>JNDP01001360.1:0-319879 GCA_000696975.1 Apophysomyces trapeziformis B9324
ACTCCATTTCCGTTTCATTTGGCCATCGCGCATTACCATAAACAAAGTATGGATTCAACATTGTATTCTCCTAAGCATATAATTTCAAATAGGAAGAATGGCGTGCAAATACAATAGTAAATGGTTATGCATTATCCTGTACTCGCAAGTGTTTATGCTGGTTACGCTTGTGAATGAAGGAACATGGCCGTCACGGATGACTGTGCGCAATGATACCCTGGATTAGGGAATATACAGTTCCTGTATGAAAAATAGTTTATGCTATACCATTTTTGGAAACTGTATTGTTTCCCAGGAAGCAGATCACGGACGTAAGTAAATTCTCGTTTTCCTTGTTAAAAGTAACTGTATTTCAGGTAGGCGTGGAACCAAGAACAACTTGACATCCGCAAGGTACAAACAGATTACATAAAGCTGATTGCGAGGATGAACGAGAGAGGGTTACAACCAATATCTCAAGAGTAAACTAATCTTAGGTTTCAGGCTCTTGTACGCATTAGACTTTACCATCGCGGAAAACAGCAAGACCTGCTTGCTTATGTAATGTAAAGCGTAACGCCAAACAAATCCAATTCCCTTTGATATACATACTTAAAAGAAGGTTAGCTTATCGCTTTTTTTTTTGGATGGCGGATATAAACATCACAGTATTTCCTATATTTTTCTGCAAGGTTCTTTTTAGTTTTAGTGGCTTACAACAGGAAGAGTGATTTGCCAATTACTTATTATACATTGCTTGAAGAATTATTGGCATGTCCTGTACTTAAGGAAACAAAAGCATTACGAAGACCAATGTTGGTGGATTAAATCTATTACTTAATCAAAGAGGTAAATGCTTAGTTATCCATAGCCGCAATGTATAAGTACAGGCTCGTTCTTTTGGACTCGAGTTTTCTTATATTAACTGCCTGTAGACAGATGAAAATCCGAGAATAGTTGGTATTGCTAGTCAGCGTACGGTATTCCATAGGAACAGGTAATCGGGGCATACCAAAAAGAACAGCACTTAGTTTCTGGATTTACTTGGCAATGTCTGCACAAGAGATGTTTACCTGCTTTGCGATCAAATGCACGATGCAATGGATGATCCACGGTTTCAATTAGTTTCTCTTTCTGTTCCGGCCTATGGAACAAGAGAATGGTTGGGTTAATTAACGGTTTGTGCTATTTGCTATATACGCCGTTACGAAGGGATACTAATTGTTTGCCACAAGCCGTTCAAATTACCAATTAGTTAGAAGGAATGCTGACAAATGTTATCGACGGATTTTGCATATGATATAAGAATTGACATCGCTACATTTTTACCATGTTCACAGAACTTAGTGTTTCCTTTTGCTAATAACTATCTTTTATCTTAAAATCTTTTATGTCTTTTGTTTTTAATGTTTGCTTTAAGCTTTATGTTATGACATGGTGCTACAATGCCAACATCACGCGTTTACAAATAGATATATAAGGAAGACCAGAGAAAAAATGTTGGGATCTATTGATTGAACAACAACACTGGATGCTAAAGCAGTGAAAACCAAAAGTAGCAAACAAGATTTGGTACGGGGAACACCGATAGTCTTTGAAACAGATTATTGTTACACTAAGCTAGAAATAAGTTACGATAATAAGTAAAGGGGAAATAACGGAAAAAAGATTCATTTGCAAATGAAACGATAGATGAACAAAAGGAAATAAGCACTTGGTGCCGTTATCCGATCTGACCGTTTCACAGCTCTTCTCAATTTCGGGACAGAATCAAAACATAATCTGGACTGGTATCTAAGATTAGAGCGATACCCAGATCAACCAGTATTTTACTTAGTGAGTATGTAGCGGTATTTAAAGGCAAGTTAAACAAAGAACAGTAGTGCTTCGAAAGCAGGTCCCACTTTTTCAAATGGGAAAAGAAAACAAATAGAGCAATTATAAGTGATTCGATTGGTTTGGATCTAATAAGGATCGATTTTCCATTAATCAAGATATTGAATGATGAAGCGGGATGACAATGCTCATGATTCCTTTAAGGACTTAAGCATATAATGAAAGCGTAATTAATTGATGTCGAACAATTGTAACAAGATAGACACTGCAAGAGCAAGAGAAAAAAAAATGGACAATAGTGAATTCTATAATGTTTCAAAGACGGTAATATTTTTGGGAAAATGCTTGATTAGACGTTTAAAAGGTGATATTCACGTAGTATGCATCCTTCGGCTGAGTAACATCATTGTAATGATATCTTTGTTTCTTTCTTTCTTTTGTTCTTTTCCTTTTTAGCTTGGTAGAAGTAATTTTTCTTTGCCTGTCTTTGGCTTTTTCCTTCCATTATCGTTCTTTGACGCAAAAGACAAAAAAAAGGTAAAATATTGTAGCACCTGTCGCTCATTACTCTATTTTTGTGCGCCGTACAAATATTGGGCTTACCGTGCTGTGAGTTCTCTCTATATCTTGAGTCGATCAGTTATGGCATGGTATCCGCAGCATTAATCCCTGTAACCGTATGTTTCCAATAGCCTCGCATTAAGACCAATCATACCTCTACCAAACGGCGCACTGCACAACCTTTTCTCTCAGCAAACTGTATTTATGGAATCTACAGTATATATATATATAGCTGCAGAATAGCGCTGCGTGTCCAACAAAGCGAGTAAGCATTGCAAAGCAGCTATATAATTATTTCACCATTCAAAGTAATGTAGCCAACACCGAGAATCCTACAACCGTACCATGTACCATGTACCATGTACTTTGTGCAAAACGTCTTTTATTGTCACCATTTGATCCACTCCATAGAAAATAAAGTAGTGTTACGTTTTGACGAAGCAGCATTACTTCCAATTTACTAGTAATTTAAAGGGATTGTAGCAAACAGTCAGTATTCCATCCTAACAGCGTATGTAGCAAAATAACACCAACCATCCATCCGTCAGGCCATCGATTCGTCTAACCATTCTCTCGTCTCCACAGGCCGGACAAAGGAATAAAGCTAATCAAAACTATGAATAATCCATTGCATTGTGCATATAAGCATAAGTCACAGAAATTCGTCTTTTGCAATGCAACTTTGGCAGTAGATCAAGAAACTAAAAGTGTGATCGTTCTTTTACGATATGCCTGGATTATTCTTCCCTTGGAATACCGTACGCTGACTAGCAAGACCACTGATTTCTGATCTTTCGTGTATACTAGAGATAATTGATAGAAATACTTGAATCTAAAAGAACGAGCCTTAACTTATCCGTTATGATTATAGATAAGTAGGTATTTATTTCTTTAGTTAAATAATGTATCCAATCCACAAATATCGCCTCTTGGTTGCTTTTGCTTCCTAAAGCGCAGGAACATACCAATAAAACGCGAGCAATGGGCAGGTAAATAATTAGCAACAACTATTGCTGTTGTAGTCCGCTAAAATAAGCAAGAACCTTGCACAAACATATGAATAACACTCTACCATTCATATGCACCCTCCAAACGAACGAAAGGAGATAGACTAACGATTTAGTACGTATACCAAATGGCAATCGAATTCTGGCTCTTTTGGCGACATATTTTGATTTATTTCCAAAAATGGTATAGCATAAACTATTTTTCATACAGGAACTGTATATTCCCTAATCCAGGGTATCATTGCGCACAGTCATCCGTGACGGCCATGTTCCTTCATTCACAAGCGTAACCAGCATAAACACTTGCGAGTACAGGATAATGCATAACCATTTACTATTGTATTTGCACGCCATTCTTCCTATTTGAAATTATATGCTTAGGAGAATACAATGTTGAATCCATACTTTGTTTATGGTAATGCGCGATGGCCAAATGAAACGGAAATGGAGTGCTAATTTCAAGCCAAAATGCTGCATCTTTAACCGCCGCTTCAGTTCTATTGCTTTTTTTTTTTTGCATCTGGTGTGTGAACGATAGATATCATCAATACATTAATGCTATATAACAAATGTTCTTACTGGACTAAAGATGCAAACAGCATCTGGTTTGCTTACTTCTACTACATCGATGTTATCCTGCCATATGATTGGCTCGCTGTAATAACAGCGCTCGCAAGGTTTATGCAGCCCTCCATGGTACGACATATAAGTACAAATATTAAAACAAGAGGAAAAGACGGTTCGTACAGTAGAATAAAATGGGTTTCATAAATAAAGGCCTTTTATAAGCATGGTGTGAAGCGGCATCTTATGCTTCTTATGTGCAAATGCGCTTTGTCAAGCTAATTACGCAAACAAAGCGCTTGAAATGAGCGAAATGCGACTTGTTGCTATTTCGTAATTGACCAACACGGTGTCTGATTTCAAGTTAAAATGTACAGGATAGCAAGAAAAAAGTATCTTTTTTATTGTCTGCAAAAAGGGAGAACGAAAGGCTATAAAAGTTGATGGGCAGTGCTACGTATTGTATACGGTTGCCGCGTTACTGGTGCCTATGGTTTTAAGTTTCATTATGCATAAACCGACACGTTTATGCATGCTTTCCAGGGACCAAAGTGATGTAGACAATTATTTCACTGTTTCTGTTTTGTCATTACGCAAACCGATGCTAAAAATTGCTTTTACAGAACATTCAGCATTTCGATTCTCATTAGACGAAGATGCAATCCGATTCCACATTGCATAAAACAGATTCATTTGAGTTGCTTTCTTTTTTCTTTTTTAACAAAGTGGAAGTACAGCACGTACAGGTTAGAGATGCAGCCTGGATCTATGCTAATCTATGTCTGATCTGTTTTTGATTAGACTGAACATTCGTCCGTCATGGCCGCATAAACGCAAGTAGCTCATTCACTCTCCATTTGTTGTAATTCCATGCAAATTCTCTTCAAAACCGAAAACAGTTATGTCTGTAGTATACTAGAATTTTTTTTCAAACTTTTTTATTGATGTCTTCATATAACGTTAACACTACTTCTTGCTACAGGCCCTATCGGCCCTGCTGCTGCAGTAAATTGCTGAAGAACAAGAGAGATAATCGAAAGTCCGTTCTACTTGCCAGTCACAGAGCAAAAAGTATAAAAGAACATGATTTCCTGCTTCTTTTTCGCTTTCTTCGTAACATTAAGGCCCTTTTGGGCCGAGATTAAAGTAAAGTGAAGTTAATTTTCTCTTTGCTTATCCTTTCTAAGGCCTTTTGGCCGAGATTATAGCTTAGTTTTTAGTTTAGTCATAGTTTAGTCTTCATTCCCCCCCTTTTTTTTTCTTCGTTTTGGTCCTTTGATCCCATTAATAATAAAGATCCTGAGGACCAATAGTGACTGTTAAGTTTTATTATTGTCCTGGTTCCAATTGATCCCTCGATATTAATAAAGATCGCGGGGACCAGGGCAATAATAATTTTCAAGTGTTGTGACTGGGGCCGGGTGGCTCGAGGTGGCGCGCAAGGGCAAGTGCGGCGCGCTGGTGCGGGGGTGGCGTGTGGGGACATGAGGGCTGTCTCATGTCAGTGCCATGCCGAACTGCACCAGGTCCATGTACATGGCCGCACTTCGCCCATTCGCCGTGCATGGCGAACTGCACCACCTCGATGAGCGGTTTCAGGAGGGGAACTGCACCACCTCGATGCTCCGATTTATAAAAAACATGGGGAACTGCACAACCTCGATGTTCCGATTTTAAGGGCATGGCGAACTGCATCACCTCGATGTTCGCATTAACCAAAGGCATGAGGAACTGCATCATTTTTATGTTCGGAAAAATTACATGGCAAACAGTTATCGTTTCCATGGAAACCGCGGAATAAAAGCAAGGTACGGTGTGAAACTATGGTGTAGGCCACTCGAACTATGGCAACTGCAGGCAAATAGATATAGATAATACCCGGTCAGAAGCACCCATAAACACTTCTAATTTACGTTAGTCAAAACTTGTAAAGAGAACTAATATCATGGACGGACAACTATCAATAGCAATGGACTATGGACGTACTTTATACTCCATTCAAGATGAATCAGGCGAACAACAAGAATTTGTTACTGAGACAGACATAGAAATATATATGCATTGAAATCAACCTTCATAGTGACGTTTATATTTTTAAAGCCACTTTACTATGCCCAAAGATAACGGGAAAGCGTAGTTTATAGTTATAAAGATGATTGTGATACGTTTCATCTTTCTGAGGTAACACCAGTGAAGACAACAGTACGAAAAGGTAGGCCAGTACAATAAGCGAGACTGTGAATACGATTGTGTTTGTTGAATGAAATCCTTCACTCTTTCATACTAATCGTATGTTAACACTGATTGAGCGGGGTGTAGTTTATGACCTTATAACAGATATAGGTCCTGTTTCTAGAACCTGTAAATTCACACTCAATTTCTTTAATACAATCTTTAATTTATAGCGGATCATTGAAAATACGGAAAAGTGCATTTTATAAAAGAAACCGGAGTAAGATCAATCTTATTGTTGTTAAGTAAATACATTCAAAGTCCACTGTCTGTACTTTAGACATAGGCGGAGTAGAAAGATGTCCTTATATGGGCAACATTGCCCCCCTGCCAGGTTGGAACAACGGTTTAAAGATGATTGCGAGAAGTTGGTACGCTTGCGTATATAGATATCAATAACAATGTTGGTAAAAACCCTGTTCCAAAAACCCAATGGGAAAAAGTAGGGAAAAGACATGCTCTAAGCGCGTCTACGTTTAGTAGGACGACTGTTTGAATCTTTGGTAGGTGATCTCTTATCACCTAGCTTGCGTCGTTGCCAGTATTTTTCAATGAGTGAAAGATCATTGAAGTGTTCAACTGGCTACCATATATCGTGTTCAGAACTATAGTTCTTCCACTGCACTACATAAAGATATTGACCCGGTTTTCCCGGTTAAACCTTGTGGTCTACAATAACCTGTATGTCATAGACGTCGTCGTTTTATAACGGTGTCTTGAGAGATAAGCTTGATGTGAGAGGGTGGATCTTTTCTGGCAAGCAGTGCACCTGGTTTATCAGTAAATACGTAATTACCACCTCTTGTCTTTCCGTTGGCAAGGAATGGGCCCTCATATCGTGGATAAGTCTTTGATGATTGCATGACGTTCTTGATACAATGATTGGATTCAAACATGTTCTGCTCCGTTACATGTAATGTTTTGATGGGTCCGTTGATAGCCGGAATGACGGCCTTCTCCATGTCTTCGATTCATTTCTGACGTTCTTTGATAATTTCAGAGTGAAGAGGTTTTATCGAGTTCCACATTTCGGTAGTCTTGAAAAGGGTTAATTTGGCGGTGCGAACATTAGATCAATGGACGGGTGGAGTATAGCTTGGCATGTTTGACGTTCATTGCCAGTTGCGTACTTGGGACATGTAAATCCCAGTTATCCTTTCTTCCCTCTAAACGTTTGACAATTAATTGTTTCATTGTGTTGACCCATTTCTTGGCAACTCCATTGGCGCAAAGATGATAAGGTACAACAAGTCAATAGTCAAAGCCAGGATGTTCTGTGATCAATTCTATCAGCTTGTTAAAGGATTTCAGAACCGTTGTCAGATTGTAAAACCTTTGGGAAGCCAAAGTCACAGAAACCTTTGATAAGTTGGTGTGCGACTGTAAGGGCGAATTTATCTGGTATGGGCCGTAGAATGCAGAAGCGAGTGAAGATATCGATCGTGACAAGAATGTAGTTATTGCCGCTTGTGGAGGTAGTACTAAGCGTGCCCGGATCAATTGCCCAGTGATCTCCAGGAGCACTCGCAGTGACGTTCTTCAGAGGACGGTAACTGTGTTTGCTAATATTAAAGCGCTGGCAGGCAGGAAATTTGGTAACGGTATTCAGGGCATCCTGTTTAATATTGGCCCAATGTAGGCCATCACTGTGGATTGCTTTGACAATAGCATTTGCACGGAATTGACCCATTAAGTGGGCTTGTTCGAGGAGATCCGATCTTTCCTCTTTCGGTGGCGTCATGTAGTCAGCAGGTTGAAGCATCCGCTGAGCTGGTTCCTGCAGTTCATTGTAAGAGGGTGCAGCCCCTTGTATGTAACGTGCATTACTGTGTTTAAGTGAAGTATTGTCCATGTTGCCCCCCTCCAGCTCTTTTGCTGTAGGGAAAAGGCGAGACAAAATGTCGGGCAAAACGTTTTTCATACCCGGTAAATGAGCGATGTCGTATGTGTAGTCGCAAAGAATATCTAACCAGTTGATCATCATAAAGTTTGGGCAATGGGCTGCGTATGGATATAGGTCAGAGCCTTCTGGTCCGTGTACAGTGTGAAGTTGCGATCCACAAAAACTGGTGGAATTTGCAGAAAGCATAGGCGACGGCAAAAAGCTCACGTCTTGTCTTGGAATAGCTGCGTTCAGCAGAGTCGAGATCACGAGCCATAAAACCAATGTAACGGTATTGGTTGTCTGTGACCTGGAAAACAACAGCACCGATTCCAACTTTGGATGCATCCGTAGCTGCAGCGAATGGGTAGCGTAAGTCAGGTGGACTAATAACTAGAAAATGTAGTAACCTCATTTTGCTGTTGCCAAATGCCTGCGTCTGTTCTGTGGCCCATAGATCCTTAAAAGAGTCCTTGTGGTATAGGCGGTGCAGAGGCTCCATGATGTTAGAGAGGTTGGGAAGTTGCTTTCTGAAACAATTGACGAGGCCTAGGAAAGGTTATATCCTTACATAGTAGTTTGAGTCCAGTTCTGCATGTTGGCAACGGTGGGTGGGTCCAACGAAACACCTTTGGCACTATCGCAGAAACCGAGTAGGTAAACAAACTGTTGCACAAAATGGGCATTTGTCTGGATTCAGAATCAAGTTGACATCCGTGAGTCGTTGAATAGCCTCTTGTACATGTTGGACGTGTTCAACAAGATCCTTGGAGAAGATAACGATATCATCCACAAAGGTAGTGACGAACGGTGTGCACTGATAGATATTATTATTCATCACCGCCGAAATTTGGATGAATTGGTCTTCAAACTGAAAGGACAACCACGGAAGATGTACCAGATACCGTTGGCCGTAAAGTCAGTCTTTTGCTGGTCAGGCTCGTGGACCTTAAAACGGTGAAATGCGTTTTTTTAGATCTAGCGTGGTAAAGACTATGACATCAGACATTTTCTTGAAAATATCACTGATGTGCGGAAGAGGTGAAGCGATCATCGGGAAGTAAGCGGGTGATGTGGCGAGAATCCAAATAAGGACGTTACTTGGTAAAATTACCATCGATATCCTTTTGAGGAGTGAAAATTAACGGACTGTTCCAAGCCGTGTTGAAAGGTGCCCTAGTGATAGTACCGACCAAGAGCCACTTATCAATCTGTTCCTGTAAGACTGGTTTAAGTGCTTCTGGAACCTTGTAAGGAGGTCGATAGACCGTAACGCCAGCAGGAGTATCCAAACGGATAATCGATTCTGGAACCCTGCAGGATGATGATGAAGGAATGGAAGCATTAGCCTGTATAAAGGTCTGTATAGCTTTACGAAGCTCCTGTTGTTCTGATGAAGAACCTGCGGGAGAATTGGTAGGCTCGAAATCATCAAGAGAATTGGATGGCAGTTGTGGAAGGCCTGTACCATGCCAACAAGAAGGAAGACCTTTCAAATGAATGCCGAAATGATGTTTAATATCATTGCCAGTGCAAACTTCTGCTTTGCCATGTAAATCAAAAACTTCAGAAGAATGACTGATAGTTTTGCCATTGCAACTGATTAACAATTTGTTTGTGATACCCAGTCTATCTACAGAAATGTGCTTGTTTGCAAGATGTACTCTCCAGACTGTGGTATAGTTTGCCATCCGAAACGGCGGCACAGAGAAAAAGAGACGGTACTCGTGGTTGCACCTGGATCCAACAAGGCCCAAAGCTCGTGATTCTGTAAAGTGACAGATATGTAATATGAGCGTGTGCGTTCAGACGAATACTCATCAATACTGCGTGACAACTTACACTGAATGCAAGCACCGGAAAGAGTTTCTTCTACCTCTTCCATATTGATGTCCGGTGTATCCTCAGGAGCTGGTTCAGCAGGCTGAACATGTGTGCCTCGGATAGCCACTGTCTTGCACTTGTGTCCAGGAACCCAAGGGTTCCCACAAGTGAAGCACGCCTTACCCTTGCCTTTGCTGGTGTTGGAGCGAGCGTCTGAGGATGTGCTGGCTGAGGGCGTCTCCGAAGATGAAGTAGAGGGAGTGGTAGCAGTAGAAGCCGTCAGATGGTGGGAAGGACTGTGCTTGCTAGTGAAAGTGGAACCAACAAAAGAATCCTGTGATTGCATAAAGAGAGCAGCCTTACGGCATTCCTCAATACTGTGACTACCTTTGACATGGATATGGCAGTATTTGGCTGGTGTCTTGGAGGACGACGAAGAAGTATCAGCCCTGTGTTTCTTATGATCTTCGTGTGCAGAAGCGGATTCTGACGAAGAAGCAAAAGAAGGGAAGGAGGCGACCAAGCAGTCATGACGGAAACGAGATTTGCGTTGCAACACACCACCTTCTAGAGAGAGAAAAGCCAACGAGCAATCGGTTGAACGTTTTGCTTCCTTTCTGCGGGAAGACTTGCTCGTGCGGTAGCCATCCTATCGGCCAATTCCAGGAGAAGAGCACCAAGGCATCGATTCACTATATTCACTATAATCAGGTTGTAGAGCTTGTTACCAAAGACTGGCATCATGGCTCGATGAAGTTGGTTGTTGTTTTGCAGTAGGCGAATAGAAGACAATGAAAAAAATAAGATGAGTATCAGATTCCACGGCTAAGACGTTGGTATTCAAAAAGTCAAAGACGTATTGTTATAACCGATAAAACCTTTCAGAAATGTCTACACTATCCACGATAAACGGAGCACCACCTGGTGCTTGCTACGATAATGATAATTGTAAGATTGACGTAACAGTAAATCTGTCGGGATTTGTTGATGAGCTGGTATTGGTATTGGGTGTAGATGAAGTTGACGATGCAGTGAAAGTATCAGAGGTAGCAGCGGCATCAGCAGCAGCATTGAAGTCATCAAAAACTTGCGAGAGAGTTTTCACCAAACCTCTTCCCAAATCAACTGCAATACTCCCCACTTCCACTTGCACATCTATCGCACCTTCCTGATGCGTCGGCTGGAGTTGTTTGTATTAATAATAAATGTGAGTACATTAAGATGAATGCAGTAGATATTCATTTCAAATACATACGCGTCGTTTGATTTGGTTTAATACCCGGTTCCAAAGCAGAGGGTCAAATTTGGGTTTCTTGAGCCTAAGTACAAAGACCGTTAATAGGCGCACACTACTTGTTTTCCTTTTCATTCTATCCCTCTTACGTACTTAAATCACCATGAACTTGTCCGTACAGTTGTTTGAATCGTTCGAACCATAAACCATGAAGATTGGACGCCTTACTAAAGTTCAAATCAATTCACCACTCTATAAGATCCGTGGAATAATGAGCGATATGACCATTGAATGATGCGGAGGAGCTGGTTTCGATATATTCATTTAATTGTATACGAACAAAAGCAGTCTTATAAATATTAACTCTATTTTTCAAATGGTTTTTACCTTTTCTAACAGCGTAAGACGACATATCAATATAGTGTTGGAATGTAAATCCGAGAACTCCCCGTGACGCGCATCGACCCTAGTTATACAGTGTGTTGAACATTGTTGTATGCTAGTCTGGATAAATTTTGCATCCATCGAAGGTTCAACTTTTGCATGAAAACTGACATAAATATGCGTCACTAGTAAACGATTTAGTCGGATAACTATAGTTTACTTACATTGACTTGATCTCCTAAACGAGACGAAACTCTTTTTTGAGCAACATAAGAAATATGGGTCATGGTTAGTAAATGAAAGGCTATGATTAATGTGTTTTTACTTGTCCTTGATGGATAATTCTGCCCAGAGACACAGGCTGGCCCTGTACCTCTGTCGGTAGGGGCGATAAGGAAGAGATCATGGGTTGCTTGGAACGGCTAGGTTTGATGTTTAACGTCCGCGGAGTACTTGAGGCGATACAACACCTGGCGAAGTCTTGAAAGCACAAGAGGATATATGGCACTGTGCATTAAGAGACAACATTTCTTTTTTTCACTTACAGCGAGTGGAGTTCAGGGAGCTTTACTCATGTAGCTAAGGTAGCTCGGCAACACAGGTCATGGAGGCTAAGAGATACACAAGGGCACAATAGTTGTCCACTATGCGTAATGAATCCAAGTACACACTAGGCATGCTTCGAAGAACGGAGCCAAAGAGTCAGAAACTATTTGTCGCTTCGTTTCTAATTAGTTCGGATCATTGGAACCAAACAATGGCAGCCACTGATAGGAAATCGATGGTTCTTGATAAAAGCTTGAAACTGGGCCGGACAGATCGAAGGCCAGCCCAAATTGACGGACCCGATCTTAGGTAAAAAGAAGAGAGCGAAGGATAAAGCCAACATACAAATGGTTAATCTCTATTGGCGATAGAAAATGGAAGAAACAGAGATAAATTGACAGTATTTCGTGAAGATGCCTCTCCGAAGGAACAAAGCGATAGTTCTCCATTTAAGGATCCTATCATTTAGCAATTTCATTGTATAACAAAACGGACGGATGGCGGCTAATTATACAGCATATACAACTACTCAATGCACTTTGGACAACACTTAACCCCTCTCTCACACTTGCTGAAGTTCCTAAATGATATTTATTATAATCGATCTTTTTATTATTTTTGTATCCACTCATTGCAGCCCAACTATCCCGAGCTACCCAACAAGGTTGTATCTATCCACCCAGCATTCGCCCCTTTAAGCCTCCGCTAGATGTATTCTTTTTTCCCAGCTGACGACGTTTATTGACCGACTGAAGAGTATCACAGTTGAAACAGTTTACAAAAAGAGCTTGTAAATACCGGCATCCTCCTTTATCCGTATACATTTGAAATAGCTAATGAGCTGCCATGTCTAAAGTATACGTGTTATTCATAATCCGATCGATAATTCTGTAAATCTTCTCATCGCCATTAGTTTCATTGGTGCATACAAAATCAAAGCAGAAGAGGTAGCGAATATGGCATTGTTCAAAGGGTTTCGATGGGTTTTAAAGATCTAAAGTACAGCCTATCTTTTCCGCCAGGGAAAAATCAGTCCTTTTCTTTTGACACTTGGGTGTGACGATCACTTGGTTTCTCTAATCACGCTGGGAACTTAAATAGAGCGATTCCACATACGGATATGAGGTGTGCCGTCCTCTAAAAACGTCTCCTCGTCTCCCTTTTCTACAACAAATCCTAACTTCTCGTAGAAACCTTGTTTGTCATACTGGGCATGCAGCATAATGGCCGTTTTGCCACGTTTGCTTGCTTCTTTCATGACTTCCCTAACCAATTGTACTCCCAATCGAAGACCGCGTGCGTCTTTAACTACTGCAAGTCGTCCTAGCTTGCCAGTACTTTCGGATACAGGATACATGCGCACCGTACCAACAGGTACTCGTGCATCATTGTATTCGCAAGTAGCAAGCCAATGGATACAATCTACATCATACGGACTATAAAATGATTGTTGAATCAGAATGTGCACTCTAAACTATATCTATTCAGAAGATATGATGTCAAATAAACCTTACTCTTCCGTTTCTGTATGTAAAGGATATTTTTGCTCGTCTACGAAAACTTTAATACGAACTTCCATGCATTTTTCCTGGTCTTCTTTAGTCTCTGCAAGAGTGATTATCGGATTGCTGTACACGGTCATATCAAACGGAAAGTCGTGAAGAGAAAAAGCGTTGCAAAAGAAAAAGGCACCGATTTGAGTAGCCTTTTTTTCCTTTTCTACATTTTTTATATTCAGTCTTCAAATCCCGGTCCAATAGCTTTTGTAACGCTGTGTTAATGTGGCTGTGGAAAGTGGACTGAGATGGTTTCTACTTCGGACTCGAAAATTACAAGGCCTAACCAAAAGAGATAAGCACGGCCTCTGAATGACAGGGATACGTCCATAGTTCCGATTTGCTTAGTAGTTTTGCTAGCAATAATTGCAAGCAACACCGATCCTAATCAATAACAAGGTTACAGGAAAGTGAAAGCAAGAGGTACAGATAAGGAATCGATGGGCAACCGTGGAAAACTTCTTTTTTCTAAAGGTTTCAAATGATCTTGGCTGTCGAAACATCCTAATACTTTGTGAGTTGCATCGCTCAATGTGTTTGCAACATGTTGGTAACTTGCGAAGAAAAACCATTCTATATATCTGACTAGCACAAATGATGGTTATCCACACAATACATGTAAATGACAAAAGAAAAAGCGCCCAATATGCACGAATTAAAGAATCTTGACCATGTTTACAAACATTTGCATGTAACATAACAAGGAATGTTCATAGTTGGGATGCACGTCCCGAAACTTTATTATCAAATGGACAGATACGCCTTGCAACGGATCTCAATAGGACTACGCAATCTCTTCGTCGTGCTCATCTTCATCATCATCGCTGTGATCTCCGTATTCTTTTAGCAGTTTCTCCACTTCTTCCAGCACATCGGTACCCTCATCCTCTTCGTCTTCATCCTCTTCTTCCTCTTCATGGTCAGCATCCGCTTTCTCAACAGTGGAGACAGGTTCTACTGTTTGGTCTTCATTTTTCTTGTCTTGCAATTCTGTGGCATCATGTTGATCTGCTCCTTCATCAATTACTGCGGTATCCTTAACATTCTTGTCAACCTCGGTAGTTGGTGTTTCCGTCGATGGTTCAACAGTTAGGGTGGATGCGGAGGTGGATGCCAATGCGGGCAGGGAGGGCTGACTGCCAACAGGTGACGAGGCGACAGATGTCTTTGGCGAGGCTGGTGACAAGAAATTGCGACCATTGTTGGCAAGTTTGACTCCTGTAGCAAACAAACCATCAAATATTTCACGACGGAGACTTCGTTGCTTTTCTGCAGGCTTCTCAGACAGATTGAAGCTATCGACAAATTCATGGTCAAAAAATTGTTCAAGTATCTCGTCTGCAAAGACGATCATTCTACAAGCCTTCGTCAGTCTTTCTGTACACTCATCAAACATTACTTATCCATTACCTCAACGATGCCAAAGACAACCGTTTCTCTTTTTCGTCTTCGATAGCTTCAGAATATTCAAACGCTTGACGAAGAAATGCTGAAACCGAGTTCAAATAAGCCTCATCCTGCATATTACGGAAGATCCATAATAGTGTCTCAGAAAACTGGAGTAATTCATCCTTGCTGAGATAGCCATCTTGGTCAACATCATGAAGCTCAAAGAACAACTGTATCTGTGCATTATGGTCTCCCTTGATAACGTTTCCTATACCAGCAATTACGTCCTATTGTGGATTTGATTACGACATATGTTTCTCTCCTGCGAGCAATATCAGTGCAAACTTTACCTGGAGACTTAAGTTTCCAACGTTATTTCTATCGAACTTATTGAAAAGTCTGCCCAAGAAGGCCTTACCAACCTTCAAATGGCGCTCTCCATTTTCCCGATCCTGGGGAGAAACGTTGGCCCAGCTTGCCAACGATCCAATAAAGGTTTCGAACGAAGCGCAGTCCATCCTTGAATCAGTCCTCTCACTCCGCTTCTGCTTATAATACAGAACATTGTAAAATTTATCGTAGATGATGCCTAATTCCTCCTTGTCCAAGCCAGCAGAATCATCAATATTCCGAAGAGCTGATCGCTTTGTAAATGATTCAATACCGGCCACAACTTTCAGCTGATGTTTCTGTCGAAGTTCGCGGACCTTTTCGTCTGTGATGTTGCTGAACTCACGGTAAGCCACTAGCAGTAATTCGTTGAATTTCTAGTGGCAGTTAGCACGAATACGGAAAAAGACTTTCTACATGCGTACCGTTAAAGTTCGCGCCTTAGCATTTTCGGAGTTGGGGTAAAGAGGCTGATGTAACGAATTAAAGTACGATTTAAGGACGTTCATGAATGCTCCATCGTCTGTCGTCTCAAGCAATGCGTCGCCGTTAATTTTCAATATAGCTTTAAATAGGTTAGTAAGTCTATACTGAATAATGGAGCTATCATACCAAGACTAGTTACACAGAAAAGGGTTAACAACAGGGTAAACTCAAAGTTTTGGAGCCTTACCCGATCTGGAATAACACCTTTGGTCCATCCATAAAGAAACAATCCAGAACACGGAAGGCAAACAAGAGCGGCATTGAGTTGATGTATAGACTGAGGAACCACGGAAGACAAGCGACAGATAACTGAATGTCTGTCTTTTTAAAATGAGTGTGCAATATGGGCATCGTTGTCTCCAGCAGATGCTCGAATATAATCTGATCGAGAAGAGCACCGTACATAGAAGTGCTATAATAACCTGGTAACATATCGTCGCAGAGCACACTCAGCGTGAAAAATGCTTGTTCCTCGTTCATATAGCTGGAATTATCCTGATTAGTTCAATTGGTGGTAATGACATACACACTATCCTTTCACTTACATGAGGATGGCTGAGGTCACAATGTTCATTGCCTGACAATACCCAAGCTCTGGATCCTTCCACGAATAGGCACTTAAAACCCTGCGCAAGCTGTTGATGCCTTGCTCAGTTTGGTACGCCGAATATTCCGGAAGAGATCTAATAATAGGATCTCATTTTAAATTATCAACTCTATAGCCGACTTAACACATTTACCTGTTGAGATCCTTTTCGATTTCCTCCAAGCTTAGGGAATTTTTGTTTTTGTTCTCTTCCAGGATCCTGTTATACAGACCTTGGTTCATAAACCGTTGATAAATGGCTCCGGAGCAGGTTTCCCATATTTCGCCACGCAATCTGTTAGGTAAACCGACACGGACCAACTTGGAAAAGTGCGCTGTCCTAACATCCGTTAAGTTTCGCCCATGCTCTACTCAGCGTGAGAATCAGGATAGTTTGATGCATGGTCCATTACCTTGATAAAACTTTTTCCAAAGCTTCATCTTGCTTCTATCTTTCAGCTTCTTGGGGTCTCCGGGAAATCCAAACGTTAAACCTAGTCCACCAGGGACTTTGTCAATTTCCTCTTGCTCTTTGTCAGCAGCAACTGCTTCAGAAGGGCAAGTTGCAAGGAACTGCTTCATCATCTTCATTAACTTAATCTGCTTGCGAAGATTGCTTGTTAACTCTTGCGAAAATGGTTCATACCGTTCTTGGGGTCTAGCAAGTGAGGAATGTGTTAAAGACGAAAAAGTTAAATATATGCATGCACACACACTTACGCATTGAGATGAAATATTGAGTTGCCTTGGTGCCAATTCACTATTTTGATCGAGAATGGATGCGATGAGCTATTCAATTTTTCGACTCGACGAATTGTGTATAATGGTAAAACTATCTCGATGAAGCGACCCTTGTTTGTGGAACTAAACGCTAAGAAGGACTCGGACAGGTAGAGCTGCCCACTGTAGATAAATGTCTTTTTCTCTTGGGATAGAGTAGACTGCTCTTCAACAGGATGGAGTGCGTCAATGGTCTGAAGCAAAGATTCGGTGATAGGTAGTCTAAAACGAGCTCTGAAACGCTCATCACGTTTCTGGGCGGCAAGATTCGTTTTTAATGGCTGCACAAGCTCTCTGATCTTGGATGCTGGCAATGCTGTCATGTTTCCAATGACTACATCTTTGTCGCTGACGGCATCAATATCACTATCCCGAATATCGATGGATATCTCTCCTCCAGGTGATTGCTCTAATGCTGTATTCTTCAGCAGCCGTTGCATGGCTAGACCCGTCAGTTGAACGAGGATATCATGAACCTATACCAGTATCTCTTTAGTATCTTTTATCTACAAGGAAAAAGAGACTACATTACCTCATCACGTTTAAAAAGATTCGAAAAAAAGTGCTAATACGATAAAAAGAAAAGATTAGCACAACGCAGCAAACTTACGGGTAGTAAGAAAATATTACCTCTAACTTGTCCTTCATTACGATCCGAATAGCATCAGCAAACATTCCTCGTTTCGATTTTTCCTTTTTGATATCCTGAATATCTTTAAGCTCCATCAAAACCTTTGTTTCAAACCCGAGCAAGTAAGAATAAAAAGCAACATAATTCTCGCTAATATATAGCCAGCCTTGACTAGTTAATCGGGCTGTATGGTAAGCACAGGAATAATCTGGATCGAATGGTTAAAATAGGGACCAGTGAAAAGAACTGTGGATTGTATAACGTACAGTTGACCAAACGTTCTGTAGCCGCAACGTCGAAAGTCTGTCGAAAGCTTCTAGAGGCATTTCTAACCTTTTCATCTGTCGATATTTCATCTGTTCCAGCATCTTTTTTTTTTCGGAAATTCCAAGTTCAACAATCAAACAAAAAAGGACTGAGTCGTTGCTTTCTGCGGCGATTATTATGCTTTACCTCGTCGTGTGACGATCGAATTGATCTTGGTCACGACAAAGGCTTCCTTTTCTGAATCGTCGAGGATATCCAAGGGTGCAAGAAGGTTTGCTAAAAATAAAAATACGCATTAATTCTCTGATAAAGCTCTTTCAAACTAAAAAAAAGTTTAGAACGGACATTCGATCCAGCTCCAGGCTGCGTCGACTTGCTTTTCCGTCTCTGCCACTGCTATTTGTAGACATGATCCATTTAATCGTCGATACAATACACGATAAGCAGGTTGTTTTGTATCGAGTCTAGTTGCAAGCGCCTAACGTTGATTAGCCGAAGATGTCACTGATGGGATATAGGTAACTTTCTATGAACCTACACATTTTGCAACGTGCCCAGCACACTGCGCATGATGGCATTCTTTTGTGTCTTTGAACGTTGCAGTAAAAAGTAGCCATTTTCTTTTACAGATCCCCAAAAAGGACTGATGTGAGTGTCGACGTTTGTCGGTAAAGTGAAGACGTTAAATGCAGGGTCGGTTGTCGCCATAAGCGGGTGGTGGATAGTAATAGGACCAAGAAGTAAAAAGGAAAAAAAAAAAAGGTACAGTGACCCAGCAAGACGAACTTTATTTGACGCGCATTGGACCAAAAAAAATTCAGGCTGTTTCACACGCAGATATTTCCACACAATGCCAGCATGTCCGTTTCCTGCATTGCATTAGAGAACCGTGTGTCTACAAAAACTTCCCCATTTTATCAATAAACTAGCAGTTTGTCAATATTCACCCTTCCACCTGTCGGACAATAGGGAATTTCCTTGACTCATCCATCCTAAAAAGATCGGCTTCCCCTCTCTCTTTCTCCCCTTCAACAAACTTTAACTTCCTCTCCCAATCCACAATAGATCAAGAAAATACTATTGTGTTTTATTCCAAAATAGACATACATTATACGTACGTCTAGATTTTCCTTTTTTTTTTCCTTTCTTTTACTGTTCAGCAGCCTTCTTTTCTTCGGCACGCTGTTTACGACGCTCACGCATGGCCTTATTCTTGGTACGAAGAGCATCCGCTTGTTCATTCAATGTCTTCAATCTCAATTTCTCGGCCTTGGCCTTATGGATATATTCCATCAAGACACGCTTGTTCTTGAAACCATTACCCTTCGACTTGAGGTACAACGTGTGGTACAAGTGCTTGTCAATCTTGCCAGCCTCACGGTATTTGCGAAGAAGACGACGAAGGACACGCATACGTCTCATCCAGAGGACTTGACGAGACATACGGGCATCGGCTGTACCTTTTCTCTTACCATGACCCATATGACGACCAAGACGCTTAGCAGCATTACGCTCACGGACACGGAAACGAGAATGACTAATCTCAGGCTTGCGAATGATCAGACCGTCCTTGACAAGCTTGCGAACATTAGCACCTGTTATATTGGAAAGCAGAAAGAGAATTGAGTTTCATAGTCCTTTCCTTGACATGTTCTTAGGCAGCCTGAAAGCCCTTTTTCTTCTTTAACGGCTTACGAGAATTGGCATTGGAGATCTCATTGACCTCATTAGGATCGAGCCAGATCTTGCGTTCACCACACTTCAACACGGAGGCGGCCAGACGTTTTTGAATGCTCAAATTAACCCTATTGTATTGTTCAAAATGACTCTTTAGATCTTTGTTCTGCTTTGCAAAGCAAAACGGGAATTAGGATCGTTCGTCGGTAGCAAACCACCTGGTTTGATTTATTTACAAAGCGTTTTGCTGACGAAGATCGAAGAGGCAGAGAAAAGAAGAGAAACTAGCCGAGAGTATATACACATATAAAGCCTCTAAGGGTAATTTATCTGCAACTCACATTTTTCAAAAGGTGCTGACAAAGGAAGGGAAAGAGAGAAGGGGATGTGCTAAACAACGTCCCAACCCAATTTTAGCCTGCAACCTATCGGGCACGCAGTCCAAGGCAAGCGATGTTTGAAATCGATATTCACGAATCTTACAGAAAGACATACAGCGCAACACAAAAAAAAGAAAAAAGAAAGCTCATGCTAATTATCGAACAACCTTTGTCCTCTGAAAGAGCGTATAAACGTAGCAGCATCGCAAGCTAAAATGAAAAATTGCAACTTCCTTGTAAGATAATGCAAATCCATCGAACAATGACAGGATAGAAGAGAAAATCATCTTCCCATGCGAATTCGCATAGTCTAACTTGGCGATGTTTCGCAATGAAAGAACCAAATAATGGCTAACGACGAGGTTATGTTACGAAGAGAAGATGTTAGCTTGTGGCAACATCGTTTGTTTCTGCTGTGAGTTATATATGGAACATGTGATGATGAAATGAAATCATCGTTTGTCATTTGAGGAAAGGCACCGTTTTCTTTTCCTTCTCTTTCTTTTCCCAATTGTTTCCCTTTGGGACTTCTAAAACCCTTACCTTGTATTTATTCCTCCTTTCTTCATCTTGCTTTTTTCCTCAATGGGCCGCATTGAACTTTATAGCCCTACGTATTTTGTGGCCTGTGGTATTGGAGGCATCTTTGCTTGCGGGTAAGCTGATAAATGAAAAACTTCCTCCTTGATAACCAAATTGATATAAACTATGCCACAGGCCTACGCACACATTAGTAACGCCATTGGACCTCGTCAAGTGTCGCAGACAGGTATGGACATCGAATCGAAAAGAAAATGACATGAGAAGAGGCAGAGGTTCGAAATGTTCACTCTTTTTAAAAGGTGAAACCTGACATCTACAAGGGTGTCTTTGATGGCTGGCGTACGATATACAAAACCGAGGGTATCGGTGGTGTCTTTACTGGGTTTGGCCCCACAGCCATAGGTTATTCCTTACAAGGTGCAGGCAAATACGGCTTGTATGAATTCTTTAAGTACTATTTCAATCATATGGCCACCGAGCGGGTAGGTGAAGACAAAGCGCGTAAATATCGAGCCTTTGTGTACTTGTCCGCCTCTGCTGCAGCCGAGTTTGTAGCAGATATATTCCTGTGCCCATGGGAGGCTTTGAAAGTACGGATGCAGACATCCATCGATCCTCCATTCGCTAAAACGACAGCCGAAGGGTTTAAAAAGCTCAAAGAGAGTGAAGGTTTTATGGGGTTTTATAAAGGCCTCGGACCTCTGTGGGCACGTCAGATTCCCTACACCATGATGAAATTTGCTTCGTTTGAGGCCACCGTGGAAATGATTTATTCCAAGTTTCTATCAAGACCAAAGGAAGAATACAACAAATTACAACAGCTCGGGGTGAGCTTTGTAGGCGGGTACACGGCCGGTGTCCTTTGTGCTGCTGTATCTCATCCAGCAGACGTCATTGTGTCTAAGCTGAACAATCTACCTAAACCTGAACCAGGACAACCACGTCAAGCAGGAGTGATAGACATCACTAAGGAGCTTGGATGGAAAGGTGTCTGGCGCGGTCTAGGCACACGTATTGCTATGATTGGCACATTAACAGCATTGCAATGGCTATTTTATGATACATTTAAAGTAAATGTAGGCCTTCCAACAACAGGTGCTGCGAAATAAAAACAAAACAGAATTCTTACTGTCTTTGTCAATGTGCTTTGGATTACTCAGACAAAACTATTACTTTTTAGATTTGACACAATCTCCCCGTTCTCGGAGTTTCAGGTCTCCCTTTCTTTTTCCTTGTTTCTTCGTTGGCTTACAACATGCCTACTGCCATGGATCCAGTCCCTCCACCTAACCAAGATCTTGAATCACTCGTTCATTTGGAAACCATGTAAGCATAACCATTTTGAAATGAAACAAGCGAGACGAAAGTGATCTGTTCATTAGGTTCCAGGAATATGGTTACGATGACGGCTACCGGGACGGCACAAAATCGGGTGAACTGGAAGGTCGCATTTTTGGCTGTGAAAAAGCATTTGAACTCGGTCAAGAAATCGGATTCTATGCCGGTTGTGCCGAAGCATGGAAGGAGTTAGCAAAGACACATAATGAAATATCTCCCAGGTGAATGAATAGATCGCTTCGATCGCAGAGACCTCGAAAGAAAAAAAAAAAGCGTGCTTACAAATCATCCCCTCCACACAGAGCACTTCGACATATCGCAGCGCTTGAGAAACTGATTGAAGAATTTCCTCGCCACAATTGTCCTAATACCGACCTCTTTGCTCAACGGGACAAAATGAAGAACAAGATGCGGGTCATTGGATCGTTATTAGGCACTCAACAAAAGTTTAAGCCAGCGGACAAGCCAAAGATGAACTATTAGTCTCTCACGCAACAGAAAGCCCTGGAACAGACCAATCCTGCTTTGTTCCGGCCTGTTTACTCCCTCTCCTTGTTCTGTTTTTTCTGCATGGAAGCATATTCAGTTGTTTCGTTATTTGGGAAGACTGGATAATATAGAGAGATAAAAAGAGAAAAAGGACATAGATATTATTGGAGTTTAAAGTTTAAGCTTATGCAGGTCACCGTATTTCCATCTTGGTCTTTGATTCGGATATCGCCATTGAGCGGCAACTTGGGTATATCACGCGGAATAAAGGCTATGAATTTATGTAACAGAGTTCGGATGAATTGTATCATATTAACAAAAACTAAAAGCAAAACAAAAAGGAAGGTCCTTATTTCTTTACCTGTTGCTTCTAGCTCTAAATCGCCTGCTGCAAGAGGGCAACTTCGGTGGCCCATGACATCCGACTGAAGCACTGAGCAAAGATCGAGTTGTTTGTTAATTTTAATCATAGACAACAGTTTCAGATCGATATCAACGGTGCCGGCATGGACGTCCTTTGCTAAACAGGAATAAAAAAGCAAGCAGTGGAGAACAAGATATTAGCGCCCGTTTAGAAACACTTAGGAGCTGCAGACGCTTACAGAGGTAACCTCCCACTTTAACGTGAATGTCTTTGCCCGTTTGTGGTGCTTCGGGTGAAATGTACACACCACCATCGTACCCACGTAGCAAATGCGTGGAGGGGTCAGAGCATAATGACCAAATGGCACCCCGTTGGTCGGGAGCCATGAACGGCCGTTGTGTAGGTTCGGCAAAAGCTAAACAAAGGAGGGCCGAGACAGTGAAGACGATGCTTGACTTCATGAAGAAGAGAGCAGAAAAGAAAGAAACAATTAAATGTAACACGGCGCTGAAAAGGCTGCCATTATCCTTGCTTCAAACTCCGGTTCTGTTTTAGGGGGTCCTATAATAATGGAAGGCGCCCTATCGCATTCAAACGTACTGTAAATATTGGTATACTCATCAGCAATAACTGTGTATATAGGGATTGGATAGACTAGAACTTTTATGTACGCTTGAAGGTCCTGCCTATTATTTAACAAGCAATGCTGGAGAGGAGGAAGCCAAGACGTAAGTAGGATACAATTGTAGCTTATAGTATTGATGCCCCTATGGCTTGCTGCAATGTCATATCTAGTAATCAGAAACTATGATACAATACCTAACATAAAAAACTAACAAGCAAAAATACAAAGCATATGAACCACATTTTATATTCTTCTGCCGCCAACTGATGTAGATTTACGGGAACAAAAAAGCGTTGGTGTGGCGTGTTTTAAACAAACAGCGGCCCCTCTAAGACGGCCATTTATAGCAAGCTCTTATAAGAGTAGCATTATTTTACAAGATTGCATAATTTCTGTATAATGACTTGTTGGCATATATGCATGGTTCATGTCAAAGAGCTAGCAAAGGGTTGACCAACTAACGCTGTACTTGGAGGAGGTCTACATCAAACCATCCCTAAGCCGTATTCAATGCAAGGAACAGACTTAATGCAAATGCTGTCAGATGGAAAGCCCCTGAAGGGGAATACTTCCCTTACGGCTTTAAAACCGGTGACTAGTTTTGAAGGCTGTTCATGCAAAGGTATATATATCTGCAGAAAAAACAAAAATCAATTTTTGCACAATCTAGCCAAGAAATCCCGTTGCTCTTGGATACATATGTGTCTCTCTGTTGGTGCTGCCTTGAGTTGGTGGTTATAATTGTCTGTCCAGAATTCTGCATCATTTATTGTGAAAGGAAACAGGATGGAGATCATTTGCTATGTACATAGTGATCGAGAAGATTCAGAAAGACAATATCCGTTTATCTAGCTTTATTGCCAACCGTTTCATTTTTTTTCCTTTCTTGTTTTTGCTACAAGAGGGAAACTCTTTTTCCGCGTAATCAAACAACAAATAGACAGAAAAACATTAACTTATCCTAAATAATGAACAATAGCCCACATAATGAGTATCGTGACGATCAACCCAACAATAAAGATCCATTTGTCTTGGGCAGTACGCCGTTCAATGTATCGAATCACATTTTGAGACAGTCCAAGGGTATTTGCAGCATCCAATATTTTGCGTTGGGTTTTCTACAACAAGAAAAAAGCCAAAGAATCGATCAGAGATTCACTCTTTTAGACTTTTTCCATTCATCAAATCCCCTCTCTTTCTACCTTTAGTATGCCGTGCTGATCCGTTAAATTTTCAAGAATGTTCTGTGCCTGAAGGATATAATCATCGAGCTGTGATTCTGTGGATTCGGCAAAAGCGTGTTCTCGCATCAGATAGTCTTGACGGGAAATAGGTTGGTATGGATGTTCGGGCTTTTTTTTTCCCAATAGTGCAGAGAGAGAGAGAGAGAGAGAGAGAGAGAGAGAGAGAATAGACTGTTATGGTCCAATCCAGATATAAAAAGTGTATCTGTATTCTTACCGCAGAGGAGGTCTTATTAGCTCTTCTCAGTAAAGTCTCGCGATTTTGTTCATGCCGTTGGTTTTCTCTTTGTTTCTTAATAGTTTCGAATCGAATTTTGCTTTCCTGGAGATCGCTACGAAATTTACTGGCACGACTGCAATAAGAGAAGACAAGAAAAAAAAAAAAAAAGGAAAGAGGTTAGTCTACCGTCCAGCTCTATCTCTACGTTTACCTACGTCAGCGCCGTTTCCTTTTTGACGGCGATCATTTCTCGTTTGGCGAGATTCTCATAGTCATCAATCGATCGTTGTAATGAATTAAAGGCGGCGGATATCTGACCTGCAACGGTTTACAAAAAGGGACCTGCCATTTTATTATTTCCTTTTTGGTTTTTCTTTTGCCTGTACCTTGTAGGCCTGCGGATGCATCCTCGCCAGATGCGAATTCTAGATGCCGATTCTGTTATTAAAGACCATGACCCATGCGAAACATTACACTAGTATAGTAACTGTATCCAGGTACTTACTATCTAAATCTCGCTGCAATGCGTGAGTCTGTTTTAAGGCATGATTGTACAAGGAATTCATAGCCGAGCTTTGTCGAAAGAAAGGTAGAGTTAAAAAAGAAAGGGCTCTTGTGTCACCTCGATTTCGAAAGAACAAATGGCTAATTGTGACTGGAGGGAAGAATAACCAAATCGTGATCCGATCATTCGCATGATGGTTTCTGCAGCCCGTTATGAATTTGGATGTCCTGTGGCCATGGTTTGATCAGCTTTGATTGCGTCTGATTTGGGGGTTTAGGATCTTCATTAATGGCGACTTGCACACTCACTCAAAAGTCGTTGAAGGGATGTCTCTTCTGTGACATATATCTCCTCATCCATTATGATCGATACATTCAATTAATAAGGAATATAAAAAAGGGAATTGATATTTATTGACAAAATTATGTGTATTTATACGTGTTTAACAGCCAAAACATTTAAACAAATAAAGTTGTCGATGTATAAAAGAAGAAAATTAACGCCAAGTTCAAACAGCTCGATGATTACCGAAGAAAATAAGTAAGAGAAGAGATAAAAGAAAAAGAAGAAAAAAAGCATTGCCCTCGTTTCTGCACCCTTTTCTTTTCCTTTTCCTTTCCTTCTCTGCTCCCTTATTTTGCTAACATCGACTATGCCTTTCTGATCATCTACATCCGAATCCCAAATAAATCCCAATAATGTTGACTCTAGCTATACAGTAACAAAAAAGAAAAGAAAAATAGGAAAACAGCAGTGAAGAAATTATAAACCTGGGAGAAGCACCCGACTGATACGGTAACGAATGCCGAGATAGCTAAGATAATCTGAGCCTGGAAAGACACGCACACGTTGGACGTTAGGAAAATGGCTGTCTTGGATATCGACAAAGACCCCTTTGAGCTGCAAGGTCTTTTCTAGTTTGATGTTATTTTGGGCATCCAGTGGGATCCAACGGGAATTGCTGAAGAAAAGCCATTGGGCATGAAAAGGAATGGATCGACGTAGTGATGATGACGGGTTGGGTGGTGATATTGGTGGGCTTCTAGGTAGATCAAGGGAAGAACTGAAAAGGGAGTCCCTTCGCTGTTCTTGCTTTTGTTGATGAGAACGTGGTTGTTGGATGGCAAGATCATAAGGAGGTAGAATTCTGGTTTCCATTGTTTAAATGTGGAAGAGGAGTGTGGAAGAAAAGGTGGAAATGACAAGAACCATTTGGTTTTTATCCAGTCAATCAATTTTTGTTTCTTTTCTTTTATAGATAAAAGGAAAGAGAGAAGGTAGAAAAGTCAAGCAAAAGCGCGCAATCAATTAAAGCGTAAGAAAACGGAGAGAGAGAGAGAGAGAGGAAATAAAGAAAGAGGCGTATATGCATTATGTGTGTGCGATCGAACTTTTCAATAGGGTTTTGGGTTGTCATGAGAACCGAAAAAAAAGTGGTTTCCGATCATATTTTCTTTCCTTTGCTTGCTTTCTCTCTCTCTCTTTCACACACACACATATACAGACTCGCATTCTCTTTCTCACTTTACTATCCATGCTCAGATGATCTCAACTCAATTGAATTTATGGTGAACCCGTGAGCTTTTTGTTCACCTGAGAGAATAAGAGGAAAGAATGAAAAATACTAAAAAGACAAGGTTTATTATTGTTTCTTTATTTCTGGTTTGTTTGATCGCGTGAGATGGTCATGCCAACATAACTTGATACGAAACAGATGGTTCCACGATCATATGGGGACAAGGATAGAGCTATGGCACAGAGATTAACCAACTACTTAGGCGAAAAAGACGCATCTTATTTACAGTTGGTTGTTTACCCGCGATCGGGAAAGAAAACAATAACTTTCTTTTAATGCTCCTTTTCATTTCCTAATTCAGTATATAGGAATTGGACAAAAGGATAAAACACACTGAGAAATAAGAAGGATGGATGAACTATTAATATGATCAATGACAGAACTGTACTTTATAGAGTCAAGAGATTCCATCATTTGTTTGTCTGTACCCCGCGGCCTTGGGGACTTTAACCTTCTCTCCCCCCCCCCCCCCCTAGGTTTTTTTTCTTGTTTCCCTGTCCTCCCTTTCCCCCCTTTTTCTTTCCATAATGCTGAGCCTCATTCTATGATCGACCGAAAAAGTCATAGGGATCAAAGCTTTTTTTTTTCCTTTTCTTTCTCATCGTTTTCTCGCTACCTAATCTTGATAAAAACGTGTCCAAATAGTCAATAAGTTGAAAATATCCATCATTTTCATTCATCTTTGAGCCATTCTACCTAGATTAGCCGCAACTGATCAAGACATGAAGAAGATCAAAAAAAAAAAAAAAAAACTTCACTTCACTTTTCTTGATTTGTTTCCTTTTTCAAAGCTTTATGTAAATGGGTTCAAAACGATTTTCGGATCGTTCGGTCTCTGTTTCCATGTTTCCCCCTTTTTGTCCCCTGTTCCCGTGACAACACACTTCTTATTTCACGCTAACCATCGGAAAGACCTTTATTGGTTAAAATCTTATCCCCTAAGATAACTTAACTTTCAATATAACCCGATCATAAAGAGGTCATGACAGCTAAGAAATCAAAAAATTGAAGCACCCGAGGTCGCAATGCACATGTCTCTTGTTCATAATCTAGTTTATCAGCTGGCTTTCATAATTTGTACATAAAAAAAGTTTTCTAACTAACTACTGCTTTTGTACAGAGATAAAGAGGTAAGAAAAGAAGAATTTCACATTGCAATTCAATCCGTCATGGATGGTTTTTGACAATTTCTGTTTCCTTTTGTCCCCCTTTTTTTCTCTTTTGAATAACAATAATAATAAGAGTAACATGAATAGGAAGGTGATTCTTCATAATCATCTTAAGTATCCACTTCATCTGACACTTGCTCAGCTAAAGTGGATCCAATGACAATCCTTGGAAAATCTAATCCTGTTGGCTGATTCGTACTAGGTTGCGACGGAAGAAGGATAGCGTATTGTAGCACGTAAAGGTTTCCCGGTGATGTACCATCCTGGGTATAGCGATGGACAGACAGAGGCTAAACAAAAAAAAAAACAAAAACGAATGCAAAGTTTTTCTTAAGTTAAACCAAAGGAAGCCCTTAAAGAAAAACAATCAATAGTTATCTTACCTGAATTTCTTGGTTATTCAATGGTGCTATGCGCTGCGGTTGTGATAGAAGTTGCTGTGGTTGGTCTGAACCGCCTGTTGGTGGATCCAATTTAACCCGGTAAATTGCTGATACGGGAATAGGCCCTTGGGGTCCTTCCATATCCACACCTGCCTCGTCGCCGACTTGACCCCGTCTTCTTCCACCTCGGAACCAACGAAACCAACTACGACCAAAAGCCAGTCCAATGGCGAAAAGAAGAGTCCCAAACACCACAAAGATGACAATGGTAACAATCGTGGTTGCCTGGGTATTATTCGAAACTTGTTGGTCTGGAAGTCTTGATTGGTTGTCGACAGGCTCGGTATCGATCTTTAAGTTAAACGGGGTGTCTGACTCATCTGACCGCTTGGTGAACAAACGATAGATGTAATAACCACTAAAACGTCGTGGATCATCGGCAACAAACTGGACACGTGGACTCGATCCTTCCAGCGGCTGCACGTTTCGCATCGAGCGGTTTGTCAGCTGAGTCATGTTGAAAGGCACAAAGAGCTTCCCGTTAGGTAGGTACAGAACAGATTGGGTATACACATTATATCTTCCTTGCCATAGGCTCAGCGTCTTGAAATAGATCGTTCCATTGGTTTGTATATTAAAATAGATATTATCTCTCGGTTGATCAATAAATGTCTTGAAGTCCATGGATTTCCCTGGTAGGAGAGATCCGTTGAAAGCTTGATCAAGGTTCAAAATCTGACCTTCAGAGTTGAGAAACACAAAAAGAGAAATATGCAAAAAATAAAAAAAAAATATAAAAAGCACTTTTAGTTCAGCATAAACGTCTCACAAGGGTTCTGACGTACGGAATGGACAGGTTTCTGTATCCGTTGCAGCCTGCGGATTTGTTTGGATGGCATCTTGGCACGTGCCCAACACAGCAGTCGATATTTGTGCCTTGCTTGCATCAAACAGACACATATCGTTACAATAAGAACAATATGGCCTACGAAGGCAATCTATATTAAAAAAAAGGTTATTGTTACAGTGTTAATCTTCCTCACCATCTTGTTTACCATCACAATCATTATAAGTGCTGCACCAGCGGATAGCTAGAAACAGGAATCTTTTCGGTAAGTATAATTTGAGCATAAACACGGAATCAAACTTTTCACCTTTGCATTGGTCTAGCTCTGCTCTATTGGTATTTCCTAATGGAACAGGAAAATGAAACATATCTCCCAAATCAACACCATTGTAGCCACCTAGTATCCACACTAATCGATCGCGGATAATCATGCTTTGTCCCATTCTTCCTTGACTTGATTTATCCAATGAATGGGTCGACTGGTTTGTTCCTGTTATTGTG
This sequence comes from Apophysomyces trapeziformis B9324, assembly GCA_000696975.1. NCBI lineage: Eukaryota > Fungi > Mucoromycota > Mucoromycetes > Mucorales > Mucoraceae > Apophysomyces > Apophysomyces trapeziformis. The sequence goes on from JNDP01001360.1 coordinate 29,996, forward strand.
TTCGTCCACGTCCCACAGTCTTGAAGATAATAGGGTTAACTTCGTTTTGTGCCACTTTCTTTTCTTTGTACGATGTTTGATAGATCCTTACCAAAATCGTAAAGAATTCGGTCGGCATGAAAACAGCTATTATGCCGACCGCTTATGCTGCTATTACCAGTAGTACTACTACTATTCGGGCATTGGCCACCCACAAATACCGCGGCATGATCATTCACCATCCCTACCGCGCCATAAACACATCCGTTGTACATCGCTTGCGGCTGATCAACAAACCACAAATTGCTAGGAAGGTGATACTGAAAGACACAAGAACTCCCGTTCTGGTCACGCTGACCACCAAAGTAATAAACGGCATCTGTTGCTGGATGATAGACGCCCGTAGCAGCTACCACCCCCACACTGTTTTGACGCAGATGATGATTCCAAGTCAAGGTGGCTATTACCAGAATGGAACAGTGTTAAAAACACATACCATTTGATTCTGGCTCAATCTTTACCCATATCCAGTGCATATAAGCTTCGTGACATTGAAGTGCCCGTGTCTCCATCGGTACGATAACCACCAAAGACAAAAAGAAAGGTCGAATGGTTCCTAAGGGTTACAACAGTCCTTGTGGCCTGGACAAGGACTGGCGGCGGTGCATTGGCATAGACCATCTTCGTCCAGCTCCATTGAACTAAGTAAAATGATCTATGTTTATACAATGTCTCTTGACCCTGTTCAGGTCTTTTTCTACCAACTCAGCTTACCTGGATCCAGCTTCCAAAGATCACTCACTTCAATACCAAGGACTGTTTGTCCTCCATAAACATACACTGATTGATTGTATAAAAACATGGTATGACCATAACGAGGTGCAGGTCGACTGCTGGACTGGATGGAAGGAACTGTCCAGCTCTTGTTAGCTGCATATGCGGTTTTCGGGAGGATCCAGGTGAAATGATTGGAAAATAAAAGAGTAAAATTATCGTGAGAGGTATGGCTTATGTTTCCCTAAAAAGATATATAGCCGCTAACCATGTTTTGCTTACCGAAATGAAATTCCAATAGTTCCGGTTTGGCAAGCCCGTTTAAAGTGGTTCCTCCCATAACAATCATACTGTCATGTTGCAAGTAATAGAGAGCAGCATGACGACTTCGTGGGGTGAACAGGCTCATTTCTGCTGAAGCCCAGGAAAAGAAAAATGGATCATCAGCAAAAAGTCTAACATGATTCCCCTTCCTAAACCAAGCCCTTTCTCTTTGTTCTTCGATCCTGTTATTTACCTTTGTCGCAAGCCAATCCTGTATATCCCTCATCACAAGTGCAAGTGCTGTTGTTCTTCTTACACGTTCCATGGCCATAGAATTGACATATGTTACAACTATCTGTGTTCAAATTTTTGCAGTTATCGCTTTCGTCTGGTGCCTTTCTTCTTCTTTTTCAAGAAGTGTCCTTGGTCCTTACCCATCGCTGAATAGGTGAGCTGAAATCCCGTAGTGGGGCCGAGAGAGTATGCCGTCAATTGGAGGGTCATGGAAGAGGAATTGGAAAAAAAGGTATCATTCTCTCCGTTACGCCAGCCAGAGAGCTTAGCCATGATGGGATCCGAAGTAGTCTGACCGTCATAGATCGTCAAAACATCATGGCTTCATTATCGGATTTTTATATTCTTTGTTATTGCCTCCTTTTTGGTATCTCAGAAAAACATATACGACGAAACATACCCGCATGCCAAATGGAAGTAATCGAACGTGAGTTTTATAAGACTATGTTGATCGGCCGTCCGGATAGTCCATTGACAATCCATCAGGTTCCTACTGTGTCATATATAGATTACATACAAAGACGCATGTTATTTTCTTTTATCAATGAAACAAAAAAAAACCTCTCTCTTAACAACGTTGCGCTGATACTGCCACCACATTTCAACTTGTCCGCCCACTGCTTCTGTTTTTTGTTCTCTTTCTCCTTCTTTTTATATATTTAGTTACCTGCCTGGTGTTTTGTAGGGTTAATGTGGCGGGGTTGGTGGCGGCGATGAGGTTAGGTTGACCTGGGCACAATGAAGCCTGTTCTGTTAATGAGTTCAAACGAGTCCCACTATCATAAGCATGGGTAAGAAGGAAGTAATTTATAAAAAGAGTAAAGAGAAAGTAAGTTGGAAGCAAAAGCATGAGGAAAGAGTAAGGATCGGTTTGTCACTGAATCACGGTGTCTTCACTAGAACGATAAGAGAAAATCCATGTTAAGAAAGCACCCAAAAAGGGTGGTTGCACAAAAGCGAAAAAGATGAGGCGAGTTGTCACTTTGAATCCAGCAATAACCTCTCTTGAGATCCACAAAAGTTTAATCGTTGTTTATTACAGTGAAATCAAACAATAAAAAGAAGAGAGAGAAAGAAAGAGTGAGATAGAGAGAGAGAGAGATAGAGAGAGAGGAGAAAGAAAGAAAGAAAGAAGGATATACAGAGAAAAGAGCAAATGAAAAAAAAAAAAAAAAAAGAGAGAGGGAATATAAATCGTTTTGATCATCAGTGAAACAAAGGATCTGTCTCGAAGATTACATGTTTAAGAAGAGAGAGAAAGAGAAGGAAGAAGAGATGGAATGGGTCTCTTCATGTCTTTCAATCGTCGGCATGAAAGATAGAGGGTGACGACCCATTAGAGGAGGCAATGGAGAGTCTGTCTTCATCCATTTCAATCGATATATCGTCTTCGTTTTCTTCCTGATGATGATGATGATGATGATGGTAATTATTATGATGATGATGACGATGGTGATGTTGATCTGTTCCTCCTTCTCCTTCCTCTTCTTCCTCTTCCTCTTCTTCTGTCCTACGCTTTGCATCCATACTAACGAGGATGGCAGCGGCCTCCAGCATTTGGACCTGCTGATGTTTGGTCAATAGCAATTTACTGGTTAACTCCCATTCTTCTGAATGCTCCCATCGATGCTTTGCCAAACAGTTGGGATGTTTGTAGACCTTGCCGCATTCCTCGCAACGGTGATGGGTTGGATGCATGGTCTTTGGGGATTCGGAAAGGACACGACTCTTTCGAGTGACTTCGGAGGGTCTACGGTGGCGGATGGTGCGTCCACCTGTAGCAGCGGCGGTGGCGGTGGAAAGTGGCCCCAACAAGGGAGATTCTGGACGGGGAGAGTGCGAGGGTCGACGAAGTGAATGAATAGGGATAGGCGACGAATGGTCAATTGTATAATTTTCAGGGAGCGACGTGGAAAAGTGCTGAAGAGTCAAAGCACTAAAGTGAGTAGGCAACGAGTCTCTACGCAAGTTAGCTAACAACGACTCGTCCTTCAGACTGGTCCCCGCTGTCGGCTGACGCTCATGTGTGTCCTTGGCTTCATCACCGCAAGATGAATTGGGCGGAGAAGGCAAGTTGATGGGAACACTAAGCTTGTCCTTCTGTTCACGCAACTGAAACGTAAGTGAAGAAGACATAGTGAAAAAAAGCCTAAAGAAACAAGAAAGAATTGTTAAGGAAATGAAAAACACCAAGGTACCAAGGAAACAAAAAAAAAAAAGAGAGTAAAAAAGATACCACTTTTCTAAAAAAAAAAAAAAGGAAAAGGACGCGGAGTTTTTGAGGAAACCAAAAGATCTCACAGGAACATCATAATGATCGATAATCCCCGCAGGGTGGTCTTTGCGTATTCTTTAGAAAAACCATAGAGTTCATTTCACTTATATTGTTTATAAACATACAAATCCAGTCTGTCTACCCATAATTTACTATGACCATCCAATGCTAGATGGTAAGAAAGTGGATGCGCAGAAAGGAAGCAAGGAAAAAGCATGGGGAAAGCCACCAACTTTTTTCTAAAAGAAAAAAAAATGGGGGTCACGCGATCCCCTGAACTTTTGCGCTTCCATCACACTTAACCACTAAGGAACGTTTAAATAACATAAACTAAAACTTAATCAAACAAAGGGGAAGAAGTGTGTTATTACAAATGCGTTGGCTAGATGCAAAGAATCGGTATATGAAAAACCCAAATGTATCTTATTTAACATCTATTTTTCCATTGGCCATTCCATTACTCTTTCCATTGATCTTGCCGTTCGATTTGCCATTGGTTTTTCCATTGGTGTGCTCTGTCTTGAGGGCCTGTAGTTCATCCTTCATAATCCATGATAAAAGACCTCTAACGGATGATCGGATATGTGTCTTGTCCTTATACATAGCATCTAATACAACCATGGCAGACAATGCAAACACAAGTGTTTCTGCTACTCCTGCTCCAAGAGATTCCCACCATCGACCTCGTTGATGCGGCCCAACAACCCGTTCAGTAAAAGAATACAGGGCTCGAGGAACAACATATAATGCCATCTCTCCACGACGATGCCTTGTCTCTATCAGTAAGGAAAGACCACAGAGTGCCGAGCCTACAAAAGGAGCAAGGGTATCATCCAATATGGATTGACGTACTCCTAGGACCTGATGGCCAATGCGTGTACGAACGAGACAGACGGAATACCATATAATAGTAATGAAACTGGCCAAAAAAGTGGATGACCTCACAGAGGCCTTAAGGACATGGACCATATTTTGCAACGGTGCCTGAGCAACTTGAGATGGTCGCATTAATAGAGGAGGCGCCAGATGAATAAAGAAATACAGCTATAGAAAGAGATACATTCAATTTCCACTCTTTCTAGGAACGATGAAAATGGAAAATTCTTTTACCGGAAATATCTTGAAAAATCCCTTGCCAAAACGACGGAGACCATTGGTCTCACATGTATCTCCTGGATGAACTGCTCTGCAGGGAATACGTCCTCGAAGAGGATCGCACAAGTCTGGAGAAAGACCATGTGCAATGCAATGATCATACAGCAAATTAGACATACCAGTGTCTTTCTATTAACATGGATAATAAAGACAAAAATAAATAAATCACGAATTCCTCAGGAACTCTGTTCTCTATCTCAATCCAAATAGACTTACACCATACTGCCATCGTTTTTCTCGTACTGCCCGTAGTAGCTCCAGTAATTTAGGATTCATATCAGCCATCTTTGTGATCCAATTCGCATAAGATCTATCGTGATGTGATTTTTTTTTATTTTTACCTGGTTTGTGTGATCTGATCGTTCATGCCGAATTTTTTTTTGGCGTGTTGGACTTACTTTGGTAAACGATTGGGTTCATAGAACCAAGAAAACATGATCTCTGTACAAGCAATTGTAAATACGCCAACGCTGCCGTAATCCAAGATCCAATGAGGTACATGCTGGCGAACCCGATTGGATTCATAGGCTCGGTGAGCAAACACATCCAGGGCCCGGACCAGGGCAAAAAAAGTAAGATCCGTGGTCTTTGTGTTAGGGAAGACTTTCTTCACACTAAGCATTGTAACAGCAGCAGAGAGGAAAATGGCTGACCTCTGACTGACACGGATCTTATTTTTTTCAACCGAAGGATGGGATGCCCGAGCAACCAAATGGTTCAGTAGGTAGGACAAGAAACGGTGACTGGCCAAAGCACCGGCGAGCAAGAACGGAAGCCCATTCTGAGCAAGACTCTGATGAATGACACGCTGACAGTCAAGCAAAACTCGTTTTGTGCTTGTTGGGCTTTTCGCCGTTAACGTTTTGACGAACAAACCCAGTAGAACAGGAGCTGTTGTCAAAGTCCAAGTCAAACCATAAGCCTTGATAGCAGTGATCAATGCCGGCTGCAACGATGATGGGAGGCGTGAATGAGCAACCCATTCAGAAAGCAGATTCTTTTTTTTGGGCTGCATTCACGAGTAAAGAGAAACAAGAGCAAGAACAAAGAGAGAAACAGGAAACAAGCTTTTTGACATACTATTCCCAGAAGAAAAAAAAAAAAAGATAATCAATGGTGACACGGCACATGAAAATGAGACGGTGTGAATATAAACAGGTTCGGCTGTTTTGAATCTTTGGTCTGTCTTTCTGTGTTTTTGTGTGTGCGTGCATGCAAAAAGATTGGCTGTATACATAGTGAATGATTCCACTTTTTTCTTTTATTTCCAGTAATTGAAATACTTGTCACCATGGCCCTGCATATCTTCGCTCAGATCATCCCATTTCGTATGCGGCTGACCGGTAGCAGCATCGATCTGTCTAAAATTCAAATGCCGTTGTCGATCATCGCGTAACCATTTGTAACAAAGACCCATCAGAGGGGAATCCACGAGTCCATGACGGACATGGTGTGCATGGACTTCAGCTAACGCTGGAAAATCATCCATGGAATGAAAGGCAAGTACCGTGCCATTTGCCACATGCGCCACATGCGTCGGCCACCGTCCCAGACCTAAATAACAGCTTCAATCAGCCATTGGGTGTCTTATTTCAATCTAATTACCGTCAAATATATGTGTCGCGTAAACCTGGAAAGAAGGAGGGGATAGTGAGGAATGAGTCACAGAAACGGTATTCATCGAACTAATACTTACGATGGTAGCCCCACGTTCTTCTGTTTCGCGTCGAAGGAAATCGAGGAAATCTGCCCGAACAAGCACATCCAGATCCACTGTCACTTCATCCAGTAGTAGAATATCCCAAGGCTGTAATAATCCCATCACAAGCTGAACTCGACGACGTTGACCTAATACCGTTGGTTAATGGACCACAGAGCTACAAAAAAGAAATAGGACGAGGGTCTAAGTATTACCATCCGAAACCTGATGAAGTCTCCAGGTAAGATCCACATCCAACACTTCAAGCAATGCTTTTGTACGCTCTGGCCACCGTGAACTACCCATACTTCGTAAGAGATATTCCACCGTCAGATCCGATCGAACGACAGGATTGCTGGCCCATTCTGTCCCAAGATACGTGACCCCCTTTTTTATGGTTATTTTATTTGCCCATCCTTCTCTATATACATATCAACTTGTCCCTCTCTTTGCTCTTGTTTACCTTTGGAGCATCAATAAATGCACTTTTCCCAAGTACTTTGACATCACCCTCTACCAAACGCTTTCCTGCTAAGATGCGCAGTAATGTCGTCTTGCCTGCTCCATTGGCACCGACAAGAATGCAGCGACTGCCTGGTTTCAGTACAAGTGAAAGATCCTGGAGAATGGGAGGACCACCATAGCTGAAATTAAGTTGGTTGACTTCAATCGAAGGCGTGTCTTTCTGTGGTAATGACATGGGGAAAGATTTAGGAAAGAAATAAGGGAACGGAGTGCCAAACAAACCAAAGCACAATGGTGGTCGCACAATTAAAGATGATCTCAGACCGACGTGATGGTGAAACTTTCGAACTACGGAAAGAAACTAACGATTACCCGCAAAACTCGGTCCAGACAATAAGTTGCATACATGAACGATGGGAAGTAGCCAAATTGAGTTAAGTTTTTGTCCATAATGAACAAGCGTGCCGACGCACACACACACACACACATAAATATTCCTCTTCATTGTTTTCTTCTTTCTTTTAATACATCTTTATGATCTAAGCGACATAGAATCATTGTATACAGATTTTACTTGCACTCGTTGAAGTCATTAAACAATATTCATCTATTCAAGGAAGAAGTGCAGAGCAAGACATCGGCAAGACATATCCCATCGTCTGCTTTACTTTTTTCGTATCCACACAAGCCTGGTAAATAAAATTTGGAATAATGGATGAATCCCACGGCTATCATTACAAAATGGACCTATCACTTGCTTCCGCTGACAGATTTGTTCACTTTACTCATTTTTCAACAAAGCTTATTAAGGTTCAGTCACTTAAGTTACGCTTGTGCACCGATGAGACGATGTTTGACTCCCATTATTCGACCCAGAACTACAATTCACCCTACTATTTCGTATATTGAATGATGGTCATCGGGGTATTTGAAGAGTCAATGCTTCGACGCATTTCTTTACAATCAGATTCCTTTTGGCTGACTTTCTCTTGGAGATAAGGTTTTCTCTCTAGCTTTCCTACAGCTCGTTTCCATCACGTTTTCTTTTGGGTGGCTCTTTGCCAGCACTGAATTGCTGTTGCTCGATGTACCGAAAGCTTCTCAGGCTTTCAATGAGATTGAGTTCCATGCTTTTTATTAACTTCTGCTTATCCATGTTCAAAATTTCTTTTTGTTTGGAAAGCTTTTTGATTGAAGCCGAAAGTCTTTGTTTTCTGTGTACCAATCCCCCTGTCTGTTACTTTCGGCATAGGTCAGCTTTCCCTACTCCTTTTTTTTTTTTTTTTTGCTATAGTGTCATGGTTTTTGATGGTCTTCATGTGGCGATGATGTTACTGGGTCTATTCTATTTGTTGTTTATTTATAGCAATAACATGGACCATAGAAATTGGCGCCATTCCAAGCTAAATAGAAACAAAAGCCCGCCAAAATCCAGCCTTACTGTGATTCTGCGAATCCTCACCATGGTCATACTTAGATGCTTTCTTATCGGGCTATAGCACCTACGCAAGATTTTACATACACTCTCTGTACCTGTGTTTGGCGTGCCAACGATGTCTGTTTATGATCACTGATGGCTTATGCTTTGATAGGACCGGGTCAAGGTACTGCTTCTATTACGAGGTGGTGCCTGGGAACTAGGATAACCGGTTGATACCAAATAAGGATGTCATCTCGACAGTCGATACAAAGCAGAAATGGATAGGACAGAGACTGAAGAGAATAATAAGGCGTGTATTCTTTTACTTCCAAGGTGATTCATTCACGGTGATAAAGCAGTAGTTGACAGGATGATCTATCTAGTCTCCCTCTCTCTCTTTCTCTCCTCTTCATTTTCTCGGTTTTGATTTGCTCAGGAACCGAAGCATTTCGTTATCATGACGCCTTTATGTCACAAGATGACTCCTGGTGTTGTCTTTGTGATCAAGACAAGAATGGACAGCGTAACCCTTCTTCTCGGATTCCATCCTTAACAACACTTCTTGTGCTTTCTTGCTAGTTCATGAATCTGTTTGGAGAAAACGCATTATAGTTCGATAGGGCAGTAAGATAGATTTTGCTTCGGAGATGGATTGGGAGATAATAAAAATAAAAAAAGGTACGATCGAGATGGAGGGAAAGAAGAGGGACTCGTGAGAAGATCTCTACAAAAAAGGGAATAAAAGGTATAGACACGGACTGCAGCGGCGTGATTTCAGGTTTCGTTTTTAACTAAAGTACTGGTTTGTTTGCTTCATTTTGGTTCTAAAGGAAATCGCATGACAACTGAAGGGCAGGGGCCCAAGAGCCTTAAGCTTGTTGTCGTACAATCCTGACACACGCGCACACACACACACTCATTCGTCTAGATTCGAGACAGGGCCGAATAACTTTTGTTTCCATCCCGCATGATAACCTCCTTTTTTTTTGTATTAGTTTCCTTTTTTTTTTCCCATTACGATCAAAAAGGAGATCGCCGCTCGGCTGACTGGTACGAAAAAGCAGGAACTGGGCAAGTGCCAATCACATTGTTTGCGCTCTAAACTTTCTCACACAGAAAACAAGCATGACATTCCTTTTGTTTTCTTTATGTATAGGTTGGCATATGTCAAGTTTTCTTTAGATACCAGAAAAGAGAAAAAAAAGGAAATAGACAAAAAGAAGGGCTTTTTCTTTATATATGTATGTGTATATATATACAAAAATAAACAGAATGAAGGAGAAGGGGACCATAAGAGAGAATTACTATTTTGTGCTTCTGTTGCTTTTTTAATGAGGAGATTGACGAAGTCGATCAAAGGCCTGGACAACTTCAAATTCATCAAAAGTAAGATAAAGATTGGATTCAACAGGGTTACAGAGCTCAGCCACAGATATACGTCTCTTATGATGACACGTATCGTCATCGTCCGATATAGGGGAAACAAGACCACCTGAAAACGTATGGTCCTCTCTTGTCTCGACGCACAGATCGGGTCGACGTTTCTTAGTCTGATATAGCCATGGTTCTTGTGTAACCCGTTGCTGTGATGATGCCTTTTTCTCTTCTTCTTGCGCTTCTTTTGGTCGTTGTGCTTCTTGCTGTGGCTGCTGTGGCCTTTTTCTGCTTGAGGAACGTGTAGTGAATTGAGGTCGATCCCGTTTTGGTCGATGGGTCTGTGTATGTTGCATCATATTGTCAAAACGGCTAAACATCTTTTCGCATTCGGGAACAACACATTTAAATGGTTTCTAAAAGAAGAGTATATCGTTTTTATGGTTTCATTCAGTCAGATTATTTTGTCTTGTCTCGATTGTAGAGATTAAATTAAGATCTGGTCTTACTTCTCCTGTATGTTTGCTGCGCAAGGGAAGTGCACAAAAAGAAAAAGGTGAATCTTGTTAATAAGGGACATTAAACAGAACAAAGGTTTTTTCTTCTTTTGTTGATAATCCTAGTTACCGTGCATGGCGCGCCAGATGTTCGCTACGGGTGAATACCATACGACAATCACCAAAGCCAGTGCATTGAAAAAGCTTTGGTTGAACGTGGCGAGAACGTCTTTCGGAAGGCATAACAAGAAAAAGAGATGAAGCAAGTCAAAAATAGGAATAGTCGAGTTTTTATAGCATCAGAACAAAAAAAGGAGCAAGGACAAACACGCACATTCGCACACTCTCACACCGCAAGGACACACGCGCGCACGACACACACACACATACCAAAACATACGAGTGGGCGGGCGAAAGCGGCAAACCATGCGTGATGCCTAACCCTATAAAAAATATATGCCTTTCTATCTGTCTCTATCTAGGAATTCGCTTTCTTTTTGCTTCCTTTTTGTTTTCTTTTTAAAAAAGAAAATCGAATCAGAGAAGGGCCTTTTGTCTTTTTCAGAGAGTAAAAGGAAAGGAAAAAGGGCTTTGACACATTCTTTTCCAGACTTGATGGGCCAAAACAAAAGGAAATAGGATCGTGTTACACTTCCATATCGCCCAACACCAAGTGATCTCGGTAATGGCTGAAATAAAAAGAAAAAGAGACACACACAGAGGGAATATACCCATATTAACCATCTTTCTCCAAATCGTCCGTTTGTTTTTAACCACTTACTCAGCATCATCAAAGGAAGCATCGTCGTCTTGTGGTGCATTTACCATGCTTTCGGAGATGGAAGATCAAATTTACTGTTCAAACTCTAATTTTCTTTTTGGACATACCTTTCATTCTTAACAGTAAAGAAGACCATGCGTTTTAACTTGCGGTTAAAGAAAAAGTAATTCATAGACCATCTATGATCATACGCCTTTGCATTAAACGTTTCCATTCCAGCTCCTTGAGAGATAACTTACAGATAACCCTCCTCGTTCATTGGGTCATTGTCGATATCTGGATTATAACTGTAGATGTCACAGTCATGTAACTCGACCAGTTCATCTAAAATATCCCATAAACTAAATAAACGCAGAAAAGCATAATATTCAGAAATGAACCAACATGGTACAAATCCATCTAGCTGCGCTTACCGATAATGATTGACAATCACATCATTTCCGAGATTAAATAGTGTTGTATTCACCGAATTCATGACAAGGTCCAAGGACGGTAATTTGACAAATTGATCTGGGCTGATATCGGCAAAGTCATGTTCTGGAAAGGACGCATTGAGAGTTGCCAAAAGATAGAAAAATGTTCGTCGTGGGGTTGCTTCATCTAACCGACCAAAGGGGGAAATCATTTGAGGATCATCGGGAGAAATAGACCCAGGCATTAAGAGATCCACATTATATCTGTTCTCCAATTGTCGAAATAGCTTTTTATCCGATCCAGCCGACTTGCCTAGATAAAAAGTAATATAACGGTTGAACGACTTGAGTCAGCAAAAAACCATAGAGATAAGGGACGTTATTGCTTCTTTCTTTTTCTTTTTACATGAATAGGCTTCTACACGTCCGGTCAATACACATTCTGCTGTCTCCCACCGAAAGGCTGTATTCAAAACATCAAGTGAATCTACTTCGAGGAACTTCATGATGAGGAAAAAGAGTTTAAGGAAAAAAGGGAAAAGTGAACACCCACCTCGAACGGTGAGTCCAGCAATGGTCAGCTGACGGACCCACGAAATAAAAGTCCGATCGACTTCTCGCATGGTCTTTTTTCTATTCCTCTACGACTGTATCTAAGCAACAAACCCCCCCATCAAGGGGTCGTTCGAGATGATTGGCTAAAGTTCCCGAGTGACCCGATGAATGGGTCTAATGGGTGGTTAGGCTTTTTCGCCCGCCCTTTTTGTCTCACTTCTTTGGTTACCCTGGATTTAACCAGGTTTTAACATCCGATCAGCTGCGCTTTCACTTTGACCAATCTTGTGATGCGAAAGGGGTAGCTACTGGTTTTTTCAAATGTTTTTGGAGATTCCCACCCAAAATTGTTTGAAATATCGGAGAGTCAAATTTTGAAGAATCGTCTAATCAAACTATGAAAATTCGCAATAAGAGATTTTGAATCAAAAGCGTGTTCTCGTTCAGAGGCAAGTGCAACTACATCACAATGACATAGATAATCATCCTAGTAATCATAAGATAATTCTAAACAATCCAATGCTTAAAACAATTGAGAACACGGGAAAATATCAGCAAAAATAGTGTAGCCGATTCTGTTTGTTTCATGCAAAACGCCAGGTACCTGTATGATGTATGGAAAGACAATGAGTAAAGGTTAAGCCTAGTAGACATATCATTTACCCTAGCAATAAAAAGAAAATCAGCGAGAGTTATAAACGTTTAGTTTGAATTACTGAGTATTAATACATACGAGGAGGCTTACGTGCTGTTTAAAGCAAGTCATGATTCTCAACCACTGATCCTCGTTCTCAACGTCCTGTGAATCACCTCACAAGCAAAATACTGTAATTACGGAGCTGATATTATGCCATCATATCAGCTTTCTCAATTACGTGATATGTCGTTCATAGCTGCCTGTTATGTTGTAACAAATTAGAGGAATCACTTCAAATATAGGAACACTGACCGTGCCCGTAATTTCATAAAAGGACGAAGTAAAAGGCAACTAGAGAAATGAAATATTTACAGTCCATTTCATATGATTCTGTTTTATTTATGTGTGGCGGGATCGAGAGCGCATATTAACAGAGAGTTTGATTTTTCTATGCTATAGAAAACAAAACTAAATATCATACTGTAGCGGTGAAGTCCATAAAGTATAGTATCAAAACCCCTTTATCGAACAGAAGAGCTCACAATGACACATCATGCTTGATCAAGGTCTAATCCGATTCGTTCCTATTACATATACACTGGTACATGCTCCTAAATGAAGCAAATGAAACCCTGATGAGAAATGACCGGCAAATGAATCAAGTCGTTCTCTTTTGTATGGTCACTTTTATAGTCGAGAACAGGTGCTATCGGCAACAGGCAGTGCATACCACACCTTCCTTCTCTCTTTATTTAGCTTTGTTGCTTTTGTGTTGTTTTATTTTGATACACTCTCATTATTTCTACAAGGGGTGAAGTTTGGCTAACCTGTAGGGTCCAGATTATTAGGTACGTGGGAACTGGATGCGGAACAAAATGTTGTCGAATGCAAAACCTGGTTGGCACACAGCCAGAAGAAAGGTGAGAAGGGCTTAAGCTTATTGAAGGGTTTTCTCAGGATTCCCGTTCTAAGACTTCCTCATCATCTGTTTTCCCATGGTATGAGTGGATAAAGACATGATGTAATTTTGTGATAGACGCAAAAAGACAACAATTGTTTTACATTAAATACGTGTTGTCGCGCCATTCCGGTTTCAATCACCGCTTATTGATCAGTTCCTTTTCGTGTGTTGTCTTCCTCCTTCTTTCTCTTACCCTCTTCGTCTCGCCTTGTTTCTTTTTTTTTTTTCTTTCAAATGCCCTCTGACTACATTGAAATAACACAAGCACTTCTTCCAAGTGTCGACGTCTACATTGACGCGGTTATGATTTTGATCTTCCATAAGAAAACCGTAAAACTATCTGAACAGGCACAAGAGGCAGAGAGACGAAAAACTGGTCTGTAATTTGTAATATGCGTTTCAGAACAGGCATTAACAAACAATCAATTTCCTCAGTGATTTGCAAAGACTGCTCTGAAGAAGGGCATCCAAACAAGCGATACAAAGCTTATCCTCAAAACAAGAATCACGGCAGAAATCAAGGCAAGATACGTCAATGCATCATCAGAACTTTGCTCACTCTCATTTTATAGTTGGAAAAAAAAAAGAAAAGAAAATTGACAGCTGAGGAAGAAGCCGAGCATTCTAGGCAAAAGAAACGCGGCAGGGCTTCGAAGGATGAAGAGACAACGAACAAAAATGTCCCATCCAGGCCATGTCCAGCCTGTGGCTCCACTGAGCATGCTTCTGCAAGAAGCAGATCTTGTACGGGTCATGCAAAAACTATAAATGAAAAAGTCAATGAAGAACTTGGAAAAGATCACGAAAGATACACAAGAAAGCTACCGCTTGATTCTGTCATCCGTCTAGACTACCGCGAGGAACTCAAAAGGAAACTTACGAATCTGTGCGGCTTTTTGCGTGAAGTAGTCTTCCGAGCTCAAATCTTCGTGAATGGTTACATTATCTCGAACGCCCATCGGGAAATAAGTGCATACGTTTACACGCAGTCTTTCTGGTATTCTGTATGTCAATTAGTCCTTGATAAGAAGATCTCCAACAAAAACTCCAATATGCCATCCGATCTACTGGGTTATTGGTCACAATTTCGTGCGACATATCCTTCTGTAATCTTCTCTCCACAGGGCTTTTCTGGCTACAGTGATGCCTTATCGGTGGCCTGCAAGACATTGGCAACCTGTTATACCAATAACATCGTCGAAACTTTTGAGAACCGAGTGGTGCAGTATTCAATCCGCAAGTTGAAAGCAGCAGTACCGGCAACTGTTTGTAATCAATAAAAAACATAACCAACTTCGTTCTTGCTTTTTCTAGGAACTTCCAAATGGTCGTATAAAAGACCTCGCTAGGGAGTATTATCTACGAACAGGTCTGTGGTGGGGATCCCCTATGGCCTGATGCAGTTCCCTTGATCTCTACACATATAACCAGCGCAGTTAATTCTCTCTGTGAGGAGCTATCCATTGTCATCCCCGTCCCTGCAACGGCAGAGACGATGTCCGCTCCCCCAGGGAGGTTTGTGCCGGCGCTACGTCATATCTTGAGTATCTATGACGAAGAATATAAAATAGCAAAGATTCTGATGACGAAGAACTCCCACGGCGATTCAGCCTATCACCCATGCCGTCTACAAAGTGGCGATTTGCGACAATCAATGCAAAAACCTTATCATGCTTAACAGAATCCACTTCTGAAGGGGGTTTTGAGCAAAACACTGCCTTATTTCATACCGTCTTTGACTTTACCAAGCTAGGATACAGAAGGTAAGATAGAGAAAAGTCGTTGATAAAAAGAATTCTAATTGCAGGATGCGTAGCGTTGAAGAATTGAAAGACTCGTCGGTGGATCGTGGCGTTACCTTCACTAATCAAATTATCTCTGACGGGTTCGCAGTTGACTTTCAGTTTGCCAGAAAATCGGCAAAGAAAGAAAGAGCTACAGTGGAAGCAGAGCTCACTGCCACCGATTTTACAGAAGAGGAGATTACTGATTATTTCCAACCGTGTGCAGTGGACCCCGGCCGATCGCAAGTGTTTACGGCCGCATATGGGTGCGGCAACAGTCCACATGAAATTCGCAGATGCAGTACAAAGGAGTACTATACGTATATTGGATCCCCCTTGCGCCAAAAAATAATTCAGGCGGAAAAGAAAGAAGCAGGTATTGAGGCCATTGGGACGGATTTAGAGACTGGCAAAACACAGAGTCTCGAGGTGTATGATACTTATGTCCGTTGCACCTTTCAACATATGAATGCGCTATTTGCGTTATATGGGCCGACGAAAGCAGAGGGACGGTTTCGGAATTACCAGGGCCGTCAGCGCGCTCCAGAGGAAATGGTCAACATCTTAACCAATGGAGGAAAAAAGTACAACAGAAATCGCCGTAGACACACAAAATGGAATCGCAAGCTACGTCGCGAAAATAGAAAAAAAACGAAAGAAGAAAAGACAAGCAAACCGGGATGCAACTGAGTACGTAAATCAAGTATGAACTTGTTACTGAATAACTCAATAGAAGAGCGTGTCCACCAGAGTCTGCGGTGAGATCGACTTTATGCAAAAACAAAGGTTTTCGAAATGGAAGCGAGCAAGCTATCAAGAGTCGGAAAAGATGCCATTCATCGTATTCGGCGATGGGATGTTTGGCAAAGATAGCGTGAAACTGAAGGGTCACCGGAGTGGGGTAGTTGGAAAGTTATGGAAGCACATCAAGCGAAGAGAACGAAGAGGAGAGCTGCTGGCCGTGAAGATGGATGAGTACCTTACATCGCAGGTACGGTACATAGATGGAACAAACGAATCATCGATTAATATGAAGCGTTTATAGGTGTGCAACAATTGCAACAAGAGAAATATGAAGAGGATTACGACTGCAGACGATATCTCTCGCCATGGCATACTAGTTTGTAAACACTGTGGAGTGTTATGGCAGAGAGATATTAATGCTTGCAAAAACATTTTCTCGATCGCGCTGTCCATGTGGGTTGGGGAAGGACGACCACAACGGTTCTCTCGTCTTCCGACCCCTAACAACATCCCGGAATCGAACGCGGGTCTTCCCTTCGGGGAAGTTTAGATTTTTACGGTAAGTGTAGTAGGCAATGTTTCCAGTTAGGATTTTACTAATGTTTATCTTTCCTAGATGATGCCATCGGTAAGCCTTCTATCACATTTTAACAGGAAGGTACTCACCAACAATTTCTGGCAAATTCTTTATAACTTTTATCTCCAAACCTTCAAACAATTTTGGGCGGGATCTTTAATCAATTTTGATGAAATCTTCGAAAACTTTTGAATAAACCAGTAGCATGTATGGGACAACCTAGCATGTTACACAAAGAACCAATGTCTTGCCCTGACTAAGCAGCGAGTCCCTCAACAGCAAAATGACTGGACCGCAACTTTTGCTTAAAACAGTAGTCAATACCACGACGTCGGAAGTGGTTGATCCTAGAAACTGGCCGATGAAGGAAGAGCTACATGCCGTGGCCTGCTTAGGCACAAATCCTTCACTAGACATAAAGCGACTTTACATGACGGAGATTTTATGACAGGATAACCACACAACGATACTACTACGAAACCGTAAGTTAAAAACTATTGCATATGGGACAATCATATATTTTGTGTTGAATAAGGCAAACGGATCAATTTATAGCCCAATCTGGAGATTTCCAATTTGAGCATTGACACTTCATACGGTTTCCGACATGTACCTATCTCGCATTCCCTCAAACTAAACTTGCATCAGGAACAAAGCCATTTTATAGCATGAGACCTTGGAGGAATCCCTTGCGGAAAAGCTCTATCATGCCGAAAACATTACATCATTAATCTCGTCAAGCAGTGCACTAGCTATTGCCTGTGTACACTCCGACGAACTTGAACACTCGGCAACCGTACCATTCCCCCTCTTTTTCCTTTATCAACAGAGTTGACACACAATCCTCATTTTCCTCTACCGCCAATCGCCCTCAGACTTCCATTCATCAGCTATCTACATTTTTCTATATAAACTAATGGAAAACACGGAAGTGTGTTGTATTTAGAAGTTATAAAAGCATATCAGAATTGTATCATGTGCAGTCATATCTTATTCCCAAAGAAAAACAAGATTGACAAATAAAAACCGGTAATCGTATTGCATGTGTAGTCAATCTAGGAGCTTATCGATAATGGTGGAAAAGAGAGACAAGCAAAGAAAAGAGTTTGTGCTTTCGTGTTAATACTTCTTATCTCTGATAAGAAACCGATAGATGTCTTATAGATGGCAGGATGTAAAGGTAAGGAAACAAGCGACGAACTGACAGGTTTAGGTTACGAAATATGCACGGCCGAAGAAAGAGAAGACAGCAATTTCCTTCAAGTCAATGGATTAGTCTGTGATGCAGAAGATATACAGGTATAAACAGTCTTTCACACGTGTCAATGAACGAAACATTCTACAAGGTTTTGGTACAAAAGTGAAGTATAAAAAGCATCGTCCAAAATATGAGCGAAGAACATACTCTTTATTCTTTATACCAAGTATCAAGCAGCTCGAAGAGCCAGATGCCAAGCACGGATTGTAGTTCTGAGATTCCCATGGCTAATATTGTTTATATGGTGACCACTTTCTATTTGGCAAATATATCTCACTCATCAGTTCGAAAACGCCGTGTCCAAACGATGATATAGGATGCTTGCTAAAGCCTATTTTTTTTTTTAATCTATGGTGTCGTACCAGGAATGGGGTACTTGAAGGATCAAATCACTTATTTGATCCCATGTTTAACCTGTTTGTTCATTCTTCCTTCCAATCCTCGGCTTTCGCGACCAGACAAGAAGAAAAAAAATACTCAGCCCGTTGGTCATCCTCCAAATGCATCATGCACAGTTTTTTATCTCTGATGTTATTGGCACATTTTTTCTTTGGCCATGGTGAGAAGGTTCCAAGATGGACAAGGTTTTAAACTTTATTTGGCCATATAAAAAGATACGGTTTGTTCTTTATGAGGGAGCCTTGCTTGTTTGTTCTCGTTCGTTAGACACCAACTCCATACAATGGAAATTACACTTATAAGCTCGGATGAAAAGGAGCTCGTAGTCAGTAGAAGAGTAGCTGAAGAGTCGTTGTTCATTAGAATTGCGCTTGAAGGTATACTGCACATAATGTCAAGTACGATAAATAACTAACGGTTATTCAAGATTTACCCGGAAACGACATTAACGAACCTTTTCCTCTTCCCAGTGTGAAATACTCGACTTTAAAAGCTGTAAGTCTGACCGTTCATTGTATCGATGTTGATATACGTTAGGTAATGGAATGGTGCGAATACCATATCGATGACACGGACGGAGCACATTACGAACGCGGACGTATGGCAAGGCCTCTACACGAATGGGATCAGACGTACCTTGATAGGGACGTAGATGACTTATCGGATATTACATTGGTAATACTATTACTTGCTTCGGACATTGTTAGTGACTTTCAAACATCGTGGAGGCTATGTTAGGCAGCTAACTATCTTAATATTCCATCTTTGTTGGATACATGTTGCCGGAAGTTTGCATCCATGATTTCTGGAAAGTCGATCGAAGAAATTCTGGAAACATTCCATATTGAGAACAATTTTACTCCGGAAGAGGAAGAACTAATTAGAAAAGAAAAGGAATGGAGTGATCAGCAGGAGGATAATGAATGGAGTTATCAACGCACGTATAACGTGAGAACTAGAAAACGATGGCGACACATACACGAAAGATCCAATTATGAGGACGAAAGCTCCGATTATGAAGACGCGGAAGAGGACGAACGATTTGGTTGGTTTTGAAAGCTCTTCTGTTGAGGAAGATGTCTGCATTGTTGCTTTCACGGCAAGTTCATTATGTGCAGTAAACTCAACCGCACAATTTTGCAGACGCATTTCCAAAGCACCTAAAAGCAAAGATAGCGCTATGAAAACTACCAAGAAGGGAACAGCTGTTGTACATTTTGTTAATATAACGCGAAGCTTGGAACCCCAAAAGCAAAAATCTAGTTTATGTCTACGGCATCGCGCCTATCATATGTGGAGGAAGAAGCTGGGCGATATCGGGGTAGAATATTTAAATCTATGGGATATGACAGTGCCAAGATCTCTCTTCTTCATAGAGGAAAATTAGACTCTTAACTTTAAGTAATGAACCTTTACCACACCAGACATACTAAGGAAGATTCTCGCTTTATCAATATTTCCAATAGACAATTTTCACAGGCCCATTACTCAATGGGTATACGTTAGTATAGGTGATGCTTTATGCGCACGAAAGTTTCCCCAGATGAGTGGTCTACGTACCGACGTTGTACGTTGTAGAGTTTAAGGCCTTTCTTTATATATGGTTTATGTTGTATCGCGACTTTGTTGAATAAACGTCCAGCAAACTTCAGGTCCGCGATTTGAACTCTCCTTTGCTGCAACATAGTGACCACGAATGTCTCCATTACGGCCTATTCCTGGAGCGATTTGCATTTTATCGCTAGCAGCTCCCTCTTTGGTTAAGCTTAGATAGCACTTGCTGTAGTATTCATGTTCAAACATAACTGCCTCGTTGCTTTTGAGGTAGTTATCCCCTTCACCATCTCCGTATCTTTCGATTACCCTAAGACAGTTTAGTGAGGCTTTGTGACATGAAGCTTTATGAACGCATACCAGTTCTTTTCCAAGAGGTCTTTCTGAAATCGATATACCGGTGCAAGTCTATACTTGCACCTACCATACCAGCTTTTAGCCAGTTTAATCGGCAAAGCGTATATACATGCACGTTCTCCTTCCTCGGTAACTTCGATACTCAACGTATCACCGCGCTTAACGTAATCATCGCTTGTACTAACTATTTTGGCTATAGGAATAAACTTGACTTCAATAGGCCTAATAACCCTGTCATATGAGTCCCGATACGCGAAAAGAATTCTGCCTAGTGTAGGAAAAGTGAACACATTGTTTAAGTACGTATGAATATGTAATAGATGATGGTTGTACCTGGGTTCTCCCTTTCAAAGTCCGAATTGGCCGAACTAGCGATCTCTCTTTCACTGGCAGGGTCTATTCGTCCTTTCAAATAATTACGGACTCGGCGCAAATCGTCTACGATGATGGGTAGTTTATAACGGTCATGTCTCGGAATTAGGGAACAATTGTAGCGAATCACGTCAATATTTCCAAAGTGTTCATATATTTCTTTCACTTGCTTCGCCTGATTTTCATCGAGTAACTTGTAGATAGGTTGTACATCTTTGAACATTACAATTACTGGTTTCTTGTGGACCTTAGCCGCCCAAGGCGCCAGATCCTCAGAACTTTTTAGCAGTTCATCAACTCCACCTAACATTTATCGAACGTAAGCCGTACCGAATCGGAAAAACAATTTGATAAATGCCTATAATTTCTAGCGTCTCGCTCATGTCAATTCCCGTTGCGATCTTTGTCTTGATATCTATAATTGATCCACTTATTGTCGCTTTAGCTGGCCCTGCTTCAACGTCGATTCCCGCTCCAGTTTTTCTATCGCGGCTCACCGAATGGACAGTTTGTTCTCCTTTAAGGAGATAGGAGATCCGTCCACCTGCGATCCGAATTAGCACAATAAATGTTACAGGTAAACTAGATAATGCCTTACCTATCAGAAGTTTTGCAGCGTAGAAGTAGCCATACTTTTGAAAAACACGCTGTAAGGCTTCGTATTTCACAACTTGGTTCTGGTTAGCTAAGGCCTCATTAACCGCCTGCTTCAATTCAGAGGTAGGTTCGATCAGCTCTGGGGATAAGCAGACCTACATCAAATATAGCTCAGGGACAGTTTCGCCCAATTTGTTTTCACAAACCTCAGCACAGATAGCGTATACTGCTGAGCGTCTGGTTTGCTTAACCGTCATGTGTGTCTTTTTATTATTTTGTCGAGAAGTGGCAACTGCTCCAGCTCTAAACGTAGAGACATCAAACGGTAGATTCATACGGAATTCTTGATCAAACGCCTCCACTCCCAATATATTTTCTCCCTTGACTTCGATGTCATTGACGTATAAGATGGAATCGGATTGGATAAGCAGACGATCCATATTATGATCAGCGACATTTATTGCTATAGCTTCAGCAGAGCGTCCATTTAGGTGAAGGCATTTTTTCCAAGTATCGCTAATGTCCTTGATTTTGATAGCCGTATCCTGTGGGATCTCAGATTCCGTGCTTTCTTGCAACGATGTGTTAGTTTCCGACCAAAGACTCAGTGCTGTTGTATATCCTATCTTGTTTTTGACTTTGTTCCAAATCGAAAATTGGTTTAGCATCCTCAAAGAATAAGGAAAGTTTGGTAACATTAAATTTATATGACATTATAAATGTAGCCCAAATAACCTCGCTTTAAGCTCTAATGCTCGGATTTGCTTTCCGAAGAGAACAGGGATGATACTGCTTTTCTCGCCGAAGCCTCCTTGACTAAGGTACCTATAAACGGTAATATTCTTATTGTGATGTGTGCAAAGCCTCATTGCAGTATGCATATAACATTCCCACTTGCCAAGTTTAATAATTATTTTCCCACCAGTATATGTCTTTATGTAAACCTAAATGACTAGCAATAGAACAGAACATGGATGTTTACTCTACTTTGGCTTAGTTTCATGCCAACTTAATGCTGCATTGGTTGTGGCTATGATTCTCCTCTTATGCATGTTTGCGGCAGCAAACAGTTGTGCCATGACAGCAGCCACACATTTTCCGTGAAGACTCTGCTGCTTTCTCCTTCATTACGTCATATTCGGATTCTACGAAAAGTATGTGAAAACTGTTTCAAGCACTTCCTGCCAAACAATTTCTTTCGTGGGTTGATTCTCGAAAAAGCTCTTGCCGATGGTAGGTACAGATAATGATGTGTTCCTTTAACGCTAAGTTTCAGAGGCAACGGTTACTGAAAGTATTACAGAGTTCACGGTTTAGTATCCTCGATAAAATCGACTTCGGTGTGCAATTAAATGCAAAATCAGCTGACGAGCGAGTGCTGGAATTCACAGATTGTGGACGTGACGTACTTATGAACCGGAAGGATGAATCAGATGACATACATTTATACAGAAAAACGATGAACACTGGTGAAATAGGAATTGACGTTCTGTTTGACACCAGCTTCAGCGAGGATTTACCAGGGGTAGTCGGATATCATACAAGTGCATTGGCCCATTGCAAAAGAGATATACAAGAGAGCGCATTTGATAAGAAGGAAAGCTACGTTGTTATATATGCACCATATGATGAGGTCTAGACATATATGATGTACGTCATTTGGTTAACAAACGCATGTTAGATCTGCTTGACCCCAGAAAACGTTGCAGTTACTGAAGGTTTTCGTAATGCCATTAGTGCAGCGCTAAAGAAAAACAACTATGACGAGAAGTATTTCGCTTTGCAGAAAGTATTCTCAAGATTCGGATATTATTTCGCTTCAAGAATCACAATTGGTAAGTGGAAGTCTTAAATTTCTTTATCTCAACCGCTGCATAGGTGGACGAATTGTATACAAATGCAGTAACATTGATGAATTAGAAAAGGTTGATTCCGCAACAATGCAAACTGCTGTAACCAACGGAGATATCAACCATTGGCAAGCAATAGGTATGCTTACATAACCTAGAACAGGCCGACAGACATAATAATATTTAGCTACTAGGAGGGAATCCAAGGGATTTGTTTTTTGACACTGTTGACAATTGGTTGGAAACCATTAGACTGAACCCCAGGGTTATCCAAATAAGCAAGCCACAGCCAACCTACAGATTGCTGAACGAGGTTGAGAGAAATGAAATCGAACGCATATATAGAAAGATTGTGTACAGAGAACACTTTATCCGCTATAACATTCCTTTCAAAGTGGCATCATCGAGCCAAGAATACCTTTCTATATACCAATACCAACAGCGAAAAGAATTGAAACACGAGGGATTTCTCAATGAAGGTGAAGAGAGCATTAGCATAGCATTGAGGAATAATTTTTCCATACAATGTTTAGCACGCGTCATTTGTAGCGTAGAACAAAAACGGCGGAAGACAACTGAATACCAAGACCTTCCAGAAGCCACCTTCCAGAAGCCACCTTCAATCTCATTCCGACACTTAATAAGGACAGTTACGAGCGCGTAAAGTATGGGGATACAGTTCTAGTGCAAGTGTATCAGAACAGACGGCAAACTGGAGAAGAAAAGCGTTTCCTATCTGCTTCCTCGGTTTTTCCCCCAACTTATTATCAAGATGCTTCAAACGAGCGATCTTACATAGCTACGGCTTCTGCTAGGTCTACTAACCTCCAGCAAGAATGGTAACGTAGTTGTAATATATGGTAGTTACTTATACCCAACGTTAGGGTAATATTACGTTACTCAGGTGACCCGAAGGCCCAGGAATCGGATACCTCTGAAGACGATTGTGGTGGAAAGACAGGTCGTGCTATTCTCAAAGACTTTGAATACATCCGGTATGACAGCGAGATAACGTTAGAAACAAAAGTTACAGACGCAGCCGGAAAGATTATACCGATTTACTTGCGCAAAGGTTCGATAAGTGCCGATATGTACATATCGGAGGTGCAGCAATCATTAACGAAATATGCTTCCGAGTCAAACGCAGCATCTAGTGCTTCTACCAGCGAAATGCTGGATCGCTACCATTGGGACTCTTCCTTTGACGATCTCTTTCTAAACACACCTAGGAGAACAATGAGGCCCCTTATTGGCGTCAACCTAGATAAGTTTGATCAAACACAAGTACCTCCTTGGAGATTGGTGAAGCCTCGAAAATATCCAAATCCAGTCCTTCGATATCCTAGTGATTAGCTTTAACCAGAACTTTTTCATGGTGACCAAATAAATATGATGATGGGGTATTTCATAGCCCGATTATATCTGGATAGATATGGAACCTAAGTTAACAGAGCATGCTGCAAAACCTGGTCAGACAAAGTAACCATCCAAGGTCAAGGAAGGAAAGAAAACTGTAAATTTATGGAAAAGGCGAATAGAGTATCCGTTAGAAAGGATTGATAAATTTTGAAGCAGCGAAGTGTGAACCGGTCAGAGGCGTTGTCAATAAGTTGGCTATCGACCATGGTGGAGCATTACAAAATCGCACCCATTCTCACCAGACAATAGTATTTGCAAGTTTTGCGGCTGATCTGTGTGATAGCAGAGCCTCATTGTCCCATATCTGTTTATAAGGAGCAGATACGTAACCGAAATGCGGAGGTTTGCGAAATCGCGCGTATTAGGATACGTTCATTTTATATTTTATGTCGACCTTGACAATGGACTTGAAAAGGACAACGGGGTTGTGAAGAAGCGGCATGAATCAGGTGGCCAAAAGAGGTCATGCGGTTGAATAAGTTCTGTCCTTTTGTGTCACGTTGTAAGGTCAGCTGGATCCCACTCTAAGCAAATTTATCCCTTTTTCCTTTTTATTATTTCCGCGATAATTTTCACCTCTTTCTATCGACTATTGTAAACCTCAGTCTTTTTCATTTCCATATAGTATTTCTATAAGAAGTTTCATTTCGCCATGACCATGCGATCCCGATTCAAAGAAACCCATTCACTTGGTAAATAAGCGTGAAGCCGATCAAAAGGAAAAAGAAACTCTTTTATTCAATTGCGCGATCATAATCCTATTTTGTTATGTTATCCTTGAAACCCAAAAAAAAAAAAAAAAATAAGAGAGTCGAAAGGCAGAAGCGGAGCGTATACGTGCCAAGTATCCCGATCGTATCCCTGTCATCTGTGAAAAAGACGTTCATAGTGATATACCGGACATTGACAAGAAGAAATACTTGGTTCCAAACGATTTGACACTTGCACAGTTCGTATTCGTCATTAGGAAGCGGATCCGATTATCAGCCGAACAAGCTCTCTTTTGCTTTGTAAACGAGCTTTTACTGCCGCCAGCAGGTAAAAAGGACAGCCCTAGACTCGTGCTTAAGCTTTGTGGAAGAGTGTGTTTTCCATGACGATGAGATCTAAGATATTCCTTTTATGTGTTTTCCTAGTATTAATTGTAACTGTCTATGAACAATGCCAGGATGAGGATGGATTTCTGTATATAACGTAAGTTTGTTCAAACAAAAGGTCTATTCAATTCACTTATTGGCATCTTTGTAGCTATTCCGGCGAGAATACATTTGGATCACGCTGAAAATCGGTTAGAAGTGACTTACCTATTTCCCTTCCCTATGCTGTTCATGTTTTTGCCATCTTTTCCTTGATCTTTCCTTTCTTTGTTATTTCTTTTTTTGTCTTCCTTCTTTTGGTCTCTTCGTTTAATGGGTTGTTCTATTTGTAAAAGCATCGACACTCGCATGGTTTTTTCCTTCATTCAAACATAGTACGTTTAGTTTGGTTGTCTTAAACCCTTACCGAGGTTTCAATGCTCCTAAATAAAACATCTTTTGCCCCGAAACCCAACATAGCAGCATGTAATTTCTACAAGTTCATCAGCATGAAAATAAGAACAAATGGAAAAGAGGGAAGAAAAGCCCATGGGTGACCCTATTTATCTATTCTCCATTATCTCTTTTCCTTTTGTCATGCAGTGGATATCGGGACATATGCCAGGCAAAATCAAAAGATCGTTCGGTTCATTTCTCAAGCCTGTCTCCGAACTCTGTCATTGTCATGATAGATGACATCGCAACACCTTGAAGACGTTGTCGTTCATCACCCATGTTATTTATTTATTTCTCTATTGGTATCGGCAACAGAAACTTTGTCTTTTATGGCGGTACACGTCGGCATTCCATGTGCGTTTTCTCGGGATCCATCGGCAGAGCACAGAAGAAACCCAGTTTCTGCATTTGGGCGAACATTTGTGTAACTGTTGCCGCAATCATCATTCATAGATAGAGAGACAATAAGAGACATGAAAGACAGAGAGAGCAGCTTACACTCCATGTTCAACTGAACGCATTCTTCCTGATCGTTGGGTAATTGACGGCATAATCGTTGATGATACTGATCGATGTTATAATTGCTTAGTGGTGCTCTCTGGACGAATTTCTCGAGACGGTCTACTTCTTCTGCCGTTTGGTTATTGTCTGACATGGAGAAAGATGATATAAATGGCTATAAAGAAAGGATACACAAAAATGGAAGAAATGGTTTGTTGCAGGAAAAAAAAAAAAGTGATCGGGCTGAGGATGTCATTGTGACTACACTTTTGTAGAGAGACGCAGACATGGGTCAGAGCAAAAAATTGCTGTATGGAAAATTATACGCAAAATCTGGATGCCTACAAGTCAATTAACGAACCTGTAGAGGGAACTTGTGTCATGGTACAATGCGATTGGAACGAGAAAAATACGTAGAGCAAATGATGTGATTTAAGCAGAAAAAGTATCTCTGTGGTAAATTTATGGATCCGATGAAGTTAAAGAGATACGAATGTTGTCCTTTAGGTTATGCAACGCTAGTGAGTCCTACTTGCGCCAATGAACGCGAAATGATCTATTTCTCATAAAGTGGCGTGTCTGAAAGATACTCTAAAGCAACCATGAGTTTAGCAAAAAGGTCACACTTGATCTGTTCCAGTTACACGAATTTTTTCTCGTACTACACATCACTTTGGTTCTATCCGTGTTTATCAGATCATCTTTCGTGTGAGAACTACATAGGTCACGATGGCACGGAGTTGTCACTATTCCTTTCCCACCGATATTCCCCGTCCTTTCCCCAGACCCAAAAAAACACACTGAGAGAATTGGATGCAGATGAGAAACAGAATTTATTAAATGCTTTTTTGCATAGATACTAGAAAAGATAGAAAGAAAAAGAAAAGAATGGGGAGGGGTAAACGTTGTTGCATAGAATCGCGGAAAGAAAGCTTAAAGCCACCAGGACTCTTTTTCTTCCGAGTGAATGAACATAGTATCATCATCGTCGTGGTTCTCCAACATTTTGTGTGATTCATGGGATTCCCGGCGATAGCATAGCGGGCCATACTTGGCTTCTTCTTCTTCGACCATATCAGACCACGAACTGGGACCAACATGGGTGACACCACTGAAGAAAGCTGAATCGCAACTTGCATGATTTTCTTGCTTGGTTATGTTTGGAATATCCACGGGTGTCAGTGGTTCATCATCATCTTCTTCGTCACTGTACAAGTTGTCCAAAGCAGCAAACTGCTTCTTCATTTCGGCCACAGTAGGTCGCTTGTTTGCGTCGACGGCCAGAACAGACTTAATGAAACGATAGGCAGAGGCAGACAGGGCTGGGAAGAGCTGTTGCTTCAACATCGTTGGATGGCGCTTGAACTCGGCAAAGGCAGGGTCCATGGTGGTTGCTTCTTGCCAGGGGTTACGACCAAACATGAGGGCAATCAGAAGAATACCAAGACTCCAGACGTCTGATGCAGATGAATCATAGGGACCAAGCTCACCGTTGGGTTGTACCATGCTGTCATCACCGTCAAAGTGCTCGGGCGCCAAATAGGTGGTTGAACCACAGCCAAACTCCATGGAATACTTATCTCGGGTAGCCAGACCAAAATCAGCCACCTTGCATGTGATAGCAGAAGTGTCCTCCTCGTCCTCGTCACACTTGAGCAAGATGTTTTCGAGCTTGATATCGCGATGGTAGATGTTCTGGGCATGCATGTATTCGACACCTTCCAAGATTTGCATGTAAGCTTGCTTGACGAGGTGTTCTTCACGGTACTTGTTGACTTCTTGATCGCGGATCACAAAATCAAACAGATCGCCTTGATCACATAGTTCCATCACCATAAAGATATAATCTTCGTCTTCAAGGACACGATGTAAGGCCAAAAGACTGGGATGCTTGAGCGAAGATTGGATATCGATTTCAAGCTGTTGAAGTTGTAGTTGTTGAGGGTCTAGGCCGGCCTTGCTGAGAACCTTGACGGCTACGTAGGTGTTTGTACTCAACGACTGAGCAAGGAACAGACAGCCGTAGGCACCATGGCCCAATTCTTCAAGAAGCTGGTATTCGTTACCGATGACCTTGTCGATCATGGTGGAGGAAAGGTGGGTCCAATAATCCTGCTGATTAACCATTTCAGTTGTTGTATTATTCAGGGTAAGATTGATGTTGTTAAGTTGAGATGCTGATGAAATGTTCGAACGGCAAAGAGCTACGTCGAGTGTTGATACGATGGGTTGTAAACATGGTTCGAGAGAGAAAGCAAAAGGTAAAAGCCTTTAGTCTTGTCGAGGGTACCAAAGAAAATGGTAGAGTCGCTTGATTGTTTGTTCAGTCAAAAAAAGGGGAAGGGAATAGAAAGAGGGTTTCCTTTTTCCGTTGCGTTTAGCAAATGGTTGGGAGAGACATCTTGAATAAAAAGTCCAGTAAGTCGATGTTAATAACGAAGTGTAATAAAAGGTTTCAGTAGAATAAAATAAGTAGGATAATTAAGATAAGCGTGTTGAAGGAACAAGCAATAGTAAAGTAAGAAGGAAAAGGATAAATCCACAAGGGAAAAAAGAAAAAGGAAAGTGGAAAGGAAAAGGGAAAAGCTTGGGCTTTTATAAGATTCCTTAGCATTCTAGATGGTTCTTTGTTTGATTGGTCATTTTTCATACAAAAAATACCCAATTTGGGGGACTGAGTCAGCTCGACACTTGGCTCGATAACGAATCACAACCACTCCGCTCATGACGAATTACGTACCAAAAATTTGCCCAACTGTGTGTGTGTGTGTGTGTATGTACATCGTTCCTTGTTTTCCATTGGTATCTTTTCCCATAGCAACACATGCTTCAGCTTCACATTCATAACTGCTTCCTTTAAATTGTCTTATACGAAAAAAATAAAATCCTTAAAATACTACAAATTTTTTGTTTGGCAGAAAGGGAAAATGGAAAAAGTGAACAAATCTTGGCAGGATCTCATTGGCTAAAAGTTTTCGAGAATGATCGGCCTTTCCTATTCTCCGTATTTGTTCCCGGTTGACTCAATAATGCCTCTCCCCCCCCCCAAAGCTCCCCACACAATACTTACTATGACAACCAACAGGCAGGAGGAGATGGAAAAGTCACCCCATTCGTTTTTCTCTGTTAGATAACAAGCAAGCCTTAAACTGGTGTAACAACTACACAATAATGATAGAAAAACTTGTCATTTGTCTTATCAAGACCTTTTACGATAGGGACGTTGTAAAGCACGTCATATCATTTGTCGCGTTTGCGCAGCAGGGATATAAAAGAACCGCGGTTCATTTTCGAGCGTTATCCAAAAACAGAAAGTCGTCATTTTCTTAGTAAAGCGGGGATCGTATCATCTGCGTCAATTATGAATACAAAAATCCACGGGCCATTTTTAGCCTATTCGTTTGTTTCATTCGGGTGACAAATCGAACCATGTGATACATGTTTTTTTTTTTGATATTGTTGCACCTTAGTCGGGACCATCACGTCAATCGATTCCCCCGGACAGTGGCCCTGCTCATTGACTTTACGGTGTCCATTTCGGATCAATCCGATTCAGATTCTCCCCCCAAAAAAAATGCTTAAAGGATAGTTTATTGTTTATTCATTCGCTTTGTCTTTTTACGGAACTATAAAAGAAGCCATGCTGATTAGATGCAAGAAACATAAGACCGAAACTGCTCTGATATTTGAAATATGAGGTGATGTTTGCTAGTCAAATATGAAACCATCAAATGAATGCATCAGATCAGAATGATGGGCTTTATCATTGATCCAAGTTTTTGACATACTTCCAGTGTATAGAAAGATCAAAGAGTAAACAATCTAGTGGGTTGGGAGGGGTTTACTCAACAGCAATAGAATGCTTGAGAGTGGTCCAGAAGAAAGCACTTACGAATTAGTTGCGCAGCTGTACTGCTCTACTGAACCGGACATGGACACGGCGATGTTTGGCTGGATGCATTTGTCCTATGGGCAAACAGCGATCTTTATTACAACATTGGCATTGAGCATAGGTAACTGTCCAGGGGCAAAGGGTCCAGATCCTACATTTGAATCGACCCAGATTCGGACCACAGAACGGCAAAGTCGGCTGATTAAAAAATTGCAGAGGAGTTTAACATGGAAAGCAGCATAATAAAAGCTTTGGTTACAGAGGAAGAGGGATATTGCGTGCATACAAACTCTGCAACATTCAGGATCTATACACCCTTCCTAGTTCTAAGCCTTTTTGTGCTTATTCATTAGATAGTAAGGGTAATTGAAACTCAGTTTATGGTCCAGTTGGTCTGCGCGTTCCTCCGGCCATCACCTCACTTTTCCCGGTTATTCATGCGCAACGGTACATTGTGCACATACGAGCTTCTATTACAATGCTGTTTCAATACAAATAG
Source organism: Apophysomyces trapeziformis B9324 (assembly GCA_000696975.1). NCBI lineage: Eukaryota > Fungi > Mucoromycota > Mucoromycetes > Mucorales > Mucoraceae > Apophysomyces > Apophysomyces trapeziformis. The sequence goes on from JNDP01001360.1 coordinate 60,874, forward strand.
ACGTTTCCATATTAAAGACAAAAGTTGCTCTTAACTTTCATTGATTAACAGCCTTTTCTCAAGGAGAGTATACCTGATCCCGCTTTTGAACGCAAACTTAGCTCGATCTTGGCACTTCACTCAATAAACATAACCTGTATGTGCAGCAATGAATCCCCCCAATGATGATCAGAGTGAAAGCTTTGAATGAATGAATGTATACAATGACCGGTTTCTGCAATACCCCCATCATCCTGCGGAGTATGGCTTGAGTCCTGTCACTGTTGGGTTATATGGGGAACATGTCCTGGGGATATGTTTGATTTTTACCTCACATCGGCTCCATAAGATATGCATGAATAATGGCACGTGTCAATCAGAGAGCTTTGATCTCGGGGGAAGAAACCGCCGATGTCTTGCAGGAATGATAATCACCCCATCAGCCGGAAAGTTTATCCGCTTTCATCGGTGTTTCACTTGCGGAAAAAATAGGCTTGCTCCTTTTTTTTTTTTTTGTTTGTTTGCAAACGGATGTTTCCGTGTCGCGGGCTCTATGGCTTGCTGCCAAAATGCAAGAAGAAAGATGCACTTGGTCAAAGAGAATAAGTCTAAATGGCATCGCCACCACGGAGTGAATCGTACCAATTACGTCGATTCATGTTATATTGCTTTGTCAGAACGCAGACGCGTCAAAATGATGCATACACGAGTTGCTTAAGCAGAGAGATAGAATACATGACAACAGGTCTGATTACCAAACAGCATGAGGTCACAGAAGAAAAGCACGTTCACTGATCCTTCTTTTCACTAAAAGCTGGGAACACTTTCGCGAAATGTAAAAACTCGTATGCTTTATAATAAATGCAACAATGTATATTAGGTCTTGTTCTTCTCTTCTGTAAGATGTTGTGACTGACTAAAAGTCTAAAGACATCTCGTTATCCTTCTTAATTAGCTCCAACATGCCTGGTGGCATGAGTGGTTTCTTCACTGTTTTCTGCTCCCCATCCTTGGTCGTGATCGTCTTTGTCTCTGCAATGTAGCGGAAAGGCATAGTAACAGATTCATGACGCGAAAATCGAATTTCCGGATGATCGATATAAGGAACCTGATCCAGTGGAACTAAGGTTGTTAAGCACATGTAAATCAATAGTTCTAGACAACCTCATTATCAACCTACTTCTATCCTCCACAACCCGCTTAGTGACATTGACAGCAGTATCCGTTGTCATCTGAACTGGGCCTAGTCGTCTACCTTCGAAACCGAGTTTACGAAGCTCCTTGGTACGATCTAAATGTGTTATCAAAGCAAGAACAAAGGAAAACAAAGTTGTGCTGTAAGTAAATACTGTGTGAACGTCAATAATTTTTTTTCTTTCTTTACCCTTGGGTGGGTCGTCTCCAAGGATACCGCCGAACAGGAAATATTTGAATCGATCGCCGTCCTCTGGTGACAGTTCTTGAGCACCTGCGGGATCCAGCAGACAAATATCTTTGGGATCCACACCAGGAAGGTGAAGAACATCTTCTCTATGGCAATGGGCTGCTTTCAGCTCTTCCGGCATGCGCTCATTCAAGCATTTCTCCGTGAGAGACGAGAAGTAGAGATGGTCTGGTCCAAGATTGCTCAGCATATGCTTGTATTCGAGGACACACCACTCATGCATATCGTCTTCCATATGCTCGATAATGTAGGATCGTTTGCTCATGGTCACCACTGTATTCGTTGCTTTTCGAGTATCAACGAGAAGCACTCAAACACGCGCATTGTTGATCCACACAAGTCACCAGGAAAGTCACAGTCAGGACGATGGACAAAAACGGAAAGAACAACCAAGCTTTCCAATGGGCATATCGCACTTGGACTATCAAGTGCAGTCTATACAGTTTTTTTAGAGGTTATAGGTAGCGGCGCATAAATAGTAAATCAGATGTTCACAATCGTCGTAAAACCTAAGTACGGTTGGATCTGATGTGAGTCTGTGCTTGATAATTAAATGGCGGTATAGAGAAGACCAAGTGGAAATCCGAAATCTAAAATACGAAATCCTTGACTTGACTCTTATTGTATTTTTCCTTTGTTGCACTAAAATAAATGCCGTCCGATCTATCATTCAAACAGTACAAGTCGTGGTTCGAAGTTTACATTTTAACGTGACTTTGGTCTTTGGACAGCAGATATGAAAATCCTGGCTTTCTGCCAAGACAAAATAAAAAAGATCTTACAAAATTGGAATGTTACATGTGCAATTTACTATTTACATCTGTATAATGACTGCGCAATAGCAGTATGCTTTATCACCAACCGAATCCCTGTGCTTGTTTTTGCTGTGTTGCTTGATCCTCTGTCATTGAACATGTCAGAAAGGTGAAATAGAAACTATTTTGTTTTCTAATATTACCTTTAAAGGCCGCCAAACCTATCAGAATACCAGCCACAAAGAAGACCAAACTGATCAGAAACCATAACACGCCCCAAACACGGCTCGACATACAAGATCCACACAGCTTGGCAAATTTGGATGCATCCGATTCGTACATTTTGCGGAAGACAAGATCATCCAAGATATCCCACAGACAGTATAAACAGGACATCACACTAGGAAAGATAGGTTCGTTGAGAAAGTGAATCAGGCAATGTATGTGATTTTACCCTATGAAGAGAACGAAATATCTTAGACCAGCACCATGGGCGAGCCACCATAAAAAGATCATGACGCCAATAAATCCCACACCGATACAGCGTGTTAGCCAGTTTTTTGCCCACCATAATGTGAAAAGGAGGCACACGCCAAGAAAAATGGAGGCTATTTTTGATGCTAGGATATTAAAACCGCACATCACTAAAATAGCCCCGATAGCAGACGATCCAAGATAGCCTGCTGGTAATGTACACATCGGAATACCGCCACGCTAAAAAGCAAAAAAACTAAGTTAAGGATGAAGTGAAATGGCATTCTAATTGGACATACCATCCGGGTCACACCTCCTTCGTCCGGGTCAATTTCTATGGATTCTATTTTGGCGCAGGTACAGCAACCCACAATCGCATGAGAAAATTCGTGCAGTCCCACTGTGAGTAACTGCCGAAAGAAACCAATGAAATTTAGCTATTGTGGGATACGGGGACAGAGAAGCCTGGTTTACCTACTTTGAATGGAGATAATATAATTTTCGCGATTGGCATATTCCACAACACCAGAATGCCGACAATGTATGCACCAATGATGATGAGTATGATCTTTTGATCTTCAGTGGGTGTCAACTTGTTGGCAGCCTGGTCCTGGACTGCTTGCCGTGCGACAAGATAGTGACTGTAGCTTGTTTGATCGACAGGCGGCATGGGCGAAATGAAGAGAAGAACAAGAAGAAGAAAGACAAATACACGGATATGATGGTTTGGAGTTTTTGCGCCATAAATAGTGACAGAAGGTGCAGCTCCGTCTAAGTCTGTTACAAAACGGGCAAGATCCAAAACAACAAGATCAACAGTAGCTTAAGCAATTCCCAGGTATCCCAAACGGAAAGAAACTCTTGGCAACTTAAAATGTAAAATATCATCTCGTTGGCCTTTTTGACGTCGATGCCCTTTTTAGCCTGATGAATAGAAAACGCTGTTGCCTAATTGTGGTTTGCAGTTCAAGCCCAAGCCGAAACTAGCCAATCGCAGAAAAATGGTACCTGCAATCACTTTGTACTGTAAGTCTAATTTAATTCCCGCACCCGCTAGTAATGGATCGCATGGAATGGCATCTTAAGGATGAGAGAGTGCATAATACAGAAAGTATTGAATAGAGCAGACTTCAGCAATTGACTTTCATTTTAAGCCAATAGGCGTAAGGAGAAGTAAAAGGAGACCCAGTAACTTTTCCTTCATGGCGTATGTCCAAAGGAAAACAGATCAACCCAGGAAATGATCTATATATTAATAAGCTTCTCATAACTTATTGACCGGAGAAATTAGATCCCATTTTTACCAAAAACTGAGAGACTGAAGCTTCTGTTTGTGTATATGACCGTGTTATGCAAAGGAAAGAAAGCACAGCTTAAGAATGTTTGCGAGAGGTTGCTCCCAAGAGCCTAAGATAAAGAAATTTGAAACTCCTCAAATTTCGGCATTTTGGTTGGGCGAAAAAATGGAAATTTGAAGGTTTGATTGGATGAAAAAATAAGGTTCTCAAAGTTTGATTGGAGGAAAAACAGTGATTGATTGGATGGCAACAATCACTGTTGAGCTGAGAGAGAAAAAGAAAGGTGTACGTTACACGAGGGATACTGGCGTCACATCTGTCATAAACGTGCTATAATTAGGCCACTAATGCTTGGGCTAAATTCTTAGTGAGACACTTGCACACACTGTTTAATTTTCACTCTCTGAAAAAGAAAGCGAGGCACAAAGCGCCGAGACCAGTAGCCAGCAAACATTCCTCTTTTCATGATGCCCAAGGGCTAAGCCCGGTAACTGGTACTATTTTATGTCTATTGGAAGGAAGGGATAGTGAAAATCTGCGTTTTTGTAAGCCGTTAACTAAATATATCGATGAAAATAATGCATCTGAGAATCCTTGGGCGTCATATACATTCCAAAAAATCGACAGTTGTATAGGATGAGTGAAATCAATGCTTTACTATGATTGACTTGGTCGTGTTGTAATATCTCTTGGGGCGAACTAAGACGGAAAAAGTAATTTATCACAGATTGTTCCTGCTATCAGCCATGACAGAGCAACACAGGGATGATGTTAGTAGGCTACAGCCTAATAAGCTGTATCTCAAAGTTTGTCAGTGTGCTGTGCTTTATCCGTAGGCTAGCTTCTCAAATTGCTCTCTCTTTTTAATAGTACGTGCCGATTTATTGTAGACTTATTCCTCATTCTGGAGGCAGATGTAGCGGTTGGTGTACTAACCTGTCAGATCGCCTATATTCGGCTCATCGGTATGTCATCTTCAGATACTGACCCTCTTCAGTTTATTTTATGCCATTTCTCCAATAAATATGCATTTGCAAAACAGTTCGTTAATGGAATGCATCAAAAGTTTAGGTAAAATATATGCAAAAGTTCAAACGCTATATGAGTGTTCCGTTGACTGAGAGGTGTTAAGAAGGAAGGAGTGAGATAATATCACGAGTCAAACAAGTTAACATCAGTATTGTATTCTCCAGCGAGTGACCGGTTAAAAGAAAATAAAAGTCCATATATGAAAGCCGCGGACAGATTTTGTTGTCACTTCTTTTTATTTTTCTTCAATCCCACAATGGATAAGCATAAAACCCGCAAAAGACCTATTGAAGAGGAAGATGATGACTTCCAGCCGCCTATTGTCATTCAACGCATGACAAATTCAGGTAAGCAGTAATGCTTTTATGACCGTGGCGTATTGGCAGCTAAATTGCGATTTGATTAAAGTTGGCCCCACTGCCAAAAAGAAGAAAGAAAAAGAAAAGGTTATAGACTCAGCCGATGTCGCGCAAAAGGATGCTTATGAGACAGTGAATTCACTCCACAAATACACTGAAAGCATTCCTGAAGCAGGTACTTAACTTTTTCCCGCGCTTCCGGGATCTTTCTTACAAGTTCTCGCAGGTCCATCGTCCGTAAAGAAGTCAAAAGCTCTGATCAAGGCTGAAAAGGCGTATGAAAAGAGAAGCGCAAAATATGAAGCAAAAGCAGAGTTACAACAAGCAAGCGTACAGGGAAAGTTGTCAAGCGGCAAGGCGTTGAGATGTCCCATTTGTGGAGGGACCGATCATCAGAGAAGCACAAGCAAATTGTGTAAAGATCCTACCACAAAAAGGAAGCCTCCGAAAAACTTTAATCAAACGCGAGTAATCAAAGCCTCGCTGTCAAACACCTGTCAGAGCACAAACTTTGTTGCAAATGTCATAGAATGTGTAAAGCATGTGCGAGACGTGACATATGCTGGGTCTCTCTTTGCCAATTTTTACTTCGTGAAGCTACTTTCCGAATCAAAAGAGATTCCCCCGATCACCCATCAGCTGTGCTACACACTTTTTGCATTAATTGCAGGTGAAGCACATAATGCCGATGAAAGCCTGAAAAACGAGTTTGCCACTTTCCAAGAGAACCTTGGTAATTTTCGAGAAAGCAAGTTCAAGCCGAAAGGATTCATGACAGTCCTCTCAAGTGCGGCCAAAGGATACGAAGAAGCGATTCGCAATCATGTGTGCCCAAACTTTCAGAAAAAGACAACGCAGTACCTGTTGATTTGCATGTCCGACAAGAACGATGAAGCCTTCTGGGAGTAGTCTACAGTGAAAGATCGCAATACTATGGCGGAGTACATGTACAAGAAGATATGTGACATTGATTGTCAATGGCCTACATCAATTGACAAAAATCAAGGCATTATAGGCATATCCGAATCACTGGTGAAATTGGTTCGCTCTACACTTGGTGTAACCACCATTAGCAAGAACATTTTGAGTGCCAAACCTCATTTGTTTTTGCCCTGGTTATTTCAAGTCATGAAGAGATTTGAGCAAAAAATTGCCATCACCGAAGGCAAACCACAAAACCATCTTTCAACAGCATACGTTCACCGGATGGTGGAAGAAGTAAGCTAACTTTGCGATTTCTTAAATTCTGGTATATTGATTCTATTCCCGTTTTCAGCTGGTAAACACGAACCCACTATCTAAGCGACTTCGATCAAGTCTCAAGTATGCAGTTCGAGAAGCAATCAGAAAAAAATCTTCGCTTCGGCTCCCAAAGAGATTTAAACCACTCCCTGAAGCCGAAATGACCAGTCTTAAATCACTTATCAAAGAAACAATTGATGCCATTGAAAGCAAAACATTTGCTCCGGAAAAATATGCAGATCCAAAGGGAAACCGGAAGTTTACAATGCTGCCCGTTTACACCTTTCAGATGCGACACGTTACCTGTTGACAATCAAGCATTGGCACGTATTCTGTTTCAAGCCGGTAGACGAGAAAATCAGACACCCGTACATCCTTCAGAAACTCGACGTGAGTACTTTGATTTGTTCGACATGGCCAAAATCGGTTATTCTACCTATGAAAGCCTAGAAAATGAAAAGACAATATTCTGGTAAGTCAATGACATTCGTATGTTGAATTACTAAAGCACTTGAAGGGACGTCATCCGTACTGACGGGGTGGACGTGGAGTTCATATTCAAGAAGTACAAAGAACCGTTTGACCCTAAAAAGAAACCTCTCACTCCGGCCAATCTGAAAGGCAAATACGATAACGCAGTCATCTGGGGTGTCGATCCAGGAGTTTCAAGTGTGTTTGTGGCTGCGGATGGCAACCCTTCGTCACCGCACCGAGTTCGCACGAGCACAACTACCGAGTACTACTCGATCTGTGGTTACAATCGTGCAAACCAAAGGCGGAAACAGTATATGGATGCCCAGCCTGAAGCCAAAAAGTTGATCGACGATATACCGTCTCTCAAAACGACCGACCTACAGAAGTTTACTGACTCTGCGAAATATATCATGCAGCACTACGAAACGATTACCGAATTCTATAGCAGAGATCTGAGGTAGGATTGTCGTCATATTACCTGTTATGTAACGATAGTCTAGGTATAACAAACTCAAATTCAAATCATACATCGGCAGACAGAAAGGAAAAGCCGAAATAGCGAAGAGGCTCCTCTCTGGTAATAAAAAATACAACAGCGACAGTTCTCAGAATCAAAAAATGCCGAATGAAAAGAAATGGGTTCCTCATTGTCCCAACGACAAGCATGACGAAAGAAATGGGCCTATAATAATTGCTTATGGCAATGGGACTTTTTCAGGCTCAATGCATGGTCGGGTGGCTGCCCCAACGAAAGCGATAGTTAAAGAATTAAAACGTCAAGCTTTTAGAAGAAAGGTAATGTTTAAGTCATGCTATTTACTTCTGATTTTTTTGTTTGACAGTCGCCAACCTATGTCTTTATGGTTGATGAGTACTTAACTTCGCAAGTATGCCCACGTTGCAGGGAAAAAGGCCTCCAAAAAAACAAGGAACGCCCGGATGCAAGTGGTCAAGAAGGCGCAGGGATACATGCTGTGTTGGTTTGTCAGAAAGAATCATGCCCGGCAATGTACTGGAACCGCGATCATATGGCTGCCATGAATATCCGAGAAATATTCTTATACATGATGAACAATAAGGATGAAAGACCACCAGAATTTCGACGACGTGCCTCCACTTGAAAACTATAGAAGAATGACTATAGTATCCCTTAACTTGTTAGGATCGTCAATGAAATACAGTATTAACTGAGTATGAATCTCCTATTGGCAGCTGGCTCTCAAATGAACAAAAGGGACTGTAGGTCAGGGCGCAGTTGCAACACTTTATCAACCCACCGTCGCAAGCAAAGCGCAACCCTACGTCAATATACATACACTTACAAGCACCCATACGCGCACAAACACATACACCATGTCTTCTTCAAAGGAAAACCAAACATCACGATCTACAACAGATAACATATCACAAGACGATTCACATGGCAAGCGATCGGCAGCTGAAGGAAAAGATCGCGAACGGGATCTCGATCTTTTGACTGCGGAAAATCAAAGCTTGAGGGAAGATCTTGAATTGGAGAGGCAACGCCATGAGAAGCTTACAAAGACGATTGCAGCGCAATCTGAAGAACAGCGCCGACTTACTGAATCGATGGACGAGCTGAAAGCAGAGGGTATCTTGAGGGAGACTTGTGGTAGTTTATGGGATGATGAAAAAGAAGCAGAGGCTACATTGGATGCGTTAACAAAACAAGTAACACCGTACCAATCTATATTTGACGATGCTGGTGATGATATGGAGAAGATGCGTCAACTTTTCCGAGAGAAAGCAGTGGAGCATCTGCAGAAGGAGGTTACAGAAAAAGCGGCTCTTTTAAAGGATCTTGAAAAAGAGTATAAAGATTATTCGGAAGAGTTAAGACATTTGCAACAATAAAACTTGGAAAATCCTTCAGAATGAAATATGATCTTCTTATGCGGTAAGGCCAATGCTGTTCATATATTTTTTCCCTCTTTTTCCCTATCATTTTTCTCCCTGTATGCACAGCAACGCGCATAGAAAAGCCTATAGTTAGTATTCCTTTTGCCTTGGTCCCTCTTTCCAATTTGTCCGGTAGTGTAATAATTGGTTTGTTACGTATATAGTACTTTAAGTATGTTTTGCTTGTTCGACAAATTGAAGTGGTGTAACCTGACGTCAAGTTCTCGGAGCATTGTGCCACACTGGGATGTTGAAGCACTAGGGAGTCATTTGCTTTGCCATTTGTCTGAGCTGTTTTCGTTTCTCCTGAAAAGGCACAGGCAGGTTCGGAGCCCACACACACACACACGCACGCGGAAAGAGACACCAAGGCCAGACGCAGATTGTCGGCTCACTCAACCTTTTTTTTTTTCCTCTTGACCTTTTCGCCTTCTTTCCTTTCTTTGTTTTCGCTCTTTACTTTATAGGCAAAGGAAAACTAACTAGAAGCAATCAAACGGAAACAGAAAAAAGAAAAGAAGCATTCGCTTTCTCTTTACTTCTCTTATTTTCCGACCCTTTCCCTTCTTCCCTTACTGTTTTCTTTTCTTTTTTTTTTTTCGTAGTCTTTCTTTTCTTACCAATGCAGTGTAGCTCATTGACTTTGTTGTCATTGCTGCTACTTTTTATTCTTCTTTTAATGGAACATGTCGTGGGCGATCCGGTGGACATTCCAAAGATCGACTGGAGTGCTGTTGGCCAACTCGGTTTCGCCGGGAACATCGCTGGCTTGTCACGCTATCAAAATACAGCACAATTCGAATCGATCCAACCAAATGTCAGCTCTATCCTTCTGCAGGAAAACGGATTTTACAATAAAATCGCATCCGCAAACGGCCACATCTTTGCAACTTGCTTACTGGGTTCTGCAGACTTGTTTATTGGGGGAAACTTTACAACTATACATAACACGTCGTACAGTCATATTGCTCGATTCAATCTCCAGACTCATACATTATCACCCCTTGCACAAGGTTTGGATGGGCCTGTGTACGCTCTCTACTGTGGCCCAGATGCAATCTATGTCGGAGGCGAGTTTGGGAAGCCTTCATCGAACGCCGCCATGTGGAATGGAAGTTGGGTCCCGGTTCCGTGGAAAGGCTTCAATGGTCCAGTTTACACCATCCAACATAATCCCAAGACAGATACGATCCTTTTCGGTGGAAGATTCGACGCCACTTTAGATGGTCAATATCTCAATACGAACACAAGCCAGACAGTCAATATGGGAGCACCAACGGTAAAAAAAAAAAAAACCTCATCCATTTCCAATTTCTTTTTCGTAATCCGTCGGGAAATTAACGGGGCGCATCCGTAAATGATATTTTAGGTTGTCAGTTCCGGAAATAACGCATTAAACGCGACGCTGGGAAACGCCCATAATATTATCTGTCCTAATAGCAGCCCACAAGCACCGGGTACTCCTTGGCTATTAGAAAATGGTGTTCCTGGCTATTGGGAAGCGCAGTTTGGTCATTCCATTCAACCCACCGTCTTTCGCATCGCCAATACTCACTATGAAGGAAAAGGCACGCGAACCTTTAGGTAAAAAAAAGGAGAAAAGAAAGAACTGTGAAAGGTAGGAGATCGCAAAGACTGACCCACCCTTGTTTCAGCATCGTCGCGCTTGGTTCGAATCATTATTTTGACCTGTCATATGTCGATCCTTCTACGCAGAGAACAGTTCAATGTTCAACAGCATGTTTTCTATCCAATATGACAACCGTAGAATACCAGGATTTTACTGTAGTTCATCCTATCTCCACAAATGGGATACGCATTTATATCGATTCTTGGTACGGTACCGGAGGTGGTCTAAGCAATGTGGAAATATTCCAATCAGGTAGGTATATATATAGTAGACTGGCTTGCAATGGCTGATGCTGACTTGTGATGGTTTCCAAAAAAAAAACAGAAGCCGTTGTCCTCCCATCTCTGGGTGGTACTAATGCTACACAGCAATGTTCGAGTCACCCAGTGTCCTCCACCACAATCGTGGGGACGTGGACAGAACAGTACGCTTATGGCTATTATCAAAATGTCTTAACCACTTCATTTCCTTCGTCGGAGCTGGCTTCAACGAACGTATCCGTGACATATAAGCCGTAAGTGCGGTCAATCTGTCTTATCAGGTCTTATAACTTACGAGCCCTGGATAGTTACATACCGGCACAGGGACAGTATGAAGTGTTCGCCCACACAGCAGGCTGTGTTGGAAGCAGTACATGCGGGCAGAGGACCCAAGTCGAAATGATTCTATCGTTCTTTCCCGGCATACAGCAGACAATCACCATCGACCAAACAAACGCTCAAGATAAATTGACATTGATATATCGAGGAACCATCGCCGCCACGGCTGGCGATTTCCAACCTTCTGTTCTTCTCAAGGTGTCACCTAACGCAACAGTACCCAGTGGCGGAATTGTTAGTGTGATAGCTGATGCCATTCAATTTGTTCGCAACGAAACGTCTCCGCCTCTTTCCAGTATTCTTGAATTTAGCCCTCGCAATGCATCAATCAATGGAACATTGGCTTGGAGGCCATTATCACGTAACTATCGGATGAAAGCATGGTCATCCCTCAGAAAATGGTATCTAACAACTGCTTAGAACAACTGGCACCTGGTTCGACGGTGAGAACACTCGATGCATCCAGCGGAGACGTTCTTTATATAGGAGGTCAATTTTCTGGAGACAATAATACTTATCGTAACATTGTCTCGTACGATTACCGACTCGGAGGAGGGCAGTTGGTCGCACTTCCAGATATTGGTTTGAACGGAAATGTAAACGACTTGCTCCTCGTTGGATCGGGTATGTGTTTGTTTTCTTTTATTTCTCTTTGATTGCTAAAATCGGGCGAGTAGCTCTATTTGTTGGCGGTGCCTTTAACGGCACGTTCATAAATACTATCAACCTTAACCATGTCGCGCAATTTAAGGTGGACAACAGAACATGGCAACCGCTGGAGGCAGTAAGTTGTGAAAGATCATACATGATCTGGTGATGGAAGCATACTAAGCGTGAAGTATGGGTAGGGACTGGATGGTACGGTAGAACGTATTGTCCTATCCAATAACAACGCTTCCATTCTATTTTCGGGATCTTTCATGCATTACTCCCAACACCCATCAAGTGGAAATGCGAACTGGAGCTTAACAGCATCGCGATGGCTAGAACCCTCCTCTCTAATTGTTGGTTCTGTTGCCTCTTCGTATGTCCCTAACGTCGAGTCTCAGTGGATCACGGGCGATATACGTAGCGCGCAAACATATCGAGGGGACATTATCGCATTGGATGACAAGATGGCATATCCATTTATCTTTGACAGCGACGGGAACGTAATAAATGCTGGGCTCTTTTGGAACGACACAATTATTCTTGGTGGACGATTTCGCGTCGGGAACACATCCAACCTGGCTATTTTTGAAAATGGTACCTGGAGCCAGATTCAGCCATTGTCTGGTGAAGTTTATGCACTTGCTATCCATGACAATTATTTGTACATTGGTGGGAATTTTACTGGATTATCCGCAGAAGGAGAAATTAGTAGCTTTGCTGTATACGACCTTGCTAAGCACGTGAACGTGGCTCTTCCAGGCATTTATGGTGGGTATCCGCAAGGATTGGATATCAAAAGAAGCTAAATGCAAAGAACCTTCTGTTTTTCTTTGTTTTAGCTGAGAATGGGTCTCCGGGTTCAGTCAATGCGATTGAAATTGATCCTGACAGCCAAACAGTCTATGTTGGCGGTAATTTCGCCAAGGCTGGTTCACTCAACTGCGCATCTGTATGTGCACTTCAACCGAGTACGCTACAATGGAACACTGTTGCCAACGGTCTTTCAGGGAGCGTCCAAAAGATGTCTGCTTTGAATGGGCAGGTTATTATTGCCGGTGTATTGCAAGTCAACGGTCAAACCTCTTTCATAGCTCGTCTGGATCAGCAGAAATCAGCCTGGAACACCGCAAACCATGCAGATATTGGATTACCTACGGCATTATTGCAAGGCCAGGATCAGCAGGTCTACTTAGCAGGACAGAGGTACGAAGAAATACATAAAAATGGCTATCCCATTTACCATGTGTGCATTTACCCTCGACGTGTGGCTTTTTTTTTGTAGAAATAATTCTACGTATATGGCTATGTGGGATGGCGAAAGTTTAACTGATCTTGGTAAGCGATGGAAAAGGTCACAGCAGGAGATACAGAATATTTACGATCGAACATAGCAACCCTTGGGCCTTCAAGTCAAATCAATCAGTTACTTTATGTACCCATTGCGTCGGCGCCTCGAGATATCCGGTTTCCTCCCGGTTCGCAGATGATGTTGCTGGTAGCAGGACATTTGAATTTGAATGCATTTGGCAATGTCAGCGCCGCCCTATATGACGGTGTCTCTTGGTATCCGTTTGTACTAACTAGCACGCTCCAAGGGGAGCCGGGTGTATTGCGAAATGTATTCCATCGATCAAGCTGTTGCACGGCGAAGGATCTCTCACGTAGGTGTTCCCTCATGGATATTGGATATGCCATTCTGATGTTCGCACTTTCCTCGTTTCAGACTACTTGCCTGTACCTGCAGTTATCCTGATAGCCATTGCCTCCTCCATGGGAATTCTATTCCTTTTGGTAGGCGCCGCTGTGGTTGGTGTGGCTATCAGACATCGACGCGCGCCGGACGTGCCTGAACCAATGCCACCCTGGACACCAAAAGCCAAAGCACCGCTGATCAGCCCACAAGAGACCCTGCATGACGCGGGTCCGAGCAACTTCACTGCTCCTCCACCTGTCCCACCAGTACCTCCCCCTGCTAGTAGTGCTGCTGCTGCTGCTGCTGCTAGTGCCGTTGGATTTGGAGCGCTTATGGCAGCCGCAGCTGCGAATACTGGAAGTGATGCAGCTCCTACGGAGGAGAAGCCAAAGTTGATGTACGCAAAATACCCGTTTGAAGCAAAAGAACTCGGCGAATTGGAGTTCAATGCGGGTGACCCAATTGTTGTCACAGATACAAGTGATAATGTTTGGTGGATAGGTGCCGTAGATGATGGTAAGGCTGTTTGTATTATACCATTGCTTTTTTTGTATGCTGATCATATATATATCTACGTAATTGTTCAGGTCAAGGCAACGAAAAGAGAGGCGTTTTTCCGAGTAATTACGTTACTGATACCAAATCTGTATAATTCTGCATCCCTTCACTTGTTAGTTTATAGAGCAATGTATTTGAAAATACGAATTATATAATATAAATGTATACACCACCCTTTGTTTTATACCCACTGCAAAGATTCGCCTGCGTTTAGAGTTCAATGTCAATGGCTGAAAGTCCGCCCACGGTGCAAATAAGCTATCTACCTTGTCACACAGCTGTTGTTTGGTTCTCGTTTTTTTTTTTTTTTTTTTTTTTTTTTGTATGTTCGTTTCTACTGCGTTTTTGCAGGCCTGCTTTCTTTGGTCCATCGCAGTCATCACGTTCACTCTGGACCAGTGTTACTGGCTCTGGCGATAGCCTGCGCGCCTGTATTGACGCGTGCATGACGACGAGGTCGTTACAGCCGAAGCCAAACGTCTGCGTCGCACTTGTGTCGAAATCGTTTTCAGCCGGAGACTATGCATCGTTACAAGAAGCGATGGGACATGCGTTGGAACCTGAATTGTTTTTAGGTGCTGTTGTGGATCGGGTGCCCTCTTTGTCTGGCCATGGCGTTTCGCTGTGGATGGGATACGACGAAGACGTCGTTGGCTTCGCTGTGAAGGACACACAGACAAGACAAAAAGTGCGGAGTATCTCTGTTGGTCGGTGGGGCCGAGTGGATCAGCCGAATTATGTAGACCAAGTTGGCTGGCAAGGTTTTGACAGTGTCAGCAGGCCTGCACAACCACGCGCACTACCATTGGCGTTGGAGACAAAGGCACGCCAACCTTCATTCGTGTTCATGGTATCGGATAACGAACCAGACGAGTTACTTCAAGCACTGGATCATCATTATCCTGAAACACACAAGGTAGTTCAGAAATAGGTAGTGGAAAGCAGTTGTAATAACTCTTTCATTGTCTTTCTTCTAAAGATCGGTGTAGTTGGTGCATCCACACCGTTTGTGAATGGCTCCCCATATACCTTGTTTTACAGAAATCAAATAATGGAGGCCGGTATAGCAGGATTTGCATCCTACAGCCGCGACGCATGGTCATTGACTACGGATCATTCGCAACTAGAGCCTCTTGGTCAACCAATGACGATCACAAGGCAGGTAATTCGCGCAAATAGAAGGATAAGTTTGGTCTTATTTCTTCCTTTCCGAAAGATGCCGCGGCAACATCATATTGGATTTGGATGAGGCTGGTGCAACTGGATTGTTACTAGAACTTATCCGACAAGGCAAGAACGCTCAGATTTCAAAGGATGAAGAATTCTATTTAGGTATCTACCCATCGGGACAAACCCAGCTGGACAAAGCAGCCGTAAGTGCCATTTTTGGTTGGAGCAAAGGAGAGTATGTATTGACAATGATGCTTTTGATTGTTAGATGTCCGTTAACCGGGTAACCAGTGGCGACCCGTCACGCGGTAACATGTCTGTTGACACCACGGCCGATCTGCAAGTGGGCCAGGTTGTCCAGGTATTATTAGCGCCAATCCTAATTATTTTGGAATCAGCGCTGACTTGGTCTTGAAATATGCTAGTTCATGCGCAGATCTAAGTCATCCACACCATTAGAAGACATGCTAAAGGTACCAAAAGGTAAGTAGACAAAAGTAGGAAGAGGAGGAGAAAAAAAGAAAAAAGGAAATAGCGCAGTCTGTGGCGCATTTGTTTTGGTCTCACCAGTTGTCAAACGCTGCTTACACCATTTAGACTCCGTTGTGCTCTCGGTAACCGAGATGGATGATACGATCGATGCCTCGCCCCTCCAGTTGCCGTCTCAACCATCATCCAATGAAGGTATTTTCGGGGCAACAAGCGAAAATGGGGTCTTGTTAGGGAAAGCGCACCTGGCGAGTCAAATTCTAGACGCCCCATATTCCAGAGCTATTTTAAGAGCAAAACAAACACTGTAAACAAAGTAGCATAAACTCCAACCATTGTTTCTTTTTCCGCTTTGTCTTTGATCATGTCAAAATTATGCCATAGTTCCTTTTACCCGAAATTCGGTACCATAACCCTGTACGAGCGAAACATGGAAAAGAAAGGCAAAAAGGCCATAGAATTACTACGCGTCGAGACGCTATTTCATCTTTATTGCTAATGATTTATGCACGAAGATATTCAGGCACTGGCTTGTCCCAAGGCTTGGGATGGTGATTGAAGTCAACTTCCCAACGGTTGTTGCCGATATAATGGACCTCCGGTTCCTCGGGGACACTGGGGGCACCGGGACATTTCTTCTCTACAGGCTCAGGAATATGGTGCTTTTCTTCCTTGCAAGAGTCAAAGTAACCACGAGTGATATCAGTGACGATACCATGAAGGGCGGTGCTATAGTTAGCATAGCAGGTCTTGAGACAGAAGTTGTCGGTCTTGTCACAATAGGTGAGGCACTTGATGTGCTTTTCCGTAGCCTCATTGAATTCGTCCTGGACAATCTTTAGACGATGTTCATAGACATTGCTGTCGCGGGCTTGACTGGCCGAAACCAAGGCGACGACGAGAACAGAGACTGCAGACAAGAAACGCATGATTTGAATAGAATGTACTGTGGATGAGGGAAAAAAGGACGGACGAAAAGCATTTGCATTTATACCTTTGATCTTTGCTTTCTAAATCAGTTATCGTCATAGATTTTTCTCACGCCTCGCAATAACAAAGCTCCACAGAGTTAAAAGCTAGAATCACAGTGGCCTTTGCTAGTAGCATATACTATGACGTTGTTTTGGCCAAGTTTCGGAGTTGCTACGGAGTGGCTCTCCACATCTCTCCTTGATACTTTATTTCTTTGTTCCTTCTTTTAACCACTTTTGAAGACTTTCCTATCGTCTCTATTATATATTTCTTTGTTATACACGCGCTTAGGATGGTTTCTAAGTGATCACTGTTTTTAGCGCGCGATCTATTAAGAAAAATGGCCCATCATATTCCCAAAATGTGAAAACGCCCACTAGCTGCAAGACGTTTTGTTATGCATAGTGTTCCAAACCTAACCTAAAGAAGGTTTATGGGATGCAGTATAGCCTGTTAACATACACATCTCCAAAGGCACCATATGTCAAGGGAAACTAGCAAGTCATATCATAGTGGAAGAAATCGTCCGATTTACTTTGTTGAACTAAGGATATATCATAAAAATACAGGATAGTAAGGCTCCAAAGATCTATTAATAAAATGCGCCAATGTTTTTAAAAAGAGTTTGTAATCGGAGCACGCAGGATCAACACAACAAAGAACCTAGAATTTATCTATATTAATCATACATGCCGTTGCACGTTTCACACAGTGAAGCTCATGACTAAATCTCGGACATGAAGCTTTACACTTCGAGCAGAGGTCCAGTGAAACCGAACATGCAGGATAATATCCGACGGTTCCATTGACGCTATAACGACATAGAAGCACATGAGTATATCCAAATGGTCAAAGTTTTGAAACAAATTCGATATTTACCTTCTGGCATAGCAAAGGAGAAGACCTTGTACGGCTTCTGAGATCCTGATGTCGCTGAATCCTGTTTATTCTGCTGGAAACCGTGGGAGATACTACTTGTTAAGATTCCCAGGAGGCTTAAGTTCGAGTACCACACGCACACTTTTTGATCCAAAATCGAGCAGGTGGCAATGAACTTAGCATCGGGGGAAAAGGAGAGTACAGTGATCGGACCAGTATGACCCTGGTTTAAAGGAATAGGACCATAATGGTCACAATAAGCCAATAGACAAGGTATGATGTAGTATCCTCACCTCTAGAACGACAGATCGTGTCGCTGTTCGTAAATCATAAACAATGGACGCTCCTTCTAAGGTGCCGATAGCAAGTTTTTGTGCACTCCCGCTAAAGTCAACAAATGGATACCTACAATTACACAAGTGAATATGCGCCATACCGTAATCAAAGCCTACGTTTTCACCAAATCGTGCAAAATAGAAGTTGCAGATTGTAAAACGTTTTCACGCATATGTGGTATATTTGGATCAAGTGTTTTGACCACTGCTTCCACGACACGCTGAACGTTACCATACAGTAGCACCGGTTTCTATCGCCTGTATGTCTCAGCTTTTTGGATAGCATACATATGCTTTGTTCGATTTTACCTTCCGTATAAAGTGACCAATGATCTTGAGGCATCGTATCCGTTCCTCTATACTTTTTGCATGCATGGTATCGTACGTCAATGTGCCCATTACTAACAAAATATTGGATTTGGCGATCTCGAACACGGCAACTTTGGCACCACGGTTCACCAAAGTATTATACTGAGGATCAACTGCATATACAAACAGGGTACGTAGCACTTCGGCCGCATTAATGTAAGATTCCCATATTGAGAAACCCTGACTTAGTAATTCCATAGAAGCCAACGTCCGGGCTATGGATGGTACAGGCACTGATTCACCCGGTTCATCAAGGTCGGAATCAGACAAAAGCAAAGTCAAACTCAGAGCAGTTGATCTCCGTATACTACAGTACAGTAAGCAACAAACCATATCCTAATGTCACTACGTGTGGCTTCTTGTTTTACCTTGGACTCAATATCTGAGGTTGATCACATCCGATGAGACCAAGAACTATTGACGCACGAACCATCATCTGGGATCCGTTGTTTTCCGGAGAGCTAGAGGTAGGTACTAAGAAACAAAAGGACATACAAAGTTAGAGAAAAGCTTAGTAACTTCTCTTAGTTATCTAACTTACAAAAGGTTTCCCAGTAGTTAACCATTGATAAGATGTCCTCTTTTGAAAGTCCTGTCACTGCACTAGAGAAAAGGGATCGAGCTATAATTTTGTCAGATTTAATACGTATATAGATGACTCAAGTCTTTACCTGAAGGATCTTGCCAATATTTACTTAGAAGAGATAACGAAGGGAAATGATATTTCTTTCCTACGACAGCAGGTAAAGTCAATGCATAACTTGCAATGAGATCAGAGCTGCGAGCCTCCTGGCCTAATTACATTGTGAGATTTGAACATACATCAATGCCTATTCATGCCTTCCAGGTATATAATGGCTTTCGCCAGCAATGCAATAGATAATAATCGCATAGCTGTCATTGATGGAGACAGTTCCCATGCCTCTTTTTCGTCAGAAGATGGGGCAAGAATAGATAAATTTCCGTTGGCTCTTAAGAATGATAACGCACTGTTAGCGCATAAAGGCAGCCCATCCAACGCATACTTTACCCTTTCAAGCCGAAACTAATGGTTTTCCCAGCGTCTTTTGAAAGTGCAAGAGGCCTGCGGCAAACGACCTCAAACGCCTCGTTGACGTCCCAAGAGATCAACGCAGATGCTACAGCTGCGATCAGTTCAAGTCGTTTTTCTTTCCACTCAGTTCCTCGATCGACCGCCTTCGTTCCATTAGCTAAGGTATCTTCGTTTTGATGATCCAGTGGATCATCTTTCTCTTTTCTAGGAGTCAATAGCTCGGGTACCACAGCATCAAATGAGGACGAGGATACGGACGGCAAGAGAACAGTGGGAGCGGTTCGCTCCGATGATTCATCGATGGCAAAATTGGTATAGATATCATTAACCAGTCGCCGAATATTAAAGGTGAAAATATGAGCAAAGTTTGTAGGTATAGATAACCCTTTATGCGGTAATTTAGTTTCCATCAAATAAATCTGTATCTAGATCTTACCATTGACGTTGGAGGAGATGGACCTGAGACCGACTGTTTGTTTGGTATGATTCTGCTTTGATGACGATGAGAGCTTTAGACGGTTTACGGGCCAACGGTCGTCTTCTAACACATCTTTAGCACTTTTACCGGTCAGAACACGGTCAAGGTGAGCAGTTTGCATCTACCATAAGATTTGGTGTTATCCTTGCCGATGAAGTCGCAGACATACCTGCCAAACAAAAACCGTTCCGTCCGTATAACCTAGAATAAGGTAATCTTCTGATACACGCCATTGGATTGTGGACAAGGGATATGGATGCCCCGGGAAAATAAAAAGACTGTTCATGGTGAAACTTCCTATCGCCTCTTCCGAAGAACTTACCAATTCATAGAGTCCACCGAGATCATGGCCAAAGAACTATCTTTTGCGACCGAAAGCACGCATCCACGTATACGTGCATCCGTATGCTCTGCTGGTTCAATAAATGACTCTACTGGTAACGTGTGTACGGTAAACGAGGCGACATATTTTCCATCTCTGGACATTATATCTATGTTTAGCGTGCTTTATCTCCACGTTATGTCCCTTCATCTTACATTAAGTTCCAGATCTTCACTGCACCGTCTCGACCGCCAGACAATAGGTGCTGATGATTGGACGGGTGATGCTCGGGCACAATCATGCATGTCACTTCACCATCGTGCGCTTTTTCAAACACTCGGACATCGTATCGCTGATCTACATGTTGAGATATCTCTCCAAAATGCAAAAGAGCTAAGGCAATTGGTACGACGCATATAGTACCATTTTCTGAGATGTGTGAGGAGGGAATATAGCGATGAAAAACTTGTGGGATAAAGAAACTTACCATATCCAATAGCTAAATGGTTACTACTCACCGGAGTTGTTGCCGTGATAGCACCAAACTTTGGGTCCTTCCTAGTATAACGTGGCCAAATATCAACAAGTCTGGTAGCTTATTATATTGTGAGTTAATTCGCAAAATTACGGGTAAGGTCTAATGAACCTGTGCATGAAAGAACCGGTACTTCAGCCTTATATTTCTGGGAAAAGTCCACTTCCTCTAATGGTTCAAACACATTGATAGTAAACGTAGAGGCATCGGATTGGTTGCAGAAAGTGATAGCACATAGCACATCTTCTCCTTGTCTTTCACCTTGGCAAATGGTGGTAGTCAACGTCCCTGATAATAGCGCTGAAGTTACACAACAGTATGAGATCATGATATACGGAGAGTTGCTATCACACCTTCATTGGTAAATGTGTAACGCCGCAACAGCTCGGCACTAGACATATTGTTAAAAGCTCGTACCATTTCTCCAGACCCCATATATATACATTACCTGTAAAATAACTGTGCTTCATCTGAAGCGAAGGAACCAGGTTGGATCCCTCTTGGAGCTTTCAATAAATAGTCGAATATCTCGCCACGCTATGATTGATCAAGCCTTTATTGATTTCAACTACCTCTTCTTTTTTTCCTTTTACCTGTGTCCAAATAGCAAACCTGTTTCCGCTGCAAAAGGTACCACCCGCCCAGTTTGATCCTGAATTGGCAGGGATGGTTACCTGAGGAACCAGTTTCATATCGCCAACAGCAAACAGCTAACACCACGTCAGATATGTACGTCTCCAATATGGCACATCTTTTTGAGGCTTTACCATCACACTTTGACTCGTTAGAGCCATGCAAACGCCCGGAGAGTGAGGGCTGCTGATGAGATCAAACGAAGGATCCAGGCCATCTGTGTTGATGACCAGGGGCG
Organism: Apophysomyces trapeziformis B9324; assembly: GCA_000696975.1. Classification (NCBI taxonomy): domain Eukaryota; kingdom Fungi; phylum Mucoromycota; class Mucoromycetes; order Mucorales; family Mucoraceae; genus Apophysomyces; species Apophysomyces trapeziformis. The sequence goes on from JNDP01001360.1 coordinate 82,453, forward strand.
ATTCACTCGCTGCAGCTTGATCTTTAAAAACAATCTGTTTGGAGGAATCGTAATCCCATATATCCAGCCGTCCCTCCATAGTCAACGTTATAAGTCGCGAACGTTCAGTGACTAAACAGAATTTCGGCTTAATACATATATCCCCCTCCTTGTCCATCAAAACGTAGATTCTTTACCGATATCGTATATATCCGTGCAAGCTACCCAATTGGAATGTCCGCCCCATACCCGTACTACCTTCAAGAAAAGCATACATATCACTTCTTCTTTCGTTTCAGTAGTAACCGAATAAAGAGTTACCTCCAATGTTGTGGCGTTTAAGATACAGATTTCATTCGATTGGCCACTGCAGAAAATGTATCGATCCCCAAACTTCGGTGATTTTAGAGTCGTCTTCACATATTTCTTTGCTGTTTATGGCTGACTCTTACCTGACGAAATACTTTAATATGGCGAGGAATTCCAAAGAATCCACTAGGGTTTACAGACTGACAACGACCATCGGAAGCATTCCAGCGAGCGATCTCACTGAACTCGACCAACAATAAATAAATAAATAAATAAAGAAAAACAAAATAGCAAGGAGTTCATAAGAGGTTATGGAATTTAGCGAGTCGTTAGCCTACCCATCTTCCGAGGCACTTATTAGGAAATCTTCGGTCTTTGACAGTGTGTCAGACTCGGCTTTTAAGACACATAACGCCACTACAGGGGCTTTATGACCCACGAGCAAAAGCTTATGCTAGAACGTTGAAAGTGAGATGGATCCGTCCGGGTAGTTTTATTAATGGTAGTGTTGAGGAGGGTTGAGAAACGAAACAGAAGAACTACCTTAAGCTTGAGTGGTACGGCGTCTGTAAAAGTGTAAACCCAAATGTGACCATCCTTTTGACCAGCGTAGACATTAGGGTAGCTAGACGCTAGGCATGTAGTGTTTGGATTGGTAAAATTATGCCAGACTACCAGCGGAAATGTAACGGAGGAAGACATGAAGGTTTAGTGTCAAAAGGAGAGTGAGGCAGGTCTGTGACTCCATCTTTCGCTTTGCGGAGAGCTAAAAAACCATCAGCGCATGAAATAGACTGGCTTGGCAAGAGAAGTTGACGAGGGGCAACACCTTAATTATGTGCTTTGCTATCAAGGTGAGGAATATCCAGGTATACGTGTTTCCATATCTATCCATAACAGTTGGGAAAACTTATCCAAAGTCAAAAGAGAGTAAAAGGACTATTATTTTGCAGAAGGTACATAACAGCTGCATATTCTGTTCTTCCCAAAGTCGTCGACTAATATAGCCGGGATGCTTCAAAAACTCTTTCCCAAAAAGCAGTCTTCCTTTCCCAGCAATGAACCGTTTGCGTTTTTGCATAAAGGTCGATTAAATGTCAATGGTCAACATCAAGAAGTAAGATCCCATGGTTTAAATGAAAATAATCATTTTGGTTTGATGATCAAAATTCCTATTATCACGATTTAAGAGGAGCACTGCACACCATCTGTTTTTCTAACAATAAAAAAGCAAGCTGCAAATAGCAGATCAGTCTTTTTCACACTTTTGTTGAAGTCAACCTTGTTGATGCCAAACAAGTTCCCAAGTAACACAAGCCTTCCAATATGGAAAAGGAACGGATGCCGTAGTTATGTTCAAACGGAAAAGAAAGCTATTTGACTTTCATGTCTACTCTCTTTCCTTGTATAGTCTATTCGCCCTTTACCACACAGCATAATAAACATGCAAGAAGGCTTGTGTGGACAAAATATTGGAGTAAATTAACTTAGAAGGAAAAAAGCAAAATTCATCACCCATTAAAATATATACCATCCTAAACAGCAAGGGTCACTTGGCGATACAGTGGCATTGTTGTGAACGATGACAGATGAAGGTGCAGGCGTTGGATGGTAATCAATTCCTAATAAAAGAAGTAAGTTTAATTCTAACTTTATATAATATTATGTATTCTTCTGTTTCACCTTGAATGGATCTACGGTTTTCCGACTGAACAGGCTGAGGAGTAAAGTATCGGCCGGGTAACTGCTTTTCCCCCAATGAAGGATCCATCGCGAAAGAAGAGAAGCAACAAGGAAGAAGAAAAAGGTCCTTTTACAGATTTATCTTTGTTTATTGTTTTATCTTTTTTCGGGAAGCCGTATGTTTTGACGACATCAGGCTAATTCCGAAAGAGGAAACAAAAAGGGGAAGAGAGGAAAATGAAATGAAAACTAGTCTACTCTATTTTATATACAGTTAAGGCTGATAGAACCCCACATTTCGCCAGAAGCCAAGGTATTTGATAAACAATGAAGCATCCAATATAGGCGACTTCTGAAGATGTGTACTTGCTGCCTTCGTCTTCTCAGTTTCCCATAACGGCATCGCAAACTTATCGTTGAAATTGCCTTCGTAGAATGCCATCAGTTTGTAGGCTGGGTTCGTGCTGTCCTTGCTAAGCTCGGTGACCCATTCGGTGGGCGCCACTGTATCAAATCGCATACCAGAGGCCTTCATCGCACTCAAGATATCGTCCCAGGTAATGGAACGTGGGTTAACAATATGGTAAACGGATGTATCGATATTGGCTGGTTGGTTTGCTGTGGTCAACATGATATCCAGGATGCTGGAGGCAGCGTTGTCCACCGTAATCCAATCAATTGCCGTATCCAACTTGGGCATCTACATAAAAATTCCGTCCGTTAAATACATGCAAACTTCCCCGAGCATATATTTGTATGCAATCAAAACAAACCTTGTGCATCACTTGACCACCTCCAATGAACATCAATGGATACTGCTCCGAAGTATTCCATGCACCATGCACCGAGTCACCGCAGACTTGACCAAGACGCTCGACATAGCATGGGAAGTTCTTTTCTCTGGTCAAATAGTAAAACAAGTGTTCACTGATAAACTTCGACTGCGCATATCCCATAGGCATGGCAACACGGGGATTTCTTGGGAGAGGTTCTTCCGGAACCCTCTCTCCGTAAAGAGCACTGGCACTGACGCTGGAAATAAAGTGAACATGCATTGGATTAACGTCGCGGTAAGCAAACTTGAGCAAGTTGTATAGACCACGGATACAATCCTTTTCGTAGTGGCTCACTGGTTGGTTGAAGTCAAGCAGCCAAGCACAGTGCTGGACAATGGTCACTTCCTTCTTGAGTCTTTCGTATAAATCCTCAGAAAACCCTAGCTTGGGTTGGGTCAATTGCATAGGAAGAACTTCCACTTTGCTCAAGTTCAGCAAAGAAGTATCCAAACAGCGGGCTTCGAATCCATCGCGAATACGTTTCATAAGATTTTCCTTGCCTCGGACAAGACAGTAGATCTTCTTCACCGTCGAATCCTTCAGCATATCTCGTAACATAAATGAACCAAGAGAACCGGTTGCTCCCGTGAGCAAAACGACATGTCCTTTGTTGTTGTCATGGTATTCATTCTTGGCGACGCCAAAGTCTCTTTCAGCATTCTTGAGATAGGTGTCCAAAATCTCCTCCGTCTTCTGGTATTCAGTATCCATAACGTTCTCACCATCTTTTAGCCCGCTTTGTAGTACCTCCCTCATAGATTGGATACTAGGATGCTGGAACAAAAAGTTTTGCGGGACGTTGACCACTTTGCAGATAAGGTTGCGCAGCTGGATAGACAAAAGCGAGTTTAGACCAACATCGAACAGTGACTGAGAAAGATCTTTCATGAGGTCAGACTTGTTAATTCCAAGCACACCAGAAGTAGTATCGACAAGAAAGCTCTCCCATCGTTCAGCAGACCACTTGGATACGTCTTCATTGTTCCCTGTGTTGATCTTTGGATCTTCAAGAAATTCTGAATACATCTTCTCAATCAAATTCTCGTATTCCTTTATCGCTTTCTTGCGGATGACAGTCCCTTTGTCGGTCGTAGGCAAACGCTTGTTCAGAGGTAAAATTCTGACCATTTGAGGAAGAATAGTACTGTGGCCAGGAGCGCTCTTGTTGGCTTCTTTAACCGCTTTATGGACTACAAGTTCTTAAGGTTAAGTATAAGTGTCCCTGCGCCAGTTTCTCCTACCTTCTGCAATCATCTCTGCAGGATCGTATCGAAGCGCTACGTCCGTGTTCAGTTCGATCAAAGCTGCAGTGCATTGGCGTCGTTCACCGAGAACAATACAATGTGCCACGATAGGAGCAGCACGTATCGTCGCTTCCATGGGTAGCGGATTTGTCTTCTCGCCATTCTCCCTGTAAGAGGTAGTATACTGTCTTAGCCTATTGTCTCGGCCAAGCAGGGTAGCTTTACTTACATAATCAATGTATCATCCTTTCTTCCCTTATAGGTGTAATATCCTGAGCCTGGTACTGTTTCTATCCAAAGATCGTTGGTGGGATAATTACCGTCCTCTCTGAGAGGCAGACCAGTAGCCATACAAGGAAAGTCGCCACGTAACGCGAGGTGCTTTATTTCACCGTCAAAGGGCTCCCAAATGCAATACTCCTTAAAACAAGCCATTGGACGAAGGGAATTCCAAAAAGCAGCCTCTTTACCAATGCCGCCCATCATTATCGCATTGGTTTCTAGCAGAAGAACGCTGAATAATTGGTTCAGCAGATACTTATGCACTCAATACCTGTAGAACCATATAGGTTACGAAGCTTGATTCCGTGGTCAATCAAGAGCTGACCGGTTTCTGTCTTAAAGGGTGCTCCACCAAATCTACGGACATATCAGCAAAAATTGTCGACCATATTAGACGTCGAGGATACATTACGATGCCGTTTTGAGTTTCTGCATCACAGAATAATCGCCAGTTTCTTTCATATGGTTGAGCAGTTGCTCGAGAATCAAAGGTGGTGCTGCAAAGTAGGTGGCATTATTCTGTGCCAAAGCATCCAATATATCTGGCACAGAAGGTGGGAGCTTCTCAGGAAATACAGTACTTCCCCCAACAGTGATCATACTGAAGACACAGAGATGACCAAACACATGGAATCTGTCATGGGTTGCAATAAGTAAGTAAAATAGTTTGTCTATTAAAGTAGGTTCCTGATGACTACTTACAATGGAAGGCAAGCAAACATGACATCGGTTTCGTTGTACAAACTGTCCTTATTTTCCATACCATGGTAGGCTGCTAAGTAATATTGGACGTTGTACATTAAGTATCGATTGCTCAAACGGATGGGTTTTGGAAAAGCGGTTGAACCAGAACTGCGAGTATAGACAACGTGAAGGTAAGATTTTCGTAGTAACAGAAAACTAACATTACCTATGGATCACGAGGGCAATTTTTTCGATATCCTCGCTTGAAAAGGATTCGTCTAATAACTCATTGGCTTGTGGATCCAGAGGCTCCTTAAGCAATTCTTTCACATCTGTATGTCTCATGACAAGAATACTGCGGTCGTCAAAGCGGCTTGCCACATTTGTTGCGGTTTGACTGTACTTTTCGGTTGTTAGGATGAGTTTGGCATTTGTCTCGGTGGCCAAATTGGCGATAGCGTCTTCCGAATTTCTGGTTGACAGAGCTACTAAGGTAAGACGCAGTTTCATGATTGCCAGTGTGCATATCAGGTAGTAAACGCTATGGTCTGCAAGAAGAGCAACGGATTCAGTACCACTTGCGTGTCTCTTCAAATTACAAGCAAGGTTGATGGCGAGTCGATCGACCTCAGCATAGGTCAAGGTATCATATTTGGTTCCGACTTGAAAACGAGCAAAGACGTTCTGAGCATACTTGCTAGACTGCTGTTTCCAATAGCGAATGAAAGCTAATGCATCTTTGTAGCTCGTAGGATAGAACTGCTCAATGGTAGTTGTAGGAGACATGAATAGAAATGTATGCGGAAAAAATCAGGGTTTGGCGTTTCTTTTATAACATTCAGCGAGTGAGAGCGGATCAACATGCTTTAGCCGAAACAGGAAAATTCTCTGCAAGCGGCAGAACCCACTGCACGTTGTCACACTTAATGTTGCCTTCTGGCGTTTCAAAATAGTATACCCGGAAAATTTTTTAGCATTGATCGCCTTAACGCATTACTTATAATTTTCTATATAAGGCGAATCTTTGTTGCCCATGCAAGTCACGTAGGGTTCAGTGCTTAAAGTGCGGCTGAAGCCAGTTGTTACCACAGAAAACAAACTGCGAGCTTGCGGCTCAATTGACTCTTTTACATACGCATCATAATATAGTCGTATTCCCAGTGTTTTATAATGATCTTCAAGGGTATAAGGTAGAAAAAGAGATTGATGAAAGGTTTGTCATACGTCATTACAAGTCCCGCTTATGCTTTGAATTATTTTTCCAAACAAATAACCACATATGGTGTATTAGGGATTGCTAGGTAAGTTAAATAATTGCCCGGGATTATCCAACCATCACTTCTAGTATTAACGCCCGAGGCTTCCGATAATTCAAAAATCTAGGGATACTATTTCTTTTACCCGAGGATTAGCTACTGCCATGGCATTTATGCAATGTGACGGCCCATGTGATGGAAAGCAAGGCTACATTGTGTGATCTATAGCCCAGAAGCCAGTGCAAGCGGTACACACCCATGATATTTATTCGACCTATTGATTGGTCAAACTTTTCTGATGGAAAAAGAACATAACGAGTAATCATGAGGGAAAGGCAATTCTGTAAGTTTTGACACATAATATTTTATCCGTAGTTAATAAAATTGCTTGAAGTTCAATTTTCATCCGATTTGCACTCGAATCACAGGCTAGTGCATTGTGTTCAGTTGTGTATCCCTCCTCAAACTAAAGAAATATGTCACCCAACAAAAAGCTTCGGGACATAATGATCATAGGTAAGCATTGTGTTTGAAATGTAACCTAATGTCCTTCGTGAAAATAGAGGAATTGCTTATTGTTAGGCGTCACGAGCTGCTTTGTTTTATCGCAGTAGTCGATCAAGAAAAAAGTCCAATATTATATACATAATGGAGCATTGCGAATCGGTTTGTATGACAGGTTACGTTCATGCGTGAGAGTCCTAGACGTTCATGTTGTGCACTAGATCAGCTCTGTGTCGTATTTTCTTCGTGTTCCTGTTCATTTTCCAGTGTGTCTCGGCCCCAGCCGATTTACCGAAAAATGGTATTTATCCTAATGACTCTAATTGTTTATCACTGGTTCGTCTGTCATCCACCTCATCTGGAATGTTAATACTCCTTGTCCCATCAATTACCTTACACTTCCTTCAACAACGAACCATGTTTATTACTCGCCAGATCAGCTTTAAATCTTTACTAAACTTCCAACCGCCGCCTGGAATGTCTAGTGAGTGCACTCTTGCCTAGTTTTCACCTTTTCACTGTTTAATTTTTGTACGGTGTCCGTCCTCGCAGCTCTTACTTTTGCTATGTCGCTTCTTGGTATGCTCGTTTACCTGCTTATTGGTTCCTTTTCATATTTGAAAACAATTCACTGCAGGAGACCGTGGACCAATAGTTAAGTAACGGACTGTACAAGGTTAACTGCCCTCATGATAAGTCAAACCCCTAGGGATTAGCAATTGCGCGTTTGTTTCAAACTTAGGAGATGCATATGCATGCATTGTGTGCTGTGAGACTTATAAATAAAAAGAATCTGGGCGACAACATTCAGGGACGAAAAGAAAGGCCTTTGATATTTTGACGATTCGTAACCGATCGTCATATTATCATTACAGAAAGGAAGCTTGTAACGAACGGTCGTTCACCACATCTAATACTGACTCGAATCCTTCTATGCATAACGTTATCTTGTATCTGTCTATAGGCGCCATCCTCCTATAATTTAACCGTCAGTTATCTACGCTTCGTCAACTTTATCCGGACCACGATTCAATCAAACTTTGTAAGATTCAACTTTGCCGTTCTCTCAGCTTCATATGATTCCCATATGCTAGGTGACAAAAGTGCTTGAAAAATTTTCTATAACTACAGTATGCATTGCTACCTTCGGCTATTCCAAACGAATTTTTGATATTAGAGATCTTCAGCCAAGATTAGGTTCCGCTGTACATATTGGCATAAATTATCATCCGCTTTTTCTCAGTTAATGTCAGCGACCGGAATACGTATCAAAATTAAAGATTAGGTTTACTGAGATCCAAAGCGAGAAGGTCGATACGTTAAGAAAAGGAAATATCGTAAAAGTAAATCTTATTCAGCGGGCAAATTAAAATAAACACGCGGACCGACTATTTCAATACATCATATAAGCATTTACACGTTTCCTATGTCGAGAAAAGCTGCTTGGCGTTCGCACGTTGTACCTACAAAGTTATAGTGATACAAACTTCTACACGAATCGGCCTTCTTTAGAAAACAATACAATCTGTAGGAAGATGATGCTCGGGCAGAACCATTACATCAACTCTTTTGTTTGTTTTCCTACAGAATACTTGACCGTGCTAGCATTGCTACAACAACTTTAGAAAAGATTCATAAATGTTTTCAGAAATAAAGATGATTACCCGTATGTTGTGAATCTATTTCTTGATCATTGATCCTAAGCGGATTTGACGATTACTAGAAGAAGAAACCCAGATCAGGAAGAAGATAACGGACAGGGCACGGATATACTATTGGGAAAGGAAAAACCAAATACATGGGCTATTCCATTTTCCCATCGTACTAAGCTCCTGACTTAAAATTTCCCAAATCATACTTTTAGTAATATCACTTTTTTAGCTCAATAAGACTCGACCTTTGGAAAAACAGGAGCGTGTCGGGCTATTTTCCCAAACTCTACTGAAGGTAATATAACGCGGTAATTTTATAGTATTGTTTATTAGCTACGCGAACAAAAACGCCTTCTTCAAACCACATGTAACTTCAACTTCCTTATATGGTCCTGGTTAAATTTTGCTAGTCTTCCTCCTAACCGTAATGCTTATTTTATCAACTAGGAGAATGATCAAGATTTAATGAGATATTCCCTAATTAGATCATGACGTGTAGATACACAAAAACAAATAATATCGATGGTGATTACTGGGATCTAGATTCGACTATAGCAGTTTGGTACCTTTGCCCTTTCTTGCTGAAAAAGTGGGAAACGAAGCAAAGGACACACAAGTAGTATGCTGGGTTTTCACATCGGTAAAATGAACTTCGGTTGACAGTCCATCCTACCATAAGCATTGCTTCTACCTACCCGCTTAATTTTTGTTGTTCTTATTCTTTTCCTTTGGAAGAGATGATCCGAAACAGATCTACCTTTATGCTGTGGACTAAGACTTGGTTTCTCCATGTACTTTTTCATTAACAAGCTATCACGACGTTCCCAAATATGGCACTTATTGTTACAATCGGATATTTTTTTAGTGCGGAAAAGCGTACGAAGGAGTCATTTAGTGCTTAAACTTTTTGTTCCATGCAACCTATTAAATTCAACGTTTCAGCTCCCGTTTTCAAAGTTGTGCAGAAGTTGAAGTTGGGATGCAGTTCCATTCAAGATATTCCAAATGAAATCATCTTTGTAGTTATAACATAGAAATCAGGAGCAATGTCACTAGAAATGTACTTTTGCATTGGCAAATAGGATAGCTTTACGTTGACTAGAAAAATAGCCCTACGACCTTCGTCCGAGAAAGGTGATAATGCCACACGTCATTTTGTTTGCTATTCTCTGGAATGACGACAGCGATTGACAACAGCCTATCTTCTTATGTATTACCTGTTGCATAAAGAAAATATACTGTGTTTTATTTTCCTTCTAAATGGTATCTATATTTTGATATTATATAAACAATAGAAACGTTCCATCTGTGCATAACAATACTATATAACTCGATGACTAAGGCTGGGTACCGTATTTCCAAAAAATTAAAGTCGCATCTAGCAAATTCACTTGGTTCATTTGGGAAACTGGGCTTGACGCTAACAAATCATACTAATTGTCGTGTTATAAGAGTTCGAATTGATCAATTTAACATACATGTTAGAAACTGAAGATGCCATACCCAGCTCCCCGCCAAGCGAATGCAAGATGCATATATAAGTTTCAATTCCAATGGACTGCGGCTTTTGATTTTCGTAGTTTGCGGTTAGCCAATTCTCTTTGTGTCGTGGAAAAAGTCAGGTACCTATATGATTTATGGGAAGACAACAAGTAAAGGTTAAAGTTGATTAAGCGTAACATATGCAATAGCCAAAGCGAATCTAATAGTCGTCGATGCAGATAGTTCGATTACCGAGTATGATGTTTAAGACAGACAAGAGAAGTTTGCGTGATTTCTGAATAAGGCCAAAGTTTATAGCAGACTGATCCTCGATCTTAATATTATGAGGATTATCTCGCGAACAAAATAATCATAGAGCTTCTTGTTAGTTCACTTTTACATTACGTGGGATGCCATCCACTACTGCCCTATATGTCGAACAAATTAGAGGAATACTTCGTATACAGGAACGTCGATCATGTACGTAATGTCATTAAAGAAGGAAATGGGAGACAACCAGAAAACGAAAAGTCTTAGAGTCAACTAAATATCATCTTGTTCTATTTATACGATGGGATCCGGAGTGCATATCAGAGAAATTTCGATTCTTCTTTGTGATGGACGCAGTGATGAATACATACTGTAATGGTAAAGTTAGTGACAAGTGTAAGAGGTAATATCACTCATCTTTTGTCAAACAGGAAGGACACGCAATGGCACATCATGGCTGATCGATTTCTAGTTGGATTTATTTTGCCGCATACACGCTGCTACATGCTCTCAAATCAAGTAGACAAAACCTTGTTGGGAGTGACCGTCAAACAATCCTGCTATTCTTTCTATGATAATCTAGACAAATAGTTGTCGACGATAGACAGGGCGTACCACATCTTTTTACACTATTTCTTTAGCTTTCCCATTTATTGTCTTGATATATAGCCCAGGCTACCTTCGATTTTGACGCAAAATAACCTTTTGGACAGCGTAAATCATTTTTAAAAGCGGTTATTTATTGAATGATTATGGGCGCGTTACTAAGATAAACATGTCCGCCATAACCCAGTCTCAAAGAAAAATGACAGAAAAACGAACTACAAGCAAAGGGGAAAAAGATGAAAACAATAAGAAAGGCTAGCAAGGGAAGCAACCGAAAGGAAGAAGGAAAAGGAAAATTAGAGGAAGGAACTAACTAGAAAGAAGAAGAAAGGGGAGTAAGAGGTTGAAAGCCATGGTAGGAAGTCGGTGTGAATGGTAGGGGGTGAGAGGTGGGTAGTGGAAGATGTGATCGGGCCTCTGACACAGATGGGCACAGAAGGAAGAAGAGCACAAAAGACAGGTCAAGTATGTCTTCAATAGGAAAGCTGGAGCGGAGACCGCCTACGGGAAGTGGGCAACTGGTTGAGGACGAAGGAGATCGAACCAAGGACAACGAGGGAGAGTTGCCAACGGCGATGGGCACTTAGTGCAGACAGTTATACAAAACCAATAGACTAGTAACTAGCCATTTTCCGCTCGCTTTGCTACGCTCCGAACAGCATATCTACAATAACAATATACTGGTAGTATCTACATTTCTTGATATCCTAGCGGCTTGTTTGTGACGTTTTGGAAGCTGCTTAAAAAGTCCGCCCATTGCATGGAGGTTTGGGCTGCTGGTGGCCACCTTTGGTTTTCTTACTTCGAGTTGCCCTCCGTCTGTTTGTACTATATCTTGAACAATCGGCACGATGGAAAGCGATCACGATGACTATATGATCGTAAGATAACATGCAACCTACTTTTTGGAAGAACTTGCTGTTCACTCACATCGATGTGTTTGCACTAGACCGAGCACGACATACCTTATGAAGAGGAGCTTCTGCGTAACCCTTATTCACTTCGCAGTTGGTTACGCTATATCGAACATAAACGGAATGGATCGTTTGCCGAATTGTGTCTCACCTACGAACGTGCCATTAAAGAACTACCCGGTTCCTACAAACTTTGGAAGCGGTATTTGGATCTTCGTCGCGAAAAACTCGTTGGTGTCAATCCGTTGAAATTCAAGGCCCAATACACAGCGATGAATAGCTGCTACGAACGCGCATTAGTTCTTTTGAACAAGGTAGTGTCATGCTTCTCATCTGCATCACTCAGCGATCCATTGTTATCTAGATGCCCCGCATCTGGTTGGATTATCTCGAATTTTTGACTGCACAACCAGTACTGACGACAACACGACGTACGTTTGATCGTGCCCTACGAGCTTTGCCTATTACACAGCATTCCCGTATCTGGGAATTATATCTTGAATTTGCAGAATCTGCCGGTGGCGAGACGGCAATCCGAATTCTTCGTAGATACATCAAGGTACATTCATTGATTCGATGCTTAATGCGCTCGTCTGACATTATCCGTTCTTAGCTTGAGCCTTCCCATGTAGAAACTTATGTCGACCACTTAATTAAACTGGAGCGGTATGATGAAGCAGCCGTGAAGCTCGTATCCATCGTCAACGACAGCAACTTCCAATCAATTCGTGGGAAATCCCATTATCAGCTGTGGCAGGATCTCTGCGAACTTGCCGTGGAACATTGCTTGGATGTGAAGAGCTTGCAGGTTGAGCCGATCATTAGAAGTGGTATCAAGCGGTTCACGGATCAAGTTGGCATTCTATATTGTCGGTTGGCTATGTATTGGATCAAAATGGGTCAGCTGGAGAAGGTAAGGGCAAAGGCAAGGTTTGCAAGGGACGAAATAACCGATCGGTTGCATAAATCAGGCTAGAGATGTGTTTGAGGAGGGCATCACCACGGTTTTGACTGTGCGTGACTTCACTGCCATCTTTGACGCCTATGCTCAATTTGAAGAAGAAGTAATTGCCACCAAGATGGAGATGGCTGCAGAACGAGAAAGAACCGGTGAGACAGATGAAGAGGAAGACTTGGACCTTGATCTTCGGTTGCTGCGTTTCGAACGATTGATGGATCGTCGACCTTTTTTGGTCAATGACGTGCTGTTACGACAAAACCCGAATAATGTGACTGAATGGGAAAAGAGAGTGGCGCTGTGGAAAAACAATAACGAAAAGGTACGTTTGTTTTATGGAAGGAACTTGTTTCGGTTTATTCACGACGGTGTTTTAGATTGTTGAAACGTATACACAAGCGGTACAGACAATCAACCCTAAAAAGGCCCACGGTAAATTGCAGGATCTATGGGTTCACTTTGCCAAATTTTATGAGGAGGGAGGAGATTTGGATGCAGCTCGTGCCATCTTTGAAAAGGCAGTCAAGGTGAACTACAAGACCGTAAATGATTTAGCCGAAGTTTGGTGTGAGTATGCCGAGATGGAAACACGTTATGATGATTTCCAAAGAGCGATTGATGTCATGGGCCGTGCAACCAAAACGCCACGCCTGCCGGGAATCAATCCGAAACAGATCAACTTTCACGACGAATCGCTGCCTGTACAACAGCGCGTGTTCAAGAGTTTACGACTATGGAGTTTCTATATCGACCTCGAAGAGAGCATCGGCAGCTTAGAAACTACCAAGGCGGTATATGATAAGGTTATGGAGTTACGTATTGCCAACCCACAAATAGTTGTCAACTATGCTACATTTTTGGAAGAAAACAATTATTTTGAGGAATCTTTCAAGGTGTATGAGCGTGGTATCGAACTGTTTGGCTGGCCAATTGCGTTTGAGCTTTGGAACATTTACCTTCAACGCTTCATCAGTCGTTATGTAAGTAAACTGGATAGGAATTAAGTTAACCTCATTGTTTATATGCGTTTTATTGTCATAGGGTGGTGACAAGCTTGAACGAGCACGAGACTTGTTTGAGCAATCGTTAGACAAATGTCCTCCCAAATACGCCAAGGCTATTTACCTCATGTACGGAAAGCTTGAAGAAGAACATGGCTTAGCACGTCATGCGATGCGTATTTACGATCGTGCGACCAAGGGCGTTGCGGATGAGGACCGATTGGAGGTAACGTGTCCCGAAGCAGAGGATGGAAGGAGCAAATACTAAGTATGATGAAATCCTAGATGTTCCAATTTTATATTGCCAAAGCGACAGAGTCATTTGGTATCATGTCTGCGCGTGAAATCTACGAGCGAGCCATCGAAGAACTACCAGACAAGGACGTACGAATTATGTGCCTCAAATATGCAGAACTGGAACGAAAACTGGGTGAAATCGATCGAGCCCGAGCGATCTACGGTTATGCGTCGCAATTCTTTGATCCCAAGGTAAACAAAGAAAGGAAGATTTTAAGGGTTAGTTACAAGTAGGATTAACTTTTTGTTGCAGAAACATCCTGAATTCTGGAAGACCTGGCGTGAGTTTGAAGTGCAACATGGCAACGAAGATACGTTCAAGGAAATGTTACGAATCAATCGCAGTGTACAGGCCCAATATCCCAACGTTCTTTAATCAAACCCTTTCATTCATTTTAAAATAAATACAAGCCATTATTCGTCCTTTTTTTTTGCTCCAGGCAAGCAAAAAGGTTAGGCAGTATTTCGGCTGCAGGAGACAGGAGATGCTTTGTGACGCAGCAAAGGACGACACGTTGCATAGAGTAGCATATCTGTCACAACCGGTTGTAGTCATTGTTTTTTTTTCTTTGTTGCATGAAAAAGAAAGTTCTGCAGCGCAGCACAAGGAATGGCAGACTGCAGTTGCTTACGTTTCTGCGCAATTATTTTTCTGTTGTGTTGGATTTGAATAGCTCATTTCCGGGATAAGCGGATAAGAGCTATATTAGACACATAATTTGTAACTCTTCTGCGCATTCCAGATTTTATGATTTCTTTCTGGCGTAACATCACTTTAGCGTTTACACTACCTGTTTTCTTTTTAAGGCTTTCATTCAATGGAGCCTGTAGAACATTGAATAGAAAGAAAGAAAGAAAGAAAGAAGAAAAGAAAGAAAAAGGATTCTAAGATGCGGTGGTCGATCAACAAGTATTCTGTCAATCGTTTTCTCCCGAGTCAGATAGTTAAAATCTATAACAGGATTTTTGATATGTGCTTGAATTTCTGCGATTGGGTAAGTGGTTCGATCGACACTAAAAAGGGCACGTCAGTGATGTTTTTTCATCATCGTGGTTGGCTGCAGGTTTTCTGGAAGGCATCTCCAGGATCCAGTAGGATTCCAGGAAGCTTAATTTCCAACAAGATTCCATGTCGCCACTATGTTTCTATATTTGGTTTAACATGAGATCGGCGACTCATAGCAAGGCTGACACAGTATGCATCTTATGTTGTAAGCAGAAAGGAAAAAGGTGCAAACCACACGGTACATGAAACTGTTCAACTCTTTCTTATTTTTAATACCTAATTAATTAAGCTTTACTGCGTTAGCCGTTTCCGCAATGACTGCCATAGGGATAACGGTACAAATGACTTTGACGAAGATTACTTTCCATGAGTGTCGAGTAACCCAATGGTTACGTTGAAAGATGTACCTAGATTTACGTATTTGCGCAGCAGAAAGGTTATGCTTAATAATGAAGTGAGTGGAATATATGCAGACACAGATAGAAGGAAAAATAAGGATTTTTATTCATATGACATAAGACATGCGTATGTACATGTTTGCGTATGATGCACTTTCGTCGGGTGCGGACGCCGAGTGATTTCTTGTTATGTTTAGGGTCTTTTCACATGACCTTCTTTTTAATTTCTGGAGATGTTCGACAATAACTATAGGTGAAATGGCTATAGCCAGCTTTTTATCAGATGCCTATTTCCCTTCCCCAATCCCCCAAAAAGACTGAAACTGGCCCTTATTCTTTCTCTGATCCCCTTGTCCCTCCCTTTTCATATCCATGGATCGGTATCTATGGGAACACGAGAAGCGTTTCAAGCTGTAGAGAGAGAGAGAGAGAGAGAGAGAAAACAGGGACGTGGATCATCCATTGCAGAACAATGAAGATTTTGGATAAGGGGTACGTTTGAAGTTTAGATTCCTATTTATTAAAAAAAAGAAAAAGGAAATGACATAAGAGAAAGGGGGTTAGGTGTATATTTTTCTTAAAAAGCTTTTCTTGCACTTTCCCCCTTCTGCTCCTGTATGTTGCATATGATAAATGGGGAGCAGCTGTCAAACTAAAACGGAATAGAGAAGTGGCAAGTTTAATCTAGATTGAGTGGAAGAAAAAAGTTAAAAAGATGAAAAAAGTTCAGGGCGAGGATATATGACATCGTTACGCAGTGAGTTCATCGAAGAGCTTCTTTCTCTTTCTCGCTCTATCTGTGTCTCTGTAGTCTGTCTTGACTTTGTCTTTCTATCCCGTATTTTCTTTTTCTATCGTTTGATTCGTTCTTCACGATCTTACCGCTTTCTATCCCTCTTGCCTTTCGCTAACTTAATGGGTCCGCTGCCCCTTATTTCAATTTTGTGTTTTGTTTTTCGCTCCGGTTGTGGTACATGTAACATATTTTGTGCAGAAAATTTACGTTCATTGCCATTACGCAGCATTATTATCGCTGTTTTTTGTTTGATGAGTTGTTTTTTTAGTAAGAAAACAAAAAATAATAGAAAGCGAGTGATATATAGTCCTTGTACTTTTTCTGCTTTAATCTATTACCTACTCAATCACTTGGATCACATGGAAAAAAACACAATCAAAAGCTTTTTTTGTGATTTCATCAATTCAGACATTTTATTTCTTGTCCTTTCAACTCCTTTTTCTTGGATTGCTTATTTTTCTTCTTCTTGTTCTTCTTCTTCCTCTTTCTTCTTCCTCTTCAATCTGCTCTCTCTCTTTCTTTCCTTGTTTATTTTTCCCTTTATTTCTCTTTTGGTTGTCTTACTTTAACCTTTGCAAATCTTATCGGAAATTCGTTTTTGGTAAATAAAACACAACGGAATAACGAGGATGTGGTCTTTGTATACTTTTATTTATACCCTTCCTTTCTTAGGCTTCTTGTGATGATTTGGTTCTTTGAAAACCAACAATTCAACGATGCCTGGATACCTTTCGATAGAGAAAACCAAAAGAAACTAGAGTTCATTTACCGGCACCACAACGATCTCCATAAATCTCTAGATGAATTCCTGGCGAATACAAATCCGGACGAAGAAGACCCTACGGTGCTTCCAGAGATCCAATTTGTACATAACACTGTTGCAATCACTCTACGCGACTCCCATTTTGAAGATCCCATCACCCTGTACCCGATCCATTTACTGGGTTGTTTACCAGATAGAGACATTTTAATTACCAGAGGGGATGCCACCACAAGAGATTAAAAGATCACGTGGATGTTGCCCCTTTCCCTTTTTCGAATATTATATCATCCATACACGCGCACCCACTCACTTCACACTCACCACCACACACTTGCACACATATACACACCACCTCTCTCTTTCTCTCTCTCTCTTATACCCTTTCACTCACCCATTTTACCCACTCACTTTTCTTTTTCTCCCCCTTCCTCCCATGCGTTTGTATACCTTGTTGGTTTTCTCATCTTATCTAAGAAGAAAAACAAGAAATGCATAACCCATACAACAGCTTCTAATAAACAACATAAAACAGGAGAGAGTATATATATAGATATATGTATATGTATATATATGTCTCTTTTGCTGATAGAAATCATTCTTATAAATTACCTATGCTTTAGTTTCTTCTTACACTTGTCCTTTCTAACCCCTTGTTGTGATCAATTATGCGAAAGTGTAAAATTATATATAGATTTATTTGGAGTGTGCAGGGGAAAAGCGAAACGTGGTGAGGGTTGCAATTCAACTTACAAATGAGAGAAAGAAAGACTGGACATAAAAAGAAGGGGAAAAAACGTGACATGCCATCATGCCTCTTCTACAAAGTCATCTGCCCTGCCGTCAAATGCAATAAACTTCGCCAGCCAACGGCATGATCGCCCGCTGGCCGATTGGCCAGAATCTCGAGCAACAAAATAAATAGACTATGCAACACATCTCCGAGTCGATTTCGTAATACAACGCAGACTAAAATCCAGTAGAACATATTCCGGTAGCGCACGGTGTGTCGTAATATCCGTTTGGACTTGTTCTCCATACGTATTAACAGTCTTAATAATAATCGCCGCCATCCATTCGGCATGGAACCTGAAGAAGGAAATAATGAGAAGGATGATGACGACGACGACGATGATGATGATGATGAAGCATAGGGCCATCGTTGCCCTTGAATTTCTCGTAGTTTCTGTTTTAGAAGAAGAGAGGACACACCATGATCCTCGGCTGACAGTAAGGCTTTGATACTTGATCGCAATTTAGGCGGTTGGATCGAGTAAGCTTTGGCCAGATTAGTGTAACTCGGTACAGGACTGAGGGTGCCTGTAGGGGTGGCATAGACACTGGATGCCGAAGTGAAGGAGAGATGAAGATGGGACCCGACCGGGGTAAGCGGGCTGAGGAAAGAAGTGGAGGAAGAACATGGCGCGAGGTGGTCGGATGTGTCATAATAAACTGAATGAATAGATGCAGTAGAATTCCTTCGGGTGATCGGCCGGGGTGAAGACGGGGGTGAAGGCAAGGCGGAGGCCAGTTTGGCCTGGTACTTTTCATACACGTTGTCCTGTTCTAAATCCCAGTCCACAGCCCCATTTCCATTCAGATCTGCCAGCAGATCTTCGTCCTCCACCAGTGATGCCAACTCGCTAACCTTGGGAAAACTCACTCTGTTCTTGGCCTCCTCCGTCAGTACTAGTTTACACATTTGCCACAGTCCTTGATACATCCAACCAAAATTAAGTAAGCACACCGCGCCAGTGATGCCAGGGTATCGTTTTAGAAGTTGGACAAAGGCCCTTAATAATCCTCGATCCTATTCATTGGTTGGTTTTATAATCAGTAAACAATAGCTACCACGTCCGCCCAGTATTGTCCTTCCTTCCCTCTTTCTATAATCCTCTCCCTGATATTCTGTGTTTTCTGCTTACCATTGGTAATCCTCGCGCATTTTTGAAATCCACCAACACCAACATATCTGGTACAAGGCCTGGGTGATCGCTACTCAATCGGAGTTCAGTCAACTCCGCTGTATATTGTCGAGCGGTTTCAAGCATGAAAATGGTAAAGGGCGTCAGGTAGTCAACAATGTCAGTGGTCGGTAGGGTCGGCATATGCTGTAATTGAATAACAAGAATAGGTCTTCCACACCGATCAAAATTTCGGAAAAAGCAAAAAGGCATTCCCAGAAAGTCTTGTACGGACGAGAGTTGAATGGTTTCGACTTGTTGGTCAATACGCCATCGTATGGTATCCATCAACGCCGACAAAGTGTGGGGTAACGAGAAATTATTCTTTCGTAGGAAGCGAAACATCGTCACTAAAATGGCGTATAAGAAAAAAGAAAAGAAGAAAGGCAGCGTTTTGTCTTGTTTGAGCCTACCTTTGTCTTGGATATAGTTTTCCAAAGCGGCTGTCTGGTCCAAGGATAAGTGTAACTCTTGGACCAACAGTGGCAGTTCTCTGCGAACAGCCGCTTGTATACTATCAATAAGAGTTTGTTCTTTCACATAGAGTTCATATAGTTTGTCTAGCCGTTGTCGGTGAAAATCCATTGCTGCATAAGCTACGCAGACTAAATGAAAAATGTGGGGATGGGCGTGTGGAGTAGAGGAAAGAAGAAAGAGAGAGAGAGAAAGAAAGAAAGAAACAAAACGCTGAGAAATGCGGGGGAGGATGCAGAAGGTAAAAAAAAAAAGATTATTTTTTTCACGTGAAAAGAACTGTTTCGTGTCACCGGTTACACACCTATCAACTCTCAATGGTCGCGTCTATCAAAAATATTCCTTCTATAAAGGAAATATGCAGAAGACCCTTGTTGCAAAATAACAGAAGCCTACTTATCTCTATTTTTATTCTATTGTAAGGAGCTTAGGCAAAGCTATAGACGCTTATTCTGCCCTTTCCCCACCCCTTGGCTGCAATAAAATGAAATCGCATGGCTGAAATCACTTGTTTGTTATCATTGATATCATTGTTATTGTTGTTCTTTGATATGAATACCCAATATAATGTGGCCACTTAGACAATAGAGGACGCATTGACAACGTAAAACATGTTGTATAAAGCAGTAACGCTTCTTCGACAAAATCCGAAACAATATCTTCTTCTCCTTGACACTAAGAATAAGACTAACAAACAATAGGAGAAACAATGGATAGCGTGCATGAGAGTTTTCCTTTCTATCTTTGAAAAAGGAGGAACAACGCAAACTTTTGCATGCCAATTGCACTGGTAACCTTCATTCTACCTTCATGATAACATTAAGACCTTTTAATACAGTCCGTTCAGTGTTACGCAAAGAACGTCTTATGAAATTTGGCTTGCGACCAATGACGAGCATTGGATTTTGTGTCCTACATATACAAAGATGAAAACTCAATCAGCAGTATCGAAAGGACCTCCAAACAATGACACTTCCAACAACATTGGTAGCGGCACGTATACCTATACTACCTGGGGCTTACAGAAGATCTGCGACTTATTTCTGCCCTTCTTGAGCAAGTTGGTAAAGTAAGCATGCACACCAGCATTTCTAATACCTAAACAGCATGCAAGAAAACCCAAGATATTAACGCGATCCGTGCGCAAGTCCAGAAGCAAGAATAAAAGCAGCCAGCTACTATGACGTTTAAGACCATATAATATACGGAAAAGCTTTAGGTTGACAAAAAGCTGACTTCAACTATGTCAGTTCAGCTGCTAGTCTGGAAAGGGAATGATTTTGTGGATTAAGAAAGATGAGCAAAAGACTAATAGTGTGCCTCTAGTTTCCTCATCCTTTATCTTCCAGAAACATGGGTCGCACTGCCTATCATAGTCCAGAGGGACCAGTCAGGATCTTGCGAACAGATTAAGGTTAATGTCTGATCAGCTTTACCAGCCAAGCAACGGGCACGGAATGAGAAAAAGGAAAAAAGCAGGTTACATGCGTCATAGCCTAGCTTTGTATCACTGCACATTACCAACCAACTCCCCGTGTGTTTATTTTCATATGGGAAGGGAAAAGTGATCACACGCATAAGCATATATGACTTGAAAACGCGCAAATTGAAAAAATGATGTTAAACTCTTAATCAACAGATCAGGAAGCGTCAGCTGCCCATAACATGAGTGACCCATAAGTTATTTCTCTTCTTATCACACAACATACAAATGACAAACAAATACTCTATGTAGTTTAGGAAAGAAGGAATGCAATAGAATATCCTTGCATATCTCATTATTAGGTCTGTACAAACAGAGGAGAAAGAAGCAAGGAATGAAAATAGAGGATGGGATCGATAGAAGAGGTGCTAAAATGGATTCAAAATTCAAATGGTTCGCTATGAACAAACCACTGTGCATGACCATGGCTGTAATTCTTGCTCCGCGCAATATTACCGCATATCCGAACAGTTTCATCATGCGCACATACACCAAGAGCCACATCCGTCTGAGGACACCGCAGCCGCATATGCTCCAAAAGAGTGAAATAATCAGGCCGTCCACACTGGATTTGACAATTCCGAATCGATGGATGGCCTTCTTCTACAACGGCTTGACGAGTGAGATAAATGTCTATTTGGTAATCCATATGCACTGCTTTCGTAAGCTGAGACAATACATCAGCAAAGGCGAAAAGCATATCTAGACGAATTCAAAAAAGAAATTCGAATGTTGAGAATGCCTTGTAACCCTATCCAGATCCTGATAGCACAAGATGTGTTTTTTTTTTACCTGTATCACGAATGGTCCATATGAATACTAATTCTTTTGTCCGGATGTGATGTTGCTGCTGTTCAAGGTACTGTAACAACGAAATCCAGGGTGTGATGCCAATGCCTTCGGCCACCAACACAACCTGTTCAAAGTCACCATATCCGCGTCCTGCAGCGTCTAAAAAGGGTGTCCCCAGTGGTTTGCTGATAAACACAGGCATAGAACTGACGTCCTCCACGGATCGTGCCATCCGATACCACGCAATCGTACGCTTGCCGATCGCTTTTACGTAAAGGGTCAAAGTTGCCTGTCCGGAATCTGTTTCCAAATATGGACTGTATGGTCGCGTTGTTGTAGCAAATGGATTCACGGGACTAACAATTTCATCTGTCGTCTTGGCCGCAAGACCTGCGTCCACGCGAGCAATGGAAAACGGATGGGTATCAAACCAAGAGGCAATTCTCGATTTTTGTAATGAAAGAAGGATAAATTGGCCAGGCACGATCGCTTTATAATCGTACGAAGGTTGTACCTGCAACTTTAAAACGTTCCCGGATAGTACATCCATGGATATCAGCTGTGCCTGTCTTGAACCAAAGCCAAACTGTTGGAACTGATCCACTAGCCATATTCCAAAAGTCGCCAGATAAAAGATGGCAAATGTCCAGTGATGCAAAAAGCCTACTAAGACAATGACACCAAAGGCAAGGAGATGCGAATAGCGAAAGAAGCGGTAAGAAAGTGTTCGTACAAGTGGGTGGGCACCCGCAAAAAGAAGCACTGTAGCCAATATCATATAAAAGCCGGTGGCGTACCGGATGTTGCTTGAAAAGGCCAGCCAAAGATCGTAATTTTGTCTAGGGTAGTTGCGTGCAAATTGATAGCAAGTATGATACAGGGTGCAGCAGCAACCGACATGGGCAAACCACATATGCCATCTCCTCGTTTGATCCACACCAAAAGGTCGCAGTAGGACCGAATACCGAGCAGATAGGGCCACAGCAATGGCAAAATTGGCAAGAGCCAATTGTCCTGTTCGATTGGCCATCTCTTGCTGATAAAGATCGCGGTGGCCCCGATCAACAGAGCCAATGCCACCACTGATCTCCTGGCTAGTTATCTGCTGTTCTCGTAAGAGTTGCACTATGTTTAGACCAACAAGGCCGAGCAGTTGGAATAGCCGTCCCAGACTCATAGTTGCATTCATAAACTGCCATTCGTAACCAAGCCAACGGCGCCAGCCGTTCTGCCATTGACGTTTCCAAACGGTTCCTGTAGTTTCTCCTATGACTTTCCGTTTGGTTCGCATTTTCCGTCCCCAGCCGATCCAGCCGATCATGCTAAAGTAAAGGGCACCAATGGAGAGGAGATACCCTTTTAGTACACTGTAATCGCGTTTATAGCGCATCGCATGCACGTCGTCGATGGAGAAGCTGTCAGCATCTGGAATCAAGTCTATCGAAGAAAACACGAGTTGAATAGACGACCATGTTTGGAACAGAATGAGAAGGAAAAAGAGGAGAACGATCGACCCCGCAATAGTTCGCCTGCTGGCAACCATTTGTGGGAACACAAGGGTTGCTCATATTAAGCGGAGTCCCCCTTTTTAGAGGAATATGGTAAATTTTGGTGTACTTAGCCACCCTAGGAGGTGTATTTTTTTTTAGCAGACTGAAAGGGTGCGCATACTAAAGGTCCGATAGGTGTTATCCAGTAGACAGGAGAATCGAAGCAGCACTACTCTTCATATGAAGTGATCTAATTATCCGGCATACACCCAAAATCTTGAGGATTATCTAGAACTATCGCACTACGGTTATCAAACGGATTGTACAAGGAAATATGGCTTCTGGATTTCGCCCGTATGGCAATGATGGTCGGCAGATAATTAGGGATGATTTTCGATGATAAAATAATCAAGCAATTGTTTGCTTCGTATTATAGTCCTACCCAAATCAGTATGACCTACAAGTATACATTGACAAGGAAGTATGATTTGCATCACTTTTGCTCCTAATATTATGAATGTATTTACAAGAAAAGTTACGGAATGATACATACGGAGAGATAACATAGACCGCAAACCAACTTTAGGGAAAGTAACACTTAAGCTCAGTAAAGACTCGTTTTGATTTCAAGCTTGCATAAGGCTGCGTTTCTACATCATGATTAGTTTTTAGAATTGTTCATCAAGGCATCTTACTTTTATACACGTCGGTCATATCCCATTTAACGTCTTTGCTTCGGTAATTTTGTAGGGGCGTATGGATAAACGTAGTGTGTCTTGTACAAAATGAATTGAAGGATGGACTACCGATCATCTGTCTCGTCTTTGTTTGGTTCTACCAGTTCAGGTAAAATTGTGGATGCAACAAGATCGACGAGTAGAAACATTAGGTGTTTGTTGATATACTTATTCTGGAGAGGTTCGATGGCATCATGTATATGCGACTGAAGTTCGTTCAAGTCATTGGTTTCAAAAAGGACCGTTCTGAACTTTGCTGTATGGCCATGAGATCTCCTTTTTTCTTTTTGCTTTCAATCTGTTTGAAAATGGCAGATCAACACTTACATGGAAATGAAACGGTTAATAGCCGTTCAGCACGGACCCTCAGTTGCTCCCGTTGCAAAGCTGTAGGCGTTTCCGACCGACTGATAAAAATACCGTCTGGCCATAGCAAGTCGCGGCCAAGTTGTAGATAGAATACAATGTATCCTTCACTGATAACATGCAGGATCGTTTGTTCTAAAAACCTAGAGAGAGCATATTGTTAAATAAAGATGGGGCTATTTCCAACAGATGATAAGAGACCACGTACTTGTCCACCAGTAATCCACCTCCAAACACTCTTATCAACGGCCAGACGAACATAGCCACCATTTGCCACGCCCATTGTAAGACCGGTCGATCCTCGACAAGCAAAGCAACTCTAAGAAACTGCATGATAGGTTCGACAAGTCTCATATGCCGCGTCTTTTTCTTGTGCCGGGTCACTTGCTGATACCGTTCCTGAGAGCTAGTGAATGCGGTGATCAAATACAGCCACAACGATCGGACAGGAGCAAGCATCACTTGTAAAGTAATGTAGCTAAACGAAAACCTTCGTCGTTCCTGCTTCTGTGTCTTCAGGTCCTCTGGTTCTGCATCAACTATCTCATCCCCTTTTTCTCTGCGTTTCTCCTGTAGACGTTGCAATTGCATCGGTAGGCCTTTTTTATCTGGGGATGGTTTGGCTGGCGGGGGTGTCGGACCACCCATTGGAGTAGTCTGGGCCTCTTCTAGCTCTTCTTGCAGTCTTATTTGTATAGTCGGTTTTGGCTCTTCTTCTCTGCAGTGGCTCAAATTTATCTTTGCAAAGTCACCGGACGCTTCTAGTTGATCCACTAACGGCTCATACGTGACGAGAAGCTAATAAAACGAATAAAGTCCAACCGACGCCATTACATATGAGTAAGAAACGAAATAGTTGTCCTAACCTTGCAAATAATCAAGTGAATGGTATATGGATCAGATAAAGCATCAACAAGACTGCCAAGAACTAAATTTGCCAAGATCTCTCGAACAAGGTGGCGAACACACGAGCTGCTATAATCTTGTGGGTCCAATAAAGTCTTAAGAATAAAATCGGATAATATCCGCAAGTATTCGTTTTGCTGTTGGATAGCAAAATGGGGTTGCATGCCATGAAATAATTCTTCCAGTGAAGCGGCGCCGCCTGCATGAGCCATATGTAACCTTGCTTTTGCAGTACGGTAGTCGCGATAATGCAGCGTTAATAATTTTGGTGCTCTGATAAGGATAAGCTCAGTCCAATCCACCTGAATTTGTCACAGTGTCACTCTTATTCCTTTTTCGCTGCTGGACCTGCTTTTTTACCTGCTCACACAGTCTCTTTTGAAGCCGTTGGACCACAGTGACCAATATTTTCGTGATTTCTGGAGCTAAATCCTGATCGTTGGTTACAAAACGATACCACGGGTGGATGAAATCGCGGACCAGAAGGGCGAAGTAAGTGTACAGTTCCAGGTCGATGGCTTTAGAACATGTAATGTCCGCTGGTGCATTGAGTCGCCGTGGGTCTGTTTTCGGTAAAGTTAAAATATGTGGAAATAGAATCCGTAAATGTAACGGTCGAAGGGGGACACTATCTTCAGTCATTGCTGTCAAAAAGCCAAAGAAGAAACGCTGGGAAACAAGCGTAAGAGAATTGCAAGTGTAAGGGAAAAAAGATGTCTCCGGACTTTCCCCCACTTACTTATGCGGGCTTTGAACAGAAGCGATCCGTCTACTTCAAATGGCAAGTATATCAACTTGGTTTCTGGCTTGTCAAGACCAGCGATACGATGATTCCATATGCTAAATAATCGGAGGATTTCTCTATTTCTTTTTTATTTTCTACGGTAACAAAATGCTCAAAAAGGATTCATTTATTTCAAGGATCTAGAGGATCCCATGATCGACAAGCATTGGGTAGTACGAAGCGTAGCAACAACGAACATCTGCTGTATAGGTACAGTCTCAGCATGTCTTATTCAACCTTGGCAATCAGCTGTAGTAATTGTCTTGCATGCCTCAGAAATGCGTGGCGTGAACATGTCAGATTTATCGAGAGGATTCCTTCTAATATTCTTCTTGATTTTGAACCAGTACTTTTCAATGGGGTTCGAGAAAGACGAATATGACGACATAGACAAAGAGTTATAGCCGCGCTTCCACCAGAAATTACGGTCCATGCTCAAGCTGCTAACGCCGCCACAGACGATGAAAAGAAAGCTGCCATGGAGTTTATTGAAATTGTTCAAGAGCAAAAATGGCCGGATGAACTGGCAACCATGTTGGATAGAAGGGCAAAAGAAAGGTCTTTTCAAAGGCTATGGCGGAAGGCCCGGCTTGAAGACCATGTATTATAAAATAAAAAAAAAGGGCCGCCGATGAGTCGCTCTTTACTCTTGCTTTTAATACGGAAGTATTGATTCTATCGGAATCGTCGGCGATGTATTCAGTGAGATAAATTATTATAATGCTCGCATATAAACTTACAGTAGAGCATACATGCTATTTTACCGTTTCTATATCCTATCAGATTAGAACAATAATACAACTCGGTAGTACAATGGATAATAACAGTAACTACAGATCTTTTATAATGACTTGATAATCGTCTCATTTTCAATAGTATAGATTCTCGCTTAGATTCAACGCTACTATTGGTACTATTGGTACTCTCGGTGCTACTGGTTTTTTCAAATTACAGTTAAACAATTTATTGAGATCTTTTTCGTCTAAAATCATATACCAGATGGAGTTCATTCACTATAACCCTGATGAGAAGTCCCATCTTAACCTACGATGAGAGCTCAGATGAGATGGATTTTGATGGTTTCGCGATCGAGTATGGCCAAATTGAGATATTCGCCAAATTTGACGCTGCTCCTGAGCCTGAGACGCAACCGGTTGCAATGGACAAAGCAGTAAACAGCCTTGTTGATGACGTCGAGGAATTTGCCATTACAACACGGCAAAAATAAAAAGAAGTACGGCGAGGACCATATTGCGCGCTTCATTAGTTTAGTTCAAGAGGAAGGACTCATAGCGCTGAAAGCAGCAGAGCAGTGTGGCATTCCTTGTAGCTCTACTTACAGAATGCTGGACGAGTTCCACGCCGGCTCTGGAACAGTTCTTCCTGGAAGAGTAAAGAAGCAACTTAAGCGTGAGCCAAAAAAGCTGGTTCTTGAGCATTCAGGTTTTTGCTGCACCCGACTCCTCTCCCCGCCTGTGTCAACTGCTCATTGTCACTCTATGAAACCGCGATTCCAGAAGCATCGTCATTTGCCTATTGAGGTATACCATTCAATGCTGCCGGCAGAATGGATGCCCAGTTCCTTCTGCAAGTCCCGGTGCTGGTGTTGGATCCGATCTCTTTCGTTCTGAACCAACTGCCCACCCCCCAGCGTACCATCGCCTACTGGCAGACCATTTGGCCTACCCTTTCCACCATTGTTTTCCACCTCGATCAGCTCTGCCATGCACCAGGCACATTGCTATTCAATTCTCTTGCGAAGCGCACTCCTGCCAACGACTTCCTCCTCTGGATATCGTCCCCATCCACCCTCCCATAGACGTGTTCTCTTTTTCTCCCCTCTCTTGCCCTTGCTTCCTGACTTCTTCTTCCCAGTCTTCTTTTTCTTTCTGTTTCCTATTCTCCTTTATTTCCTTCCTCCCTTAACCTGCCTTTGTTTTTTCCCTTTGTCCGCAAGGGTTTTTTTATCTCCTTTTCTCTGAGACCGAACCAGAGTGGACATGTTAAGAACGCAGCGCTCACGGTAATATAATTAGACAATAAAACTTTAATCATTCAGGTTTTTGATTAAGCTATTTGATGATAATCCCTCAACTGTTCTTGCGGCAGCAAAACAAAGGTTCTGTGAGCATTTTTGAAGGGCGTGGAATCTCTCTTCCTGGTCCTTGCAAGCATATTTGAGAAAAATGTACGATCTCATTGAAGCAGGCAACCAAGTACACTTTGAAACGCGATGCCCCAAGAACTATTCAACTGCGGTCCAACACCGTTAGTCAGTGGAAGCTGCCGGTATCAGCTGTCAAGAGAATTGCGTGTTTGTTGATGGAGCGGGCTTTCACTCACATTTGATGAGAGGGCGTGCATGGTCAAGGGTTGGAGATTCTGCTGTCGTAAAGGTACATACTCAGAAGGGCGTAAATATCAGCCTTGCGGGCTGTATCTTTCACTTTGGGACGGTCTGCTTCTCAAAGGTGAAGCTATTAAAGAAGAGTGGTAAAGCCAAGATCGAGAAAGAGTTTCCTGAGTCAGCTCCTTCCAAGAAGAGAAAAATTGGTGATCAAACCGACGGAAAACCACTAAAACTCAGGAAAGGCACTATAGCTTATCATTTATGCTGGTTGTGTAGTCGGTGATGTCCATCCTGGATAACCATAATATGAAGAATATGTTTATTGTGATAGGTAAATTGCAGAATCCATCACTATCGTTTGTGGTGGATGCTATCAACAAGCGCGGCTAAAATATTTGTCTATGCCGTCATATTCGCCTTTGTTGAACCTCATTGAAAAATACTGGTTCAAAATCAAGAATACTAGAAGAAATCCTCTCAACAAATCTGATATGTTCACACCACGCATTTCTGAGGCATGCAAGGCAGTTACTGCAACTGATTGCCAAGGTTGAATAAGACATGCTGAGACTTGTTGGGATCGGTGCCTGCAGAAAGAGGTCGGCTGTAGTACATGTCACTTCAATTGCTTAACACTCTGAAAAGAAAATAAAGCGCGTCTCGAAAAAAAAGACGTTCGTCTAAATTAGGGATGTCAGTTCATCTCAGAAAAAAATTGTAGTCGTCTAATATTAAGTTAAAATACTGTGTATGGGAAAGGATAAAAACCTGATCAGGCTAAGGCAGATATGCTCTTTAATAACGCGTCCACAGTCAACCAACATTAAATCTTTCTTTGCAACAACATGGAACAGGTTAAATCAGCTCTTCTGGGTTTTCCCACAAGTCAGGCGTCGTGCTTAAATGAGTGGAGTTGCAATCCGTCTTTGGTAAGTCACAAAATATATAAGCTGTTTCTTTAATTTCCTTGCGAAGTGATTTACAAAGACTTTGTCGAGGATTGTACGGCAGTGAGAACAAAATGTCATAGGCGAGTTCTTTTTAATATTCTTGCTGTGGATTTCTCTGCCAGCTCGGAGACGGCCTTGCCTTTGATAACATTATGTATACAAATTAGGAAATGAAAAAATCGTGGGTTGTTATCTTTATGCCTATCATTCAGGGGAATGCAGTTGTCGTAATTGTCTTAAGCGTTCAGCGGCCGCAGCATGTCCGCCTGCAGCGGCTTTGCTGTACCATGCCATGGCCTCTTCGATCGATGGTGAATTTAGCCCCACGCCACACTCAGAATAAAGTCCGACAACGAAATACGCATTATACATCGTCCCATGTTGTTTGGTCATGGCTGCTTTACTGGCCCACCTAAAGAATAAGGAGAACAGTAAGCATAGATAGAATAGACAAAAGAGACTTGTCGTTTACATGTAAGCCTGTTGATCAGACTGCTCAAGTACATTTTCCGAACCAGTAAGATACCAGGCAGATAATGCTAAGGCCGCATCGGCACTGCCTTGAAAAGCCGCTCTGGAATACCAATAGATTGATCGATGGGGATCCATGGCCCATTCGGTCTCAAAGACTTGACCGAGCCGTACCTGACTTGGTATATGATTGCGCTGGGCGGCCTGTTCCAACAATTGGACACCATAGGCCGGGTCGGCAATGAATTCGGGGGAATCCGCAAAGCCAAAATGTAACATGGCCAATGCATGCAGTGCCTGGACGCAGTCGCCACAAACCGTTGCTCGGCGCAACCAGCGCACGGCCTCACGACGGTTCGTCCGAAACATCATGATGGCAAGCTTGTACATGCTCTGTGAATGAGACAAATATGCTGCCTTACGGTAGAACGCCGCTGCTCGTGACCGGTCGCTGCGAGTGCCAATGCCGAGCTCAAGACATACAGCTGTTCGATACGTGGCTTCGGGGTGGTTTTTCTTTGATGCCTGGACATAGTACTGAAACGCTCGTTCATGGTTCACCTGCAAACCCACTGCATCATCCCCAAAAGAGTTACCGAGTAGGAATTGGGCTTCACGATCCATATATCGACCGGGGCCATCGATTGTCGAGGTCAGTTTCTTCAGCAATTGTTGCGCTTCATAGGCGACGGCCTGCCTGAATTCTACAGACGACGCTTTCTTTTTGGAAGACGAAAATGAAGAAGAAGAAGAAGGGCTGGGTAAACCGCCAAGCATGGATAAGGTTTGTCGTGCGACTTCCATCAATGCTTGATATACTCTTAGCTGGGTATCCCTGTCACCGGTGGCTCGCGCCTGTTCACATATAGACTGGACTTGCTTAATACTCTGAATATTGGACGGTGTTTGTAAGAAGTTGTAAATTTCTGGTGAATAGCTAAGAGATGTCCACGTGGATTCAGATTGTTGTTCAGAACGGGAAGAATCGTCTTCGCTTTCTCCATGCGACTTGGCTTTCTTTCCGTGATATCGAGCATGGCTGAATCTTTTACGGCGTAGCATCCCAAACGATCTGGCATAAGACGTTAGAAACTTTAATGGAAGAGGGAGAAAAGGAAAATTGTTTGTTGAAACAGATTGAAAACGAAAAGATGACAGAATCGATCATGATACAAATTTTCACCGCGGCTTGTTTATCCATAATTTCGCCGATACGAGCCTAAAACAAAGCAGTAGCCAATGTTCTATCTAAATCTTTATTCTTGCATTCTAGCAACAGTCTCCTCGGTAAATATGCCTTTATGAATCCTCCCAATCCTTGCCAACCACTTCCTTAGCATATTCAATGCTGGCTTCGTACTGTTCCAGGCGCTTTTGAGATTTCGCTACCTTGGTAAGCAATTGGCGAATACGAGCATCGATTTCACGTGGCGGTCGACCATTATAGACCTGCGAAAGGGACAGAATCTTCTCTTCATACTTTGCTAGTTCTTGCTCTGCTAGCTTCTTCAGGTTCGTGTTTGTCTCGATTTCCATAGAAGCTGCAAACTGGGTATCGGAGACAAGTCGGTTAAACACAGTGTAAAACACAGGTTTTCCGGGTCGGATCGCATGAGGCCGTCCTGCGTTAGATACGAAACAGAATATGAGTTTTTGCAAGTGATTCATCTCTTGTTTACCATCCTTGAGCAAAATGGTGATCAATTCAGCGCGTTCCATTGCTCGCAACGGTTTATCATCACCATTGAACAGACATGTCCATCGCAGCTCATCATAATTGATCTAAAATCCGCAAAGGGTCATTAACGATAGAAACAAAACAGCCTACACTTACACTCTTGGATACTGCCAAACGTTTTACGATTTCCCAGAATTGGATGGGAGACCATTCCATACCGCCTTCACTGTCTAGAGCATCGCCAAATCCATACTTGCGGATCTCAACTAGATTGCGCTGGATGATGTCCTCGAAGGCAACTTTCCAAGTATGTTTAAGTATTTGAATGTTTTCTCCCCGTACCCTCACCTTGTGCATCCATATTCATCTTCATCTTCGCCACAAGCAATTCCAGTTCAGTTAAACGTCCACCCAGCGCGCTCACAATATCATGCAAACGCTCATCAACGGTATCCAAGTCTTAAGAAAGGATTCAACAAAGGAATAACAAGAGTAGCAATTTGATGGACTTACGTAGTTGTTTTGTAACAAATGACATGGATACCTCTACTGGTGCATCGGTCAACATGATATTCGAAAAGCTTTTGCCAGGTAATGCTAAAAGCAAAACGAGATGAGATACATATTCTGCGCAAAATGGTCTGTCCGATATAATCATACCTTTGCTTAAGGTCTTTGGCGCACTGGGATTAACACTTACAAATACCACATGAGCAATCTCATTTTCTACGAGTATAGCAGCCCATTCAGACAATTCATTCCAGAGCGAGGCGTTTTTGGCTGTTTCTCGGTACATGAAGTTCTCAATAACAACAACAGGCACATTGGTATGATTAATTTCCTGATTGCCTTTCTTCTTCTCGTGTAAAACTTCCTCGTGAGAATCATCCAATAATCCGGCTATCCACTTCCTTATACGGTCGACTAAATTTTCCTGGCGACCACGCTCAAGTTCCACCTTGGGTCCAATATCTCGCAAAGCGATGGCTAATGTCTCGAGTATGTCCTTGATCTGTGAATCGTGCGAAGATGACAACCCAGCTTTTTGGCCTGTAGTTGCTGTTACTAACGTTTCAAGGACACTGCTCATTGATGTCATCCAGGTAAATATCGGGAAGTAACCGACTTCTTTTGCAAGAAGCTTGGCCATATCTGCCTTGTTGCGTGCATTAGCCAATTCTTCACAATCGATAAAGAGCTTATATCTGTTGTAAAAGGATAAAACGACTAAGCCTGACGGAAGTCAGATAGGATTGCAAAAGCTTACTTGCGATCTTCAACAGCAGCCTTGACCATAAGAGATTTACCCGAGCCCTTAGGTCCAGTAACCAATATGAAGGTTTCTAGCAAAACATTCCCAAGTTGTTAGAAAAAAAGCTCTTTTCCTCCTAAGCGTCCACCCGCTTTTAGAACTACCTGGATTTTCTCGCATCCATGACTTTAGTTTTTCTGTGTGTTCTGTATCTTTGGCCCAAACGGAGATATGCTCTGGACCTTCAGCAGGCATCAGACGAGCCCATGTTTCGCTACGAAGCCAGCGATACAAAGCATATTCTTCGGGATTGAAACGTTGAGTGATTTTTGATGTGACAAAAAAGACTCGAATAGGATCAAACACAGCATAAGTTGCACCAGCTGCCAATGCTGCAACAGCTGGTACGGTGATACGTGGATGGCTAACCAGCCATTCTTTAACGACATTGGGTCGCTACCATTTAAATCAGCCTATACCCCAAAGACAGCCTTTTAAGCAAGTAAGATACGTACCAGTTGTCGCTCATACAATAAATTCAAGCGGCTTCCATGAATGACATGTCCGTGTAAACAATTCCTTGCACTTGTTGCTGAACGAATCCGAGTAAACTGCGCGATTGCGTATCGTGGCGGATCCTTTGCTACAAGCGGTGTCGGATACAGTGCGATATCGTTGAGGCGGCCGTACTGTCGCAAGTGTTTGTAAAGTCTTTCCACACCTATTGGCTCGCCTTGAAACTCGATGCGTAGGCGGGGGCTCGGATACCGTGTGACAATATCTTCCAGGAAAGGTTCACCCTTCACAAGGAATGCTCGAAGAGGTTGTAGGTTGAAAGGAGCCACTCTGCTGTGATTTTGCAGGGATTCGCTCACTTTAGCAACGATTTCTTTCGCGATTTTTTTGCGTTCTTCGTCCGTACTTTTGTAAGAAAACTTTACAATAGCACCACCGTCCTTCGTCCTATGCATCGTTTACCTTAGTAAGAAAATGCCATATTTCGGGTTTGTTACGTGACATTTTTGCAGTCTTACCGTTCTTCTATCTCGCGAATTGCAAATTCATGCGGGATTTCTTTGCTGGGTAGGACTTTGTGGGCTGTGCCCTCCAGAGAGTGGCGTGTCTTGCGAAATATCCACTGACGAATATCAAAAACATTCATTCGTAGTGGGAACACGTTATCGAGATACAGCATTGCTGTTTGTTCTCGTACATCGGAGCTAGCCTTAATCTGTAATGAAGGAAAAAATGAACACGAAGGGTCATTTAGGTCTTTTCCTGCAAACGTACGGTCAAATCTGTGACGGGATCGTAGCTTGTCTCAACTTTGCGCAGGGTTGATGACCTAAATGTTCTCGTGGAGAAAGCCAATGGATGCCGAAAAGGCATGGCCTTATGGTATTGGGATATTGTACGAAGCATTGGAGTATGAGTCCATGCTTGACACTGCATGGTGTTTCGGTTATGCGAAACGGGGCTCGAGAGAAAAAAGCGAAAAGAAAAAAGTTTAAGAAATTGAAAAATAACGGCGACAGTCGTTATCCCATGCCCAGTGTAACCTTGTAACCTTTCCATTGTCTAGCAGGTAGACACGCACACTCACAAAGAGTTGCTCTTTAACTGGGTGAGACAATGATCTTTGTTTCGCTGGAATGCTTATTACACGTAAAAACGATCGGTTACCTAAATAGGGATAAATGTAAACGCACGCATCGTATGTCTGAATTGAGGTGTCTTCAGTTACTATTTCATGATGTCAAAACAGCAAAAACTTCTGTTTCATGCCTTCTAAACGTTCTGACTAGCTTCATTTTGCATGAGAAAGAAAGGAACATCGCAAAGCAGCAAGCTACACTAAAATATAGTCGTACACACCCTTCCTTCATCTTAAAAAGTTATCAAATCCAAATTTCCCAGTCGCAGTTGCTAACTTTAGAATCAAGTCTTGCTGTCTCTTTGAGGATACAACGTTGTGATCAAAGGAATGACGCTGAGCCTTGCACAAAAACCTGGACCCAAAAATAGCTCTCCATCATTTGCTATCGGATATGTTAAATGTACAGTAGTTGTGACACATTCTATTTCACGTCTATAATTCCATAATGGTCATTTTAAATGAGCAGTATACATCCTTCAAGCAGTTTGGAGATTCAATAAAGGCGATTCTCTCGTGGCTTAACAGGGAAATGTCAGGTCTGTGCCGATTTAAGCGAGTCGAAGGTATCGTGTTTTGTTGTTTGTATCTTATTTATTCCTGTCCTGGACAGCCGTTTACTAAAGCCATAACACGATTTATCCAATCTATGGCTTAGAACACCAGCTGAGACGATAACAGACTGTATCAAAGAAATGGTACACTTTTCCTGATTGCATCTTACACTCTCTGGCGAAGTGAAACAGCGTTATTAAAGTTTCGGATCGTAAGTTCCTAATTACCAAACGTAGCACCGTCATGGCTAGGTATTTCCATCGATTCTAATTGTAGTTTAAATATGGTCGTTTCTACTTTACTTAACAAAGTTCAGAATCCGCCATAAGGAGCAAGCTTAATTAATGGAAGCTGTAGTTGCCCATGAAACATTCGCTCTCGTTAACTTCAATGAGTAAAAGTCAGTGTGTCTGACCAATAGAAGGTCTCCCTTTCGGATGGATAACCATGATTGCCACCTTAAAAAAGCCAACAGTATCTACTTCTTCGGGAACATACCGCCCGGATTCAAAAGAAAATCTCGAGAATTCTACAGTAATTTTCCCGATGACTTAAGATCAATCTACAATTTGGTAATTTTACTGTAATTGCTGTCTATACAGTGAAGATGCATGGGCAAACATTGCACACGCACTGACTGAAGGGGAAAAGTATCATTCCCTACCATAGTCCCAGGATTATGTCTGCCTATACCAGCAATGTTACCGTACTGAACGTACAACACTAACTCCTATAAGCTAGAAATCATTAACCGAAGACAGCAATACAGCTGATTAATCCCTGATAGTGAGCATTAATTGCCCGGATTCACTGTGAAGAATATTCTGGCAGCTTATTCTTAGGTGAACTATTTACTTGAAATGCCGACACTCTCGATAGATATGGGTGAGACTGCAATTATCTGGTATGAACTGACAGCAAACGGAGGATCAGAATAGCTTTGCGATCTAAGCGCTTGCTGTGGTAAAGTAGTGATTAGACAAGCTATGCGGAGGACAACTCGCCCCAAAATATCCGAAAACTGAACAACTACCATTGTCTGGAATCCTCCATCTTGTAGTTATCTTTTCTTCCACCGTATTATCTATCTGTTCGTCCCTCTTTAAGGTGGTTCCACAATGTCCTTTTTGTTATCGAAGCTATAGCATCCCTCTTTTACTACGCTATTGTATTTTCATGGGATTTTCCTGTAGAAACTTGGTAATGTTCCTAAGCTGCTCGCTGACTTTCTTTGTCTTTGCAACAGACCATCTGTCCTTGAATACGGTGCCAGCGGACTTTGTTAAGATGCAAGTTTATCTATTCATTTCCATGGATTGTCGCAGCAGCAACCACACTTATAACGATTGCAATGTAACTGTAATTGATCAATCTTTCACGTTTCTATGCATCCACTTGGAACCCCGTGCGTATCAACAACCGAAACGAATGACATGGCATGCTTTCGAAACCTTGTTACTCAAAATAGGCTTGGCGGCGGACCTCTTTTTTTTGACATACAATAATGTGGTCAGCAAGTCGTCCTTTGAATCGGGCTATTTTTGGCATGTTTTGACGGGAAATGTATCAGAAGCTGTCTGTTTTTTTTTTGGTCGACCTTTTTCCTTTCTTTCTTTTTCTCTCAAACAAACAAAAAGAAGCAAAGTGTTTAATCCGCAATGGATACAAACAATCCCTCAAGCGATAACGGCAGGCCGTCGTCGCCTCTACCACCTACAGAACCTTCGCAACCACAAGATTCCTCCATTGCTCCCTCTTCTCAACCTCCTGCAACAACAACAATTCCACCTACCACGACTGACAGACCGGCGCCTACGACTACAACGGAGCCTGTAAGCATTGGATGAAATATTTTTGAGTTTATCGCGAAAATGATAAAAAGGCTTTTCATTCTAATTGTACTCTATTTTGTTTTCTTGGCAGACGAGAACCCCTGATACAGGCACTCCCTTTGTTCCAACTACGACAGAGAGTACCACGACAACGACCACGAGCTCATACAGTCCCGATCCTGTAGTGCCTACTCAGCAATCTAGTACAGATGAATCTCGTCCAACCAGAACACGTACATACGAAACCACCCCCAATGCCGTACAGCCCACCAATACATTCAATCCAATGCCAACCATTACCAACCGACCAACACCGAGCAGTAGCTTGGTTACCATTGTCACAGTTACACGATCTGGCGGTACGATCGTTACAATTACTGAAACGTCCTATTCCATATACGAACCTACCGATACTCCTCGTGTGACAAGCTTGCCCGCCAGCTCCCAACAAGGATCTGTTTCAAAACCAGCCGTGATAGGCGGTGTCGTCGGAGCTGTGGCGTTTGTGGCGTTGCTTGGTAAGGATTATTTCCCTGGAATGTCAGCTGCTAATCCAAAGCTTTCCCCGTTTTTTATACTTGGGTTTCAGCTGTTTTCGCATTTCTGATCATCCGACGCAAGAAAAAGAAAGATACATTTGACGATGTTCTTGATCCATTTGGTGGTCCGTATACAGATACTCCCGCTCGTCATTCGATGGGTCTAGCAGGTGGAGCCTCACCTAGACATTTAGTCGCACCGCCAAAATCAGATGGCGGTCTAGAAGAGCCCAAATATACATCATATCCCGTGATGTCCAAGGAACATTCTATTGCTGGTGGCGGTTACTATGAAGACGTCTCATCACCCTATCCACCAACATCTACAACGAGTTATCACCAACAACCAGCAGAGATGTATCCTCCTCCACCTCCAAACTACGGTCAATTCCGACATGTACCAAACGAGATAGAACAACCGCCAATGGAAGAGGTGCATAAGCCTAATCTTGTGGAAAATCACCAACCTTACGGCAGAACTTAAGAAAAAAAAAAGACGCCCAATTTCATTCTTTTATTGTAATTTTTTTCATCTCATGCTTCTTTAATTTCCTTATTTAACATTGTTTTGTTTTTCTCTTTTCCCACTCCCAACATGTATAAACATAAACATGACAAGCCTATTTGTCTTTTGGAAATAACAATTTGTGTTACTTCTATAATTGAAGTATATATCAAGAAAAAATTGATATCAAATAAAAAAGGCATGCTACAAGATCTTGCTCTTGGTTGATGGACGGCTTTACGAAGCCTGCCGATCAACCCTAAGCCATACCATAAATAGGATGGTTACGTTCAGCCATAACCACCAGATGCTGGAACTGTCAAATACTGTAGCGTCGTTGGTTGGTAAAAAACCCATTTGACCTAGAGATAATCCACTAAAAGAAGCAGTTTCCAATTCAGCAAGTGCTGGTCGTTGCCTGGAAGGAGCATGTATAGGCATGGTTGGGACAGACGTCGTCTCTACAGGCGCATTGTAAAGCAAGGACGAAGATCTAGAAGCGGTCATGTCGCCTGTGATAGGCATGGTTGACGCTATTGCAACATCCGCTTTATTAACGTCTCGCAGCAAGGGAATCATCGTTTCACTTGCAGTCAAAGTAATGACCGGGTGTATTTGTTCGATGTAAGACGCATCTTTGATCGGTATAGTATGATAATCGATATTCTTTTGTGGCAGTGGCATTGAAGGTAAGGACTCCATGCGCGAAGTGGCACCCGATTTCTCAAACGGTGGTCCTTCCTTTGTTGGATCAATTTTACTTGCGTTTGTCTTCATCTTGTTTTCAATTTCCAAGTCGGGACCATATCCTTCGTCCCAGTTCTTCCTATTCCCTACCCTCGTTCAGCAAGTTGCCCTTTAGATTATCGGTGAGTTTTAGTGCTCTGTTTCCTCACCAGAAACATCTTTCGGTTGCTGAACAGACATCGTTTTGTCACGTTCATTGTCATGGTGGGCGACAATCAGATCGATAATGATCTCGTCTGGTCCTCTATCATTCGTATTTCCATAATTTTCAATATAGCCGTACGCCATCAATAAAAAGAATACAAAGGGCAGAAATATAAACCGCACGTGTTATTCCTAGTTCCTGCTACGTTTTTGTTTTCTTTTATCAAGCTTATGCTCCATTCCAAATACCGTTTAATTCTCAACTACTTTTTTTCTACCAGTCCAGTGGCTCATTTTTGATTAAAGGAATATCGGTATCTGCTGGTACGGGAATTGCTTGTTCTATTTCTATTTCCTCTTTCTTGATCACTTCCTTCTTGACTCGGACTTTTTGGGTTTCCGCGGAAGGACAAAGATCGTTTACAGGACACTCGAAACATCTTGGTCCCCGTGGGAGACATGTAACCTGCCCGAATCCCACAAGCATAGGGTTGATTTCTCGCCAATGTTCCTTAGGCAACCAAGATTCCAAACTCTTCCAATATTAATCAGCAGCATATATTGCTTTGCTAACTTTCATACCTTACGAGTATCTTCCGGCGTCCCTTTCATGGTATTACACCAAGCTAGGCGGTTCGTGATTCGGTGTACATGAATATCAACGCCAATTCCTAAGTTTCTTTTTGCATCTTTTAGAATAACAATCCATCAATAGCGAAACTACGTACTTCTTCCATGCACATTGTAATGTCAAATAACCCTACGGATTTCACCTATCTGTGTTAGCATCACGTACATGGTTAATTTTCTGGATTACCGACCATTTTTGGACCTTATGAGAAGTTCATTGTTAGCATATATTCGATCCCATTAGTACTACTGATTGCT
Organism: Apophysomyces trapeziformis B9324; assembly: GCA_000696975.1. Classification (NCBI taxonomy): domain Eukaryota; kingdom Fungi; phylum Mucoromycota; class Mucoromycetes; order Mucorales; family Mucoraceae; genus Apophysomyces; species Apophysomyces trapeziformis. The sequence goes on from JNDP01001360.1 coordinate 121,931, forward strand.
TACCAACGCCAGGTAAACTTGTTAGGCCCTCAATGGTATCCGGAATATCGCCATCATACTTGTCCCGCAGAATCACTGCTACCCGTTTTATGTAACTGTATCAATGCAATTCTCTCTTTGAGTCTAAATCCAAGAGCAAAGGGGAACTTACGATGCTTTTTTGGTGTGAAATCCCACAGCCTGAATATAGTTGTCCAGGACTGATTCATCAACGTTTAGGATGCTTTCAAGGCACAAGCCTCCTGGCAACTCTTTCTGTAACTTTTTGACTGCGACACTTGTCACTGTATCCTTAGTTTGAGATGACAGCATTAACGAAACGAGTGTTTGAAATCTCGACACCTGAAGAAAGAGGTTTAATCGTTGGATAACATGACGGGCTTCAATTACTCTTTCTGGGACGTGTGTTTCGGCAAGGCGTTCACATCCCATGGTATCGACAGGTGCTGGAACCTTTTCCCTGTATTCTTTAATCCGTTGAAATACGATTTTCCAATTCTTAGGTTCTCCTGAAGAATTGATGATATCCTCCTTTTTGACCCTCTTCGTTTTCTTCGTCTTTGTTGTTGTGGTGGTGGTTGCCTCGTTGACGACGGATTGTCGCCTCCGTCGTTGTCCCTCGGTGATTGTGGGCATGACTGATTCCTCGATAAGATCAGTGGTAGACTTGACGAGACGGGAGCTCCGACGAACAGACATGATCACAAACGAACGAAGTTCCTGGTAAAGGGAATCAGTGGTTTGATGTTGAGATTAAAAAAAAAGTGAAAATTGATGCTTTTGGGAAAACCTTGGGTCGGAATTTTGATAACATCCAATTACACTTTACGAGATGCAGAACGACACTGAGCAAAGACGAACAGGCTTTTACGTGATTATTCGCGTTTTATCTCAAGATTGGGTATATGTTAGCCGCATATGTGTCTTTTATGGCTTAAAATTAAAATAAACTTTGGATGATATCTGTCCGTCTTAAAGCGTGGTTTTTCCTGTTGCGACTAGCAAATGGACAATCCTTGTTCAGCAAGTGAGTCGTCTCATCATGCACGCAGAAATAAGGATGCAAATACAGGCATTGAAAGCGCTCGACTCTTATGAAGTGTATATGCTTTGCCTGCCACACTGATAGGAATGACTTGACGCACGCCGACATCTAGTATTTTTTTTGTTCGGCAAAAAGGAGTCTGTAGAAATCCCACATGAAGTAAATGGTAGGTGAGGATGTTGCCGGAGTTTGGATCACCCGAAATGCATGTGGCAAGGTTTGCCACTGGTTTGCTCTTAACTCCCATTGTAACATGACAATCAAGAAGAATCTGGCAGTGTTTGACTTTGACTGGTGTGGTTCGATTAGTAGTTACTTTTCTTTTAGTGCGCTAAATCAGATATAGGTCGCTTATTGAAGAAGACAGCGATCAGTGGACCATTCGTCAACTGTCTCAGGAACAATGGGAGGAATGCCTTACATTACAAGATATGCAATTCACTGACCGCATGTACGTGGAGAGTAAGAAAAAGTGCTTGGGATTCTTATGGTATTTTTTTTTCTGTGAAGGGATATGGCAATCCGGCAGCTTCAGGACCGAGGCTTCACCAAAGCGGAATTCGAGACAGTGCTCTCAAAGATACCATTTGTATTACAAACTATATGGTGCTGAAAGAATACTGATGATCTCTTTCCGTAGACACCTGCTATGATAAATACTCTTAAAACATTGCGTGAACATCAAACGCGGATCATTATCGTCTCGGATGCCAACACATTTTACATAGAGACTATCCTTCAGGTACACCACATGCCTTGCAACGCATTAAATGATATGCTAAATCTAGGCCTACGGAGTTCGTGACCTTATTTCTGATATTATCACAAACCCTGTCTATACCGATGGGCAGGGCAGGTGGCGAATTCAACGACTCGTCCCTGCTACAGCTCCTCAGCATAACTGTCCGAACCACTGCGCTGTGAATATCTGTAAAGGTATACAAAGAATAGCACAATGCCAAAGTCAAAGCGGTAAGCATATAACGCTTATTTCTAGGACAGGAGCTTGATCGATACATCGAACTACATGGTCCTTTTCAGCAGATCATGTACGTTGGCGACGGAAAGGTAAAAGAACTATAACAAATTGGTAATATTAAGCTCCAAATTGGTTATGCCCAGAATGATTTCTGTCCTGCTACTCGTTTAGGACCTTCGGACCGATTATTCGCAAGGTCCGGAAAGACTCTCGCGGCAAAACTTCAAAACGAGCCGGAGTCAGCCAGTAAGGTCGTAGCCAGAGTTACCTTTTGGGAGACGTCTGACAAAGTGCAGCAAGCTGTCGAAACTGAAAACTTGTAGACTACATAGAGCGGAAAAGATAGAGGCATTAAACCTTAATGCAGGATTACTTTAATCGACAAAGCTCAGTTCTTTAATTCTGTCCGTATCATAAACGTCTTTGTACTTATCGTACAACGCCAGAAGACTTTCCACGTATCGTGCATGAAGCTCTTGAATGACTTCGTCCTTGTTTCGCTCTGCAGCATCCATCGGGGGATCGATCGCTTCACCAACTAAGAATGATTTAGTTTTAACCCACTATTGACAAACAGGCACTTACTGACAACATGCAATGATCTTCTGTAGGGCATGATTCCAATATCATCTATAAATTAATAGGTTAGCATTCAATTAGATATATGAGATATCTCGCTTGTTATACAGTTAAATACACCGCGCCCGTGGAAAAATGGCATAGTCCAGCCAAAAATTCGTTGAGTTCGTTTTTGAAAGCGATGGACCCACGTTCCAGCGTCATTTCTCAGCTGATCAAACAGCTGATGCTCCCCAAATGCCAGAACTGGTACCAAACTGGCACCCGTTTCTACTGCCACCTTCACAAAACCGAAGCGCTTTCTTAACACCAGATTCATGCTCCCAGGACGCGAATTCAAAGATTCCGTGGCACCACCAACAACAATAGCAATGGAGCGACCAGGGCCAGACCGCAAGATCGTTTTGCAGGATTCACGCGATACGTTGCACATACCCATGGCCAGGAGATAATCACGGTGGAATGGAAGTCTGAAATTATTTGCAACTGTCAACAATGATGGAACGATGCCGGGGTATAGCTTCGAAAAGCCGAGCGCTTCTGTTGCAAATGTCAAAATACTGCTTACGGCAATGATACCATGAGGATGACATCTATGACACAGTATGAATGTCTTGTTCTTTCCTTGTTGCGTTACCTACGCGAAAATGTAGTTTTTATTGGCATCCAAGTCCCCTTCCTATCATTGCAAAATCAATCATACTGGAAGCAAAACCCGAGGACTACCTTGATAATTTCTGCCGGAAAATAGCCCGCAAAATATTTCCAGAGTCTCCATTCTCGAACCCATTGAACGCGTCGACCGCCGTTCTCAGGAGCGTTATCAAAAGCTACCCATATCACATAAACGATCAATATAGGCCATAATGCCGGGATTGTGCACAGCAACAAGAAAACAGTGACCAAGAAGGACGGTTCAATTCCCCAGACTATGACAGCAAGTGTCTGAAGCCGTCGAGTGAGTGGCACGTTCAGGGGCGCAATGAGCGGATCGCTCTGTTTGCTCTTGGTTTTCGAATGTCGCAATTTGGGTAAATCTACCGACATGACGAAGAAAAGTGGAACAGAGAGATAGAGGGAAGAGAAGTGCTTTGATTGCCTTGCTTTTTTTCTAACACAAAGTAACCCCTTCCGTATTTGCAGTTTATGTAATATCGGGAAATGACTGACACGGAAAAACAAACATGAACTTACAATCTACACGCAATCACACACCTGCATACAGATTAGCAAACAAGGGAATCACTCGGTAATCAAAAGAATATATCTCTGGAACCGTTTACGCTTATCGTTCGGAACCACTGTACTGATCAATGCAGGACTTTTCTGTGTACCTTTGGTTCTCGGACCACTCTTGTATTACGTGAACGCCTCGCGGCATCAGATAGATCATTTCGCACGTTACCTTCATTTCTATGGCAAATATGGAAGAAAAAAGTTGATATCAGTGCTGCCAATGAAAATCAAATTAGGAAGCTATTTAGCCTTACTAGCGTTCGATCATTATCTTGATAAATCATAAACTCAAGAGAGCCATTCTGATGCAAAGCCGCCCGTGTAACAAGCTGGTTTAGTAAGGATACAGACGAATAGACTTAGCAGAGGATCTTCACATGTGCTTTCACAGCATTCCAAGTGTAACTATTGATTGTAACGCAAATACTTTCGATATTTCCCACAAATAGAGCAGTGTCATCCTTGTATCAACGGATACTTTCATTGCTGGCTGGAACAAATCGTTGATTGCAAGAAAACTAAAAGAGATAAAACACGGTGCGAAACGCAGCTCATGTAATATTAGGTATTTGGCACAACTCTATTCGATACCTGAGTATTGAACGAATAGCACATTGAAGCCTGCAATTTCCCTGAGCTTGTCCTTGGCCGGACTGTTATTACCAGGAAGAGGATTGATAATCAATCAATCATCACATAGCAGTAGCAAACCAATACATGTAATATACATATGCACATTATCGTAGCAATTGAAACACACATGGTTCAATCTCGTCGGATTGCTAAATTTTCAACGATAACTATTATGGAGCCATCTTAACCGGTTACTCAGAGCCGGAATATCTGAAAGCAGCTACAACTGAAATGGTTAGAACTGAGATTTGCGCTTACACTTCCATGTCATGATTAGTTTGGGTTTGGACGGTTTCCATGCAAAACCATATGCATCAGTATGTATGGAGAGAATATGGCAGAACGTAGATTACTTTGGATTTCAGCCCTGTGAAACTAGTTGTCAGCCAAAAATTATCCGTCGGCGGTCTACAGCATCAATACTTAATGTCCTAGCGTGTTTTCCTTCGGTAAGTACTGATGAAACCCAAATTTTGTCAACTTCGTTGCAAAAAGTCATTCAGCTTATCTTTATCAAATGCTATCTATTTCTGATTCCTGACATGCATACTCTGTTGTTTCCTATCTGCTTTATCCTATAATGATTTGCTTTTATCAAACATAGCATCAAACGATTAAGACGGAAGTAGTGGGCTTAACACCAATCAGATTAAAACTACTTATTCGGAAGGCAAGTTATCTGGCCCTTCGGTAATACCAACTTTGTCTCTCTTGTGAGTTTAGTTGCTACGCGATGGATCAGATGAACTATTACATAAACTTCTGAATTCCCTTTGCAAAGCAAAAGCAGGTACATGATGGCTATGAGCATTGCGCTTGGAAACCTCCAGACGGCTCATGACAGTCGCGCCAAAAACCAATGCGGCTTCGGTAACCCTAGCCGTGGTCTACCCTGCCTTTACGATAGTTCACAGATATATCTTGTCTTATTGTTGAAGAACAGTGTTTAACTAGCAGGGTACGATGGGAGTCGTTTTGTTATCGTACTTGTCCTCATTTATGCAAGAAGCTCTGAATAAGACTGAAGTGCGGTGGAATTTATCGGTGGACAGCAAAATTCATTGTTAGAACCATTCATGTTCAGTGAGTAAAGTTTTACATGCTGAAACGCGCATTTCCTGTACTATAGCACTTTTCTGTCATAATAATCTTATTCGACCTACTGTAAGCAGCTGAATGGACGATAACGCCAGCAAAGGTATTATTGTGCAGGACAAGGAGACTGACTAGTTACAAATGCAACGTGGTCACCATTTGCCCAAATTTCCATGTATTTCAAAGAATTTCCATCAAAAATTTGCTATCAGTTTGTCCATCTGAAATTCATTAGATCGTGTGATTACAATTTTTGTTTTAGCCTTACAAATTACTTGACCTACTTGCACCAGTCAAATATATTGCTCAAGTAAAGCCCGTATTTTCCCAACCTCACTAAAAGCGTAACGTCCGTGTAAATGCCAGGGCACGGATCATAGCTTCTTGCTTTTCTTGAGCACGACAAAGACCGCTGAAAAAGGCAAACTCATCCGACAAGATTCAGTTTCCGTAATTTTCCAACATGTAGACCTGTCACAATCAACTATAATCCACGATCCACTCAAATCTGTGATATAGTAGTACCTTATTTGCTTCAATTTTCAATGGAGCAATTCAAAGTAAGTCCACGATAGCCATAAGTCTACAGAAGTATTTCCTCTTATCAGCAGCCCAAAGTAAGGTCTACACTTACTTGCAAAGTTGCGGTCACTTCTTGTATGTATTTACTGATCATTCTGTATCAAAATTTTCATGAAGGGAACCTTCTAACTTATATCAGCTAAGACTTCTAAGAGAATGGCATTCACTGGTCATTGTCACACTGCGACCTGGCTTCAAAGAAATCTCTGGCTGCTGTCACCGTGTGACACAGTGTGACCCAAAGGACCGCCAACGTTACCCGAACTATAAAATAAGATTCACAGCTAATACTCTTTAAATACCAGAGCGCGAGCGTTGAAACGCTCCAAGCGTCTTCTCTTTTCCTTTTTTTTCCCAACTCAAAGCGTACTGAAATTGCTGAAAACCTCTTAATGGTACACCCAATACAGCACTGACCTCCGTATCCTAACAGTAAGCGCGTTACATCCCTGACAGTCCGATACAACTATTCGCGACGAATGGCTGCGTGGAGTTCACGCTGACGGACAAAAAGCAGACAGGCAAGCTGCTGAAATTGTGGATACGAAAAAAATCTACTTTTACCCGGATGGTGTGCTCAAAGTTTGGGATAATGAGAAGCTTCTACCTGAATCTATTGGCACGACAACGAACTTCGGAGAGGGTTACGCACCAAAAAGCTTGTCGTTGCCCGGGCCGAAAGGTTTTCAAGTAGCGTTCCAGAAGAGTTGTAAAAGGAAGAATAAAGAAAAAGAAACAAAGCTACAGAAGGTTACTGTACCGCGAAGATATGTCAGTCAGCTGATGTAATTGATGAGGCACTAATAACATATTCAATGATCAGATTTTATTCTCACCAACTGCTGTTCGAGCTACAACAGAGTTCAAGGATGCTGTATGTTCTGCACTAAATGCTCCTAGTGATGCAGAGAAATTTGCCGAGTTAGAGCACGTATTTAGCCAGTTCGGTTATTATTACCCATATTGGATCACAACAGGTGCGTGTATGCTGTGGTACACAAATAAGTCTCATCCTCTTCAAAGGTGGAAAGTTTGTATTCACAAGTTTCGTGTCCTCATGCACGGGACCAAAGGACACAATGTCGAAGGTTTTTGCAAGTAAACTGGATTGGAAAGTATTTGGTATGGCTTCAAAGCACGCTTAGTTTAGTGGGAAACACACTGAACGTGGGCTACAGGAGGTGATCCAGAGCTTCTCCATGGCGAGCCGGATATTGACGGATGGCTTGCGAGTACGGCGACGTCTCAGGTTTTCCTGGCTTCACTGGACGTCAGTCCCACGTATGATCTCCTGGAAGAGTCACAAACGTCGGAAATAGAAAGAGTATATACAGATCACTTCTGCCAGCTGACACATCCTATCGATTTTTCATTGGAGACCGGTAACAAAAACAACGCTCTGGCACGCTTTCCGAGAACACATCAAAAAGTTGTTGCCACCAAAGGATTTCAGTTTGATGGTACTTTATCCAGTGAAGATGTTGTTGAAATAGTCAAAGAAAGTAATATAAGCAAAATAATGAAGACCGTATCCGTGAAGGGCAAACCTCGTATCGATTGCAAGGTGCTTAAAAGTACTCTGGGAGAAAGTACCAATAGCCACGCGTTCCTTCCATCAGGATTTCCAGAAGAAATGGTGGACACTTTTGGATATTTAAAAGGTGCTATCGCTCACCACATAGAAATGAATGGTGGGGAGTTACAACCAGCAACCCAGGGAACAAGATACTTTGTTATGTATGTTACATACAGAGAAGTAAGTAATCGTGAGCATATATTGCCATTGTATATCTTCGCGTTGGCTATGAAACAAGATACTGCATTTCAAGCTGATACCATTGAGTATTAACATCTCAAAACCTAGTTAGTGCTAGATAAGCGCTTTGTTAAACCCACAGATGAATTTGTAAGAGCAGTAAAAAAAGCTTTGGAGTCTGGAACTAGCGAAAAGACATATCAAGATCTACAAAAAGTCTTTGGACGGTTTGGTTACTATTATCCTACGGTTATATCTCTGGGTAAATTGAGATTGTGTGATATAGACTACGTAATAACCATTGGCTATGTTTAGGTGGTAGAATAATGTATAAGACTTACGGTAGTGATCAGCCCGACGACATATTAATCAGTAATGGGGTTCAAGCTATTGATAGAGCTCTTAAGAGAGATGCCCACGGTTTCAAAACTGATATAGAAGCAATTGGTAACTCAACAGCTGAAAGACAGTAGATCTAACAGAATTTTCTTTTACTGCTGTCTAGGAGGAAGTTCCGTAATCACAGGGTGTCAAGACTGGATTGATTCCGTTAAAACAAGCCAGACCCGCATTCATTTCAAGTCCGCAAGGCCTGTTTATGAGTTACTAGACGAGGAAATACAAACGCAAGTTAAAATGGTGTACAATATGTTCAGCTACAGGGGCGATTCATTCCCTGAGCTAGTTGGAGGAACACAGATTGATGGATCAGCGGCTGAAAGTCCAGCAATAGAGCTTTCCAAAGATAGCACATTCTATAAGATGGTTATGCTCAAACAGTTTTCAGACGAACCACGAATAGATCTCGTTAAACGCAACGCTGTCATATCGGCAGATATTGGAAAATGTTCGTCAGTGGACTTTGAGACAGCCCAGGAATTACCGGGAACGTTCGGGTTTAAGTTAGGCGCTGAGGCAGGATATAAGGAGTTAAAGCGTGGTGATAAGTGGGATTCCACTGGGAACGGTAGCTTCTATTATGCTGCTTACGTAAAATGCAAAGAGGTAGGTAATTCGGGTTCGAAGACGAGATAATAAGTATATATCTATCATAGCTATACTTGTACGATGAGTTTCTCCAGGCAACTAAACAATTTAAAGAAGCGGTGGATATGGCTTTGCAAATAGGCGATAGTAATGCAGATAAATATTATGCGTTACAAGACGTATTTCAGAGATTTGGTTATTACTATCCTTTCTGCACTCAATACGGTAAATAGTTTGCTTGAAAGCCGTTGGAAAGTACTTATATGTTTGCAGGTGCAAGACTTACGTACGAAATGCCGCCAGAAAATAAGCACGAGAGAATTAAGGCCCATAAAAACAATATGACGCATTTTTTCGACGGTGTATCCAAAAACAATGAAAGCGATCAGATTGGTTTGCATGATGCTACTGATAGTGCAGACAACCCTCGAATGGATCTTACCGTACAAAATAGTATGACCGTCGCAACAACCCTGGGAAGCGATATTTCCAGAAAAATGGTGTATAACCGCATTACCAATTCCCTCATGAATAGCAGGCATTGGATCGCAATAGGTACGTTGAAGATTGCAGAAGTATATCGGACCAGAAATAAATCGCTACTACAGGTGGCGACTCAGCCGTGCTGTTATGGAACGATGTTGGTAAATGGATAAAGACGGTCAGCACAAACCCCACAGTAATCCAGCGTAAAAACTTGAAGCCGATTTATGAGCTTTTGGACGAAAATCAGCGTTCCAAAGTATTGCAAGTCTATGAAGATATTGTTATTTCCGACGAACGTATTCATTACGACTACTTCTTGCGAATGACAATACTCCCAAGGCTTAAAAGTGACAATGAGCGCGAAAACATCCTAACGCGCGTTTCCGTACGTATTTTCAGCGAAATAGTCACTGTAATAACTTAAGTAATAGACAGAAGAGATATATCAGAAGCTCTTGCAACGCGCCTTTCCTGACCAAGCGTCCGCAATGGAATTCTGTAGAAATACTTGCAACGATTCTGGGTTTTCTATAACGCAAGAGATGGACATCAAACAGGTATGCATATGGATAATCATAAATGCTAATGTTGACCGCCCAGAATAGGTTATATACATCCATTGCGCCAGGGGTAATTTACCTCAACGTACGGATGGTCTGCAGAAGGTGCAACCTTGTAAATGGGGAGTTATGCTTGTCGAAGATGAACGAGGGCAATGGGAGTTCCAAAAATCCGCTGATCCTGACGAATCGGAACACAACCACAAATTGCCAGTGAAGGAACAAGAAGACTATGAAATGGTGGACACAAATCAATTTCCATCACACCATGTCATTGAAGATACAATGGCGCCCGTGATTATCAGCCTTCATCGGGAAAACCGCGGGGAAGAAACAGATCATTCCAGTGGTCAGTTTGTGCGCTATGGCGACATAGTTCGTATACGCTACGTCCGCCGCGCGCAGGATAGTCTCATTAGCCCTCATATTCACTATATAGCGGTTAATGAAGAAATGCATCTTGCGGTGCATGGTTGCGACATATTTGATCCAGACCCAGCCGAAGTTGATCCGAATAAGACAGACGTGGATTTTCAATGGTTCGACCGAAGATATTCAAGCCATAGACAACTCATATATTCATAGGAAGATTGTACGATGCTCACCTTATGACAATCAATGCAAGACTAATGCAGGAAGTCTTTCCACAGTAATATCGCAAGAAAAAACTTCTAGGAATAGGACTATTTACGATGACCATGGCTATGTCTGCAAGGGTGACATAATTGCCTTTGAAAGCCAGAAGACTTTTGAAAACAGCGAAAAGGTGTATCTAAGTAGCAGCATTCTTCATTTTGCTTTTGAAAAAGTGTATCCTCGTTTTGAGCCTAATTATGAGAAGGTTGGATGGCATATTTACCCGATAAATCAGTATCAAGCGATAAAGCGATCGGATGCGTTCAACAACAACGAAGCTCTAGAAAAGCGCTTGGTTGGATGCTTCAAACAGCTTGCTGCAGATAACCAAGCGGACTATCAATACGAGCTTGGACGAGCCTATCTGCATGGATTGCATGGAGTCAAGGTGGATACATCAGAAGGAATCAAATATTTGGAAAAGGCTCTAAATCAAGGGTTTCGCGAAGCTTATTACGAACTTGGAAATTTCTTTTGGCGCACGCACGATTACACAAAAGCAATGAATATATTCAACGAGGCCACATACCTTCCAGTAATTGAAGTGTGCCGCCAATTAGGTGACATTTATCACAACGATTCTCTGTCTTTGCCGTCTGAAAGCCGTGAAATCATTTTCCAAGATCGGGAAAAAGCGTTCTTACATTATTCAGTTGGAGCAATATTAGGGGATGCAAAGTGTGCATTGACAGTCGGTAATTATCTTGAGGAGGGCCTTCACATCGATTTCGGAGTTGATCGCAACCGAGCTTTGCGCTGGTATGAACACGTCAAAGACCACTACGGGGGTTCACTTGCGAATCTAGCCATAGGCAAACTAAAGCATACAATGGCAAACGATTCAGCGGATCCAAGCAGATCAGAGACTTTACGGCGAGAAGCATTTGAAGCTTTTGAGGCAGTGGCTCTTTCCGAAACATACGCTAGGTTCATGGTTGCAGTATACCACCTAAATGGGTGGGCTAGCTGTGAAAGCGATCCAACAGTAGGGTTTAATATGTTGTTAAGCCTTCTAGAATCCGGCTTGGATATGGTACCATCAGGAATAGCCACATGCTATGCACGAGGCGTAGGTGTGGAACGCGACCCAGTATTGACTGCAGCTTATCAAGAGTTGGCGGATCAGATGAAAATGTAAAGCTTTAACAGTATCGATAAGTGATGGAAAGATAACCTAGCCATATCCGTTATGAAATACACAGTTTACCCTAACGTTAAATAAGCTTTGCAAGAAATAGTATATCTAAGTTTGTTACCACTATTAGGGTATAATTCACTTCTGGTTATAATCACCTCACTTGAGGTTTGAACATGCCTTTCTTACTAACACAAAAGGATTTGCATGATGCGCGCCAATATGGAATCACGTGTAAGCGTACTGTACGCTTTCGGCGCTTCAACAAAGGCCTGTAAAAGCACATGGTTTTTCCCTTGTGGTCCTTTTCACCTTTCTTTTGGTTCTTTTGCTCATTATGGCGCAAACAGCAGTGCGATCCTCTCTGAACGGATCCCCTATAAACGATGTTGAAGAAGATGATTTGGACGTGGACATGCTAGACGAATGGAGTTGGACGGCAGCCGATCTCGCTTCAGAAAACGACTTTGATATGATCGATATGCTTTCGGCCGCGCTCGACCAGGTGACGTTTCAGCTGCACGAGCGCCAGAGAGAACTTCGAGCCAAATCCACAGAGTGGACAGCGAAAACTAAGGATCGTATACGCACTCAGACTAAAAAGCTTGAAGAGCGTCGCGTCTTGATCCAAGGGCGGTTATTGAACCACTACCGGCAGATCAATGATCGGATAAATCGCGATGAAAAGACCATCCATCTACGAGACAAGCTCTCCTTTGTCGTTGGTGTGGGCAATACGTGCGTTACACCTGTACTAGCCTCGCGCGTTCCGGAGTGGATCCCACTGTATTATAGTCTTCAGTCCATCTATCTACTCTCCTTGCGATTTGTCATATATCGATACCGCAGATGGCATTATTTTATATTCGATCTCTGTTATTTTGTCAATGCCATGACACTGCTATATCTATGGGCCTTTCCTGCTTCGACTACATTGTTCATCGCTACCTATTGTCTTACGAACGGACCAGTAGCATGGGCCATCGTCACATGGCGAAATTCGCTCGTGTTCCACTCATTGGACAAGGTCACCTCCGTATTCATCCATATCTTCCCACCCCTCGTGACTTATACCATTCGTTGGATGCCTGAACTCCAGCAATCATTCGATGCCACTCAAAGAAATGCTCGCTTTCCAGCACTTGCAGAGATACCCGCAATGAGTTTTAGGGACGGTGTGGTCTTTTCTACAATTGCTTACCTGATCTGGCAAGTGCTTTACTTTGTTTTCATCATCGTGAAGAGACGGGAAAAAGTTGAATCCGGACTTCGATTGACCTCGTACTCCTGGTTACTCAATGACTCGCAAGGACGCAAAGGTTTTATTCAGCACGCATCGTATGCTTTTGGTCCAAAGTATAAGATCTACATGTTCATGTTGCTGCAACTTGTTTACAACGTGGTCACGACGGTTCCCACCTATTTCCTATACAAAAGCTTCTGGCTGCACACCACTTTTCTTGTCGCCATGTTTGCTGCCAGTGTTTGGAACGGAGCAAGCTACTACATTGAAGTGTTCTCAAGGCGATACAACCTGGAGATCGAACAGCTTATTAAGAAGAAAGAATTATCCGCCAACGGAGAGTCCACCGAGAATAAAATAAAAAATACCTAAAAACATATTTTACGTATTTCTCTTTAAACAGTCCAGGAACCAAGTGAATCATTATACCATCTTGACCTTTTTATTTGCGAACAGATATAGGAAAAATCAAGAGAGTAGCTGTATCAAATCTCAATTTGAAATATTTACATGCCCTTGATGTACTCAGGGTGCTCGGTGAAAATAGTTTGAATGGTGTTGATGATTGCCTTAAGGGCGTTGAGCCAGGCCTCCATCACTGCTAAAGCTGCGTCATCAAGGACTCCAATCTTTTCATAGAAATCCTTGCGGTAAGGGCAAGCTTTCATAGCGAGCTAACAAATACAGAGGACATCGCGTCAATGAAACTCTGCACTACAAAAACAAATCGACTTACGGAGAAAATACGACGAACGACGAAGTTATGGTGTTTGCTTAGAGTCTCTTCATAAGATGTCGTGAATGAAACTGTGAGTTCCTCTGAGGGGTTATTCAAGTTGAATCGTAAAGCTTGCTCGGTGAAATCCAGACCTCTAATGGTTAATCCGTGTAAGTCCTGGTTCCCCAATATGTATATAGTAAGCTTATTACCGAGATAACCACAACAAACCCTCAGTAGCCACGCGCTTCTTCTCAGGAGCTTCTGTGGCGGTAAGATTCTCTAAAGTGTCATTCGCAGTAGGATTGGCCAGGTAACGTGCTCTGATTTTCTATTAATCTGAGTTAACATTATACCCATCTAGATGGAGCTTTACATTAATATTGCCGGTCATATCCTTGACAACCGGAGAGAAAGCAGTAGAATTAAGCTCGCCTACACGCGTTCAGAGTACTACTTCGTTATTGTTTTGAACTAACCGAATAGTGTGACGAGACTCTCGGTTGCCTCCAAAAATTGCTCAGTATCGATTCCTTTGGATGTGTCTACATCGACGTAGGAGCGCTTGACTGTTTCAAAGAAGGACATAATGAAGAGAGATGATGACGAACCAAGGAACACAGCTTGGCATCTAATATTCACCGAAAATGACACTCAGTCCGTGTATTGATAGTCCGCAATATAGGGGTCTGGACCCGTATAGCAAGAGTACAAACAGTAAGCCCGTGTATTTCTTCCATCCAAGGCAGCTTGGGTTATAAAATTAGGAACCTCGGAAAGCATGACCGATACTTCATAAATATAAAGTTGGACCATGGACAGGATATGTAAATGACAATATACGTTCGAAGCTACAGGATCACATTCCTACTTTCGTCTGTTGCATCCATGTTTTATCCAAAGATAAGATTGCAAAAAGGTAGGGAACGAGCATGGCTATATACTATCTCTGTTTCATTCAATTAGGAAGGCTCTGACGGGATTTGTTTTTCTGATACGTATTATAACATTTCGCCTTTGACTGTGTTTATATCACGAAATCGAAAGCACTTTCGTAGAATCGACATTAAGGAGATTGCTAAACCTCCATCACAGCTTGAAATAATTAATGGTGTCTAACATGTAGTTAGTACATACAACGAATATGCACTTTAAACGAAGTGGAATCTAACTGAGCGACCCGAAAATGTCTATCAAAGTAAGAATGGCCATACCAATAAAATATGTAAGTTACGGTAGTATGAAATAACTATGCGCAGTAATGAAGTGTAAATCCATATAGATTACTTAATATATTCATTTTGAGAATATTTAGGCATTATTTGTCAAACCGACATCCACGTTTTTCCATCATCTGGGTAGAAAAATGTCATTGCGTGGTTTCCGATTGACTTGCATTAGTTTCTTTCTTTCAATATTTTCACTTTGCCTGCTATACTTTCTGTCTTCAATGAAAAGGTGAACAAACTATAAGAGAATGAAGGTAATGTTGCCAACCGGCAAGATTGAAATTGCATAGAAAATCGAAATAATCCAAGTAAAGGTGTCCCCAGATCGCAACTCTGAAGCTGCTTTAACGTCCTGAGATGTAACCAGATAATCTCCGGTTCGCCTTTGCTTTTCCCTTAGACATCGTTTCCAACGTCTGGGGTTTAAGTTAAAATATGACAGTAAGAAAGAATTTTATACAAGTATACTTATGCCAATTAGAGCTTGTTACTGTTACAGCATTCATTAAGAGGTTAAGTTAACGTCAAGTGAACTGGAGTCATCTTGATATTGATGGATAATGGAATCTATGGTAGAAAGCTCACAAGTTTGGAGCAGGACAAGTCGGAAGTCAATTTTCTGGATTATAGCCTGTCGCTAACATCAAACATGAAATCACGTCTTGTAATTATGTCATGGTTGATGCTTATAAGATAAGGAGGTTCTCCTATATACCTGATGATGACCATACCCTACTTGCTTAGCAAGGAATCTCTCCTGCCATTCATCCAGCAAGGAGAATCGGAGTTGAAAGTATGCAGAGCTGCTGTCATGAAACAATGGGCACCACTTGACTTCCACAGCCCTGTGTTACTTAACGACATGCTTCAGTGACACGCTGACTAGGACAATTACTTTGCCTTATTAAATTTGGCTTGTGATTTCCTTGCATCAAGCGATGACCGACACCCCTTTCCCATGTGTAGGCGCACACACACACACACCACAAACACACACAGAGAATGATGTCCTCACGTGCTTCACTTTTCCAATTGAATTCCCTCCTCCCCCAATTCTCGCCGCCTTAAAGAGTTGCCATTTTTTCGTTGCTGTACACGTTCCCTTATGCTTCCCTCATCGTCATGTGGCACTTCTCACCATTGCCGTTGGACAGCATTTATATATCTACCTTCCGGAGGGAAGTAACCGATCACTTAGCAACGCAATTCTGGATCGGCCTTGCCGTCTCCTTTGGCACCAACCTCATTCAAGCCTTTGCTATGGCCTATCAACGCAAATCCCATATACTTAATGATCAAATTTATCCCGCCGAATTACGAAAAAATGCATTCAAGAGGCCACTATGGCTCGCAGGCTTCATCGCCTACTTGGGTGCCAACATCATCGGCTCCATCTTTTCCATCGGCTACCTGCCTATCGTCATATTAGCTCCTATAGGCGCTATGGGACTGGTGTTCAACGCCGTAGCAGCGAGAATTGTACTAGGTGACCCGTTTACGAAACAAAGCATAATTGGTACGTTACATAAATAGCCGGCATGCTGAGCAAAGAAAGGCTTAACCTTCTCTTATTAACAAAAAAAAAGGCACGTTCTTAATCGCTGTTGGAGCTCTCCTAGTGGGTCTGTTCGGAGTGATACAAGAACCGAGCCATAATCTGGAGGATTTAATACGTTTATATAAGCGACCGGCATTCATTGCATACTTCAGTGTACTGGAGACCTTCATCCTACTTACAATCATAGTAACGCATTACCTTGAATATCTTTACAATCGAATCGAAAGAGATCCGACTTGCCATAGTGCAGGATCAGCATTGGGTCAATGGCTCTTGCGCGGAAACAACAAGAAGTACATTGGCATAAGGTAAACAAACCATCACCTATGCGATATGCAAGTTGATGCATAAAATAGTTTCGGTATATTAGGAGGCAATGTCAGTAGCCAGAGCATGCTGTTCGCGAAAAGCGGACTTGAACTTATTATTCTTACTGTGGTGTACCATGAAAATCAACTGCAGCATTCACTTACTTGGATATTGTTAGTCATGTTGGTATTGACTGCTATATTGCAGGTATGCTATCCATGAGCAGATATGGGTTTAACTTTTCAACTGTTTTTAGCTTTATTATCTGAACAAGGGATTACGGTTGTGCGATACGGTGATCCTAATCCCTCTATCTTTCTGCGCATTCAACGTTTCTTGCCTGTTTAATGGACTGGTGTATTATGATCAATGGGAGCGGTTACGGTGGTGGCAACTCTTGCTTGTCATACTAGGAGTGACAATTACTGTATGTGGTGTCTTGATATTATCATGGAGACCCGGATTCGGAGTTGATGATGCAGAAGACACCACGATCGCAGTTTTAGCTGAGAATGAATGTTTCACCGCACTGCAACAGGAAGAAGACGAATTAGACCGGGAAAACCTAGACGGCAGTTCTCAGGAAAGCCGGAACGATGTAACTGTGGTTTTAGAACCTACGGAAAAGTCGCGTTTATTAGACAAACGGAGAAACAGATACACCGAGGCGGACGATTAATACCCGGGTTCCTGGTGGCCTATAGAGTATGATGTAATGCATGTAATTGAGTTCAAACGATCCCTGCAGGATGGGATATGGTTATGGCTGTAGCATATTAATTCATATCAGTCTTAAGAATAATTTGCACTGACAAGAATGACAGATCTAACATTGGATGAATATAGAGTTTTGATTTAATGAAAAAGACTAAAAAAGCATGCGTGAATGGACAGTGCGGTCTGCTGGCTCCTTTAATCCAAAATTATTCATACCATAAAAGATGTCCATCATTATGCTTCTGTTAATAACAATAACGCGAGACCGCGTATTCTGGTTTCAGTAATGGAAATTATTAAAACAGAAAGGCTAATCAACGCTTTCATTTGTTTACGCTATCCCCCACATACTACATCCTGACGAGTAACTGTAAAGAACAGTGGATACTAGAGTAGCCGCGCACCTGTCGCTTTTGCTTGCATGAATAGCTCTATACATCCCACATGGTAAGTTAGACGAGTCGATTGAATGTGATCTATAGATCTATACAATGATAAAGTGGGACGGTGATGGATAACGGCACGGATGATGATTCAAGAAAGAGTAAGCATTGCTTGTCGGAAATCTTTAGGGGGAACCTGCAATATTACACTATGCATGAAACCGTAAAAATCATACGCAGTTCCTAAACGTAGTAAAAGTGAGCAAACAGTGGTAACCTTCAATGTCTTATTGCAGATCACACGACAATTTTGAAAACGAACATGCTCATTAAAGTCAACAGCATCGTCATGGTTAACACACTACTTAGGATATCTGGATTCTTTATGGTTCTTTGATTTACAGCGTGGCGGTTGACAGCTCTTGCGATATATTGAGTTGCTTCTAGAACCTAGATCGGCTGGTTCCATATTTATCACTGTAGTTCCAAACTTAGAGTGGATAACAATTCCACCTAAACGATTAGTGCCCTGCCATCCGGAATGCATACACGAGCTGTGATCCATCCAACTTGTTTCGGAAGTTAGTCAATGTTTTGCTATTGGTAGGTATGGCTTTAACAATAGCATATGCCCTCTTGTTGAAAGCCGGAAGCAGGCAGTATGAGTGAACCGTTTGTCCTTTCATTTTATTATGGTCTTGTGATACAGTTTGAAATTGTTAAAACAGACAGAAGAATGGTATTTACAAAGCCATGTCGTGTTTTTCTTCTTAATCTTTACGACATGCCTCCAAAGAGTGGTGCATTTCCTTTCAGTTGCTGCTGCAGTGGGTTCGTCGCTGACGCCAATGGCAATGGCAAAGGAGCAGGTGGTAAAGGGACAGATGTTTGAGGTGACTGTGAGGATGAAGGTAACGGATGAGGAGTAAACGGTGGAGAGAGTATACTATTTCGAGGAAGATTGGCTCTGAGAGTCGTATCTTCCACGACACTAAATGGTATGTTGGCTTCCAGGCGGACTATGCAACCATGGACAGCATGATTGAGACATTGAAAACCACTTAACGGCGATACGATGAGTTCGTATAGTTCTCGAATATCGACGGGGTTGTCATAATACATGTCAGTCATCATACGATGCAGCTGCACCAGTGTGTGAAATTGTGGTGGACCCACAAAATATTTAGCTTGTGTGATCTCGTTCAATTTCAAGTATGCTGTCCTTGCTCTTTCAAGAATCAGCGAGTTGCGGTCAGCCTAAAAACCGCATGTCAGCTGTGAAATGCTCTTTAGCATATAGCTCGTTGTGGCCATACCAAAACGTCACCAAACAATCGCCCATGCACGTCGTTTGATAATGCTGTTGATGCCGTCCAACCTATCATTGTTATTCACAGAATCAGCAAAGAAACGGAGAAACTGAACATTTACACAAATTACCATTTGTCCAGTTAAGTCCACCAGTTTCAATCGAATAACGTCGGTCCAGAGGGCTGTCTATTTGGCCACGAAGTCTAGTATCGTGTTCGGGTTGTAACATTGGTATTGGACGATGATCTGGTCAAACGATCACACAATCAGATGGATATCCTAGACATATCCCATTCCCACGTACCGCGATTGGGTTCACCAAACAAGAAGTTGGAGAAAAATGAATGCCCTGGATCGCTCTCTCCTGTTGCTGACGGTCTTTTAATAGCTGAAGGACGAGGTTCCTCGGCTGTAGTCACAGAAGTACTATCACTGCTCGCTCTATGTGCCCCTGAGCTTACTGGACTACCGATAGGAGCAGTAGTAGATGACGTGCGACGACCATTCACCGGCTGTCCTATCGGCGCAATATGAACAGGTGCCCGCATGACCGGTTTTGCCGCGGATTTTGTTTCTAGTACGGAAGCACCAAGGTTACCAATGGGCAGAACACCGATATTGCCAGTCAATGATCCTGAGTTGGTTGGGCTTGCTGGATTCGTATTCTCCCGTTCACATCTTATGTTACCTATAAGCGATACTTTCAGTAAAGATATGTACCGCATATCGGTGTAACCTACCGAAATCACTTCCTGGACTCATTAATGGTGTCGTTGGCAAACCTTGTAAAATCTCAAGGTTCGGAAGACCATTGGGTGGTAGGAGTACATGTGACGGTCTCGCTGCTGTTCCGGCAGAGCGTAATGTATGCATATCCATACCCATTACACGTCCGTCACCAAACATACTGGCATTCGGACCTCGAGACGAACCTATTAAGGCATCCATGAGCTTACGTTGTCTCATTTCATCGGACGGTGGTGGTGGATGAGTCCCAGAGGTGGATCCTGCTGAGCTACTCGCTTCAGGCATCGATATTGCAGCATTCGCAGATTCAGAAGCTACGGCACCACTAGGCGTGGACGTTGTCTTAGGCGGTGCCTTCTCTTTCTGTCGTTCCTCCTGCTGGCGACGAGCAGCATTTTGCTTCTCTGTCTTTGCCTTTTCCTCTTGTTTTTTTCGCTCCATTTCTTGCTTTTGCTGTCGTTCCTTTTCTTCTCGTTCACGACGCTCTTGCTGCTCTTTCTCCTTGCGTTTTCTTTCTTTTTCTGCATTACGTTCACGTTCTTCTTTTAAGCGCCTCCTTTTTTCTTCTTCTTTCCGTAATCGTTGTTCTTCCTTCTGTCGGCGTTCTTTTTCTTTCCTTAAACGCTCTTGCTCCTGCCTCTGTCTTTCTTCCTCAAGCTTTCGCTCTTTCTCAGCTTTAGCAGCTGCTTCTTCAGCCTGCCGCTGAGCCTCTCTTGCTAATCGTTCCTTCTCCTTCTCCTGCTTTATTTGCCTAAACATACTTAATCAACGCTACAATTGCTTTTCAATTTACCTTTTCTTGTCTTTCTTCCTCTCCTTATCCTTTTGCTTTTTCAGTTCTCTTTCCTGCCTTAACCGATCTTCCTCTTCTAGCTCTTGGATAAGACGCTGCTGCCTCTCCCTTGAGACTTTCTCTCTATATGCTGCCAGAACCCGCTGTTCAAACATGCGTGCAGCAAATATTTGGAACATTTTGCGACCTTCCTCCATACGCTGCTCCTCTGTTCGTGCATCCTATGGAACAGCTTTAATATTGCTGGGCTAAGGCTATACATATTTACCTCCTCTTCTTCTTCTTCGTAGGCTTCATCATCTTCGTCGTCATCGTCATAGTATTCTTCTCCTTGTTCGAGATTAACCTCGTCCTCCTTTTGCATCCGCCTTTCGGCTAATCGCTCCATCATATCCAAGAATTTTTTGCCGTCGTTTTTCAAAAGATCATCCGCGACTGTGAGAATGCCACCTGTTATAATGTTCATAAGTTGTTTAAGCTGACCACAACTTTGCAATGATGATGCCATACCCTTCACAGTTAGACTATTTCCAAAGTTGAATTGTTCGCCGTTGGCAATACTTGCAGTACGTGAAAGCTGTGTATGTCTTGTTATCTCGGATGTTGTGTAGTGACTAACATCGCCATAACAGTTCCTTCCAGCATCGGATGGAATGTCTGAATGATCGGATTGGCTTACAGCGTCGTCATCATCGTCGTAAACGCCATCATACTCTTCATTATCTTCATCCTCATCATCTTCCTCCTGCTCCGCTTCATCCTCATCTAGATTATCTGTGTCTTCAAAGTCACCTTCATATAATGCGTCCGAAGCAGAGTAGGTTCCATACAATGTGCTTGACCCACCACATAACCGTGTCTGTTGCTGATGGTTTGCGTATTGTTCTAATTCTTCGTAATATGCGTCATACAAAACTTCCAACTCGTCCTCTATTGCCGTTCTATACTACATTCAGAGCATGCTCAATAAAGAACACTATTAATTACCTTTTCTTCCCACATACAGAACAGTTGCAGCTATGTTTCTGTTGTTCTTTCATCTTTCGAAGAACAGCTTCTTTTTCCACTTTGACCAATGACCGTCGTTCGTCTTCCCCTAACTGTAGCCAGAATTCCCGAATTCTTTGTCTCTCTTCCGTGTTACTCATACTGGTCCAAAAACCATCACTTGACTTGGCTCGACTAACAGTTGAATGAGACTCTACCAACCAGTGCGGTGATTTATTATCGTTGTGGTCGTGCTCTACGTCAGGAGATATTTTGGACTTATTTTTCTTCTTCTTCTTCTTTTTATTGGATGTACAAGAGTGTTCTTGTGTCATGGTCCCGTGATCATCTGTAGAAGGTTGGAGACGATGGGCATTATCTTTGCTAACTTCGACCGGCGTCATTGTGGTAGGTGTGTCCTCAATCGTATTTCGAATTAATGTCGCTTTCTTCTTCTTTTTTGATTTTGGTTGTGATAACGTCGCGATCGTGTCAACGTTGGGTATGGAAGCTGTCCGAAGTGGAGTCGTATTGTTAATGGGAGTTTTGGAAGCCAAATGCATTGACTTTGTCATTTGCATGAAAAGCCAGATGAAACAAAGGTCGATCAGGAGCGTGATTGTGGGTAAAAGTAACACAGTTTCGGCAGCGTTGATAAAGAGTTCGATAGCAAAAGGAAATCGTTATGCGATCTTTATCGAGTCCAGTACACTATGGATTCGTAGAGTTTCAAAGTTTAAAGAGGGACCAAGCAATGAAAAACAAACAATTACCGTGTCTATAACGCTGTATACGTTGTCGAATTTTTCTCTTCTCCGGAAATAGTTACAATTAGGTTGATACAATTAATCTTAATGCTACGGGTTTAGTGGGATGACCGAAAAGGCTTCCTGAGAAGTAAAAAAATGTTGCAGAAAAGTGTGTTCGGGCTCACCCACGCTCGCTCGATATTTCAAGTGGGGAAATAAAAAAGCTAACTGCCCACTTGTCGAATGATATACGTCACGGCCCGGTTCGCCGGACTGCGCTCGGTAGATTGGAGTCATCCAATAACAGCCGTATCCTTTAATTCAGTTGTTATCTTTACGTTTCTATCATACTTCCTGTTGCTATTTGTGCGACATGATTGTTCTAGCATCCGCGAAACAATCCAAAATACAAGTTTGTTGCTGCTTGAAAGCGGAATCACGTCTGCGATATCAGTGAAATGAGAAAATTTCAAAGTGCGATGCTAAAAGAGTACAGGCAAACAAGTTGCACTTTTTGTGTTAGAAGTATTTTATTACCAAAATTAAAGTCGCATTTAGCAACTTTACTTGACGCATTTTTGGAAACTGGGGCTTCACGCTAACAAATTCATATTAATTGTTGTGTTACAAGAGTTCGAATTGCCCAAGCTTATATACCTGTTGGAAGACTAACGACACCATACCCAGCTCCCCGCCAAGCGAATGCAAGATGCATATATAAATTTCAATTTCAAAGGCCTGCGACTTTCATTTTTTGTAGGTTGCGAAATTATTTTTGGGAGATACTGTATATGGAACTTACAGGTTTTTGCTAGGTAAGATGCGTCAGTTTAAAGCACTTTAGCGCCGGCGAATAAATTACCTCTTCATGGACTCGAAAGTTTATTCTACAGTAGTGTAAAATATGTTGTATATACCCGAAAAAATAGCTATTTACATGAAGCGTTGTCAGACGGACAAGTATTATCAGTTACAACAGCTTTCTAAACATTCTGGAAAAACACTAGTTGCAATACTGTGGCTAATACTTGGTATTCGTTAGGCACATCCAAAAGTTGTCAACATAAAATTGCATGAATTAGTGAACAGAGTATTCGTAAGGATTGTCATAATGGTGACATTGGAAATATTTTGGAAAAGGCACCACAAACACATGCTTTAAACAGAAGGCATCTAGGTTATGTATATGTAAAAAGGACGATAGCGAAATCGGATAATGAAATTGAGAGATACCTGAACTTGGCTTTGCTCGTGTTGTCACGGTACTTAGCTCAAAGACAGCTTGCGGGGCCTTTCGAGCGCAAGCGTCGTGTGTCTGTGGGCCATTTTATGTTATGATGTCCCTCCAAGTTACCGCTAGCAGTTCAATGTTGGTAATTTGAGTGCAAAGCCTGGGGATGAAGCAAAGAAGAAACAGCAGAGGGATACATGAATGATTGAGCACAACCGATTTTTGCTTGTTTGAAAGAAAAGATTCAGGATGCGAATTTGACTTGGCTTTTCGCACAAGCATGTTCATGCAAACCAGAGCAATGTGAAAACAAAGCTGGAATATCATAATATGAAACTATCACAGATATTAGAAACGCAATCAACATGCAGAGTTCCCGACTGGATGACCTTGGATGTTTAGATATTCAAGCTTAGACAGCAACCAGGTTTCATATATAATCTAGAAAGATAGAGAATCGAAAACATTAGAAAGAAATCCCGGAATTTGAGGGTCTGATAACATTAAAGGTTGGCAACACTGTGCTTAAATGGAAGCAACGGAGACAAGTTTCGTACCACCTTTCTTTACATACAATAGCCTCCCTTTGTCTTGTACGCCTTGGTAATACCAAAAGATTTGAAAATAGGCAACAGTTCGAACCAGCTAGGGAACAAGACTAACAGAAAGTACTACACGGAGCAAGTGAGCTTTTCGGTAAGGCAGGAACGTGGAAGTTGTGCGAGGGTTGAACTAATCAAAGGTTGAACATGACGAGGAACAGCGGAACTAATATTTTCTTAAATACACCTTTCATTCTGCCTCAACGATATCAAAGGACTGTCGCATGCAACTATAAGCGAGATCGAGCAAAAATAAGGAACGAAACAAGAACACTTGCACATCACCGCACGTATCTCATACGGTGATGCAGACAATTAAGCCCGGACACAAAGGACACCACCCAATGTCGGTCAAGTATGTTTTAATAGTTTTTACAAGAAGAGGTTGTGAATTTACCGCAACATGGAAATTTAGAAAGGAAATCTTACAGGAGTACAACATCTCCAAGGTGAGCTCTGCTTGCAACGCAATAACGCAACCGTATCGCCAGCGAACTAGCAGATGCCAACACAGCTACATTATATATTTACCAAGATAGTCGCTAGCTTATTGACGGGATAACCGAGACCCTAAGTGTTTCAGATGAGAATGACTGTTTCGCATAGATGAAGAATATGGCTATCTCCATTTCACTCCAAGGCTTCCGTTCCTTTAAAGATTTGAATTAAAAAGGGTTAACGTTAGCGGTGTTATGCAGCAATATAAAACATTACTTCGTCAGTTCATTATGTTTCCAGAGGACTCTTGAATCAGACGAAATGGAGTAATGACAGGGGCAATGTAGTAACTCAATAAGCATCACGGAAGTAAGACACAGTTCATCACAGCTACTGTACGAAGAGAAGAATTATATCAGTGAATTAGTGCACTATCTTTTTCCTGCTCCCACATTCGTCATATCAAGTAAGAATACCAAACAACGCGGTTGACTGATGAACCAATGTAGAGAGCAGGACGACTACCTCAGGGCTGATTTAGGATAATACTGCAGCTTTCATTCTAGCCTATGCAAAAGCTATTTGATTCAGATTGAAGTTCGTATTAAGCTGTGATAACCTACCGGTGTGAAATAGCCCTGATGCGATGTGAATGTCAACACCCAGCAGAGTATATTGCGAAATAGAATGTCCAAACGTCTATATACCTTTTAACGCTTCGTTATCAAGAAGATGCTCCTTAAAGCTTGTGGATATAACCTGCCGACATTTAGTGCTGCGGGCGCAAACATATTTCTTTGTGCAAGACTTTCCGTATCACCTACCTTATAGAATTCAGTTCTTAGGCAACTTTTAGCTGTGGACACGATACATAGAGCACTTATACACGATTCTTTTTCTGGTTATCGCACCATCCAAGAGGGGAAATAAAGATACTCAATCCGTTCACTGCCTTTTTTGTCTCGTTCGCCTTGATCAAAAAGGAAGCTCACCAATCGGTCTATATTGAAATCGCCTGGGGGGTTATAACGATACAATATAAATAGAAACTAACACGCTAAATCTTTGCTTTTCATGTCCTTTTTTCCTGGAGAGCTCAACAACCCTGACATTGAAACGATGGTAGCTCCGGCAGAGCATGTGGTATTACCTCCAGTTGTCCGATCCAAGCAAATACAACCGCGTGATACACTGCCTTCCATCCGGTCTCTCTATCCTGAGATCGAAGAAAGGCGTCACCATTTTCGCACAACATCATTGCCTTTAGTTTTACCTAGCGAAGAACAGCGATTGTCTATGACGGTGTTACTAGATGCCATTGATCTCGAGCAACGGATGCGCTTATTTTACAAAGAACAGTGCGTCAAGAGCGTTATACGTGATCATATGAATTACCGCAAACCCAGCGGAAAAATGACATTCAAAGCGTCGTCGCGGTTTCTGCAACACTCGCTCAGGAGAAGATCTAAATCAGCACCAGGTGCCCCATTAGCCTATTATTACACCGCTTCCGCTCGTTGGTCTGTTCCGGGGTCTGGTTTAAATGACAATATGCCTACGGTAGCGGTTGCTAAATCCATCGTTGAGAAGCACATTGACTGCGCCAGGAGAAGAGGTTAATATCTTCCCTAATTGCTTTCTTCCATTCGTTATTTCGTTGTATTGTGTATCACTTCCTTTCCTTATCATGTCCATACCACATCCTTCACTGCATTGTTCTATGAAAAATAGCTTGTATCATTTACTTCTTAACTAGGGATTTTCTTTTAGACCCCTTTGTTACAGTTTCTTATGTAAGATGATCATATAAAATAAAAAGAAAACCGGCCTTATGCATTAGACAGCGAGTTGTACGCAATGGAAGTCTTCATATTCGACATAGAAAATGTATACAACTGTTTTAGCCAAACAAAAATTAGCCTCCGCCAAGCAAATCGTCCAACGATCCATACGATCTTCTGACTGCATAATACTGCTGTTTCGTACCATAAATAGATGGGTGAGCAAGACAATTTTGTTGACTTTGTAGCATTTAATCCTACTTCGGATAGATATCGTGTGTGCAAAGAACCCAAGTAGTCTCTAAAACAACAACTACCCACGACGTCGATGTGGTTTGGAGATGAAACACGTGGCATGCGCACAATTTATCAAAAATGCGTTTAAGCCAATTCCTAACGCAAACAGAATTTGGTAATATCATGCTACAAGTTATGTGCGAGGATGCATAAGTCGTCCTCATTGGTTGGCATGAAGCATGTTGCCTTTACCTTGATCCTAAATGGACATATATAGTTGCTCACCAGTGATGTCCTCTCATTATTACTTAAATCCAATGCCAAACTGTGTGTCAACTTTATATTTGAAACCATGATAGCTGGCCTGTACGTAATTCGATAACAGAGTAGCGCTTTATTTTGATGCTTCCAGATCATCCTTCTTATGTATTTCAGGACTCTCATCCTTCAGTTGAGGTGATTCGGGTAACTGTGTATTACAAGCTTCTTTCAGAACCGCCTGTTCCCTAGGGTTGTCAATGTTGACTAACTGTATTTCGTTATCGAGCGATATCCGTGTGCTGTCTGTGTGGGGTGGCAGATCACGGGTTGCTTGTCTCCCAGCATCAGGCGTGCTAAAAATCGAGCCACTGTATTCTGCAATATCCCCCTTAGGCTGATCAGCTATTAATTCAGGCTTTCGTCTCGGTATTCTGTGTAGCAAGCCATATCCTACATCGCATCCAAGTGAACCTGCACCTCCCCAGTCATGGTTAGGCACAATGATAGCCTACATTCACATCAGAGGTTTGAACATAGGGTTCAATGCTAGGTACGTTACTTCTCGGCAGCTATCCCATTCCGTATTGTAAATGTACAGACGTAGAGGTTTCCCTAGGAATTCTTCCACTAAGCTATAAAAATCATCTTCGCTTCTTAATGCCATATGCGGGCTTCCAATGATGTAGTCCGTATGAGGAATGATGCCGGCCATTTCAGCTGGTGAATTAGCTGCCACATCTAAAACATGCCATACGTTTTCTCCAGCACGCTCATACGAGCAAAATCGGATGGAGCAGCCTAAAAGCATGGTTGGCGAATTTCAACTCGTCCGGATCGCTTGCTGTACCTATTAAACTCTTTTCATTTGGATCGTCTTTATGCCATTCTTTGCTAGGGATCAGCATCAGTTCTACAAAAGCATGCATAAGTCATACATGACCAAAGAGAGAGGGAAAGACGCTACCTCGAACAGTTTGATCTTTGCTGGAATAAATCGCCACAGGAATTGGTTTCCCTTCCGATGCTTGTAAAGTAGTTACAAGCGTTTGACTATCTCCACTATCCTACGTTTCTCTTCTTTAATGCTTTGAATTAGACGCGTAAACATTAAACAGATTTACCAGTGGTATGCCGTTAATGCCCACAATGTAATCAAAGAACTGCTCAATTCCTGCATGGAAAGCTGGTGAATTTTCCTTGACCTGGTAAATGGTAAGACCATGCTCACTGTTTAATTCGCGCAGCTTCTTGCCTTTAGTACATGGAATCCATACTGGCCACTCTCTGAACTTTGAGCTCCTCCCATGAAGAAAAGACTTTGAGAAGGTGCCGACTTTCGGTCCCCGTTGCCAAAATAGCAGCAACCAAATCTGGATCAATTATTTGCCGGAGCACAATGGGCATTTTCTCATCTGTCAGCTTGATGGGTTACACTCTATTTAAGCTATCTATTTTAACGTAGAAATTTATATTCTATTCTCCTTATGCTTAAGGCATCTTGTCTAAGAACTAGTAGAGGAAGTGCTTTACGTTTCCACAGCTGAAGTCCTTTCCACTCTGTGTTGACTGTCTTCTTCAACAAGAAGTCCGCCAACAACTTGGTTTCATGTCCATGACCACAACTGCCATTATTTGATGATCAGCCACACAGTCATTAATGCTCCTATTAATCAGTTATCGCACGAGCTGTTACTAGCCATCGCTGCTTGCTTGCCAAGGAATAAGTTATGCATCCTTGTCACTGTCTGCCGGTCCTGGAATGCTGCACTCACGCCAGAATTATATCGCTTGATCTACTTGAAATCCCAGACACATTTCGAACTGTTTTTTAACACTCTGATTGTTCTTGCCCCACACAAGCGGCTCGACCATCATGTGCGGCAGCTACGGATAAAATATTACGGGACAGAGAGTAATGTTTTACACGATACGCGACTTTTCCCTTTCATCACGGAGATAGCAGGCAATGTATTTGGAAATGAAGCTCTTATCCCGGTTATGAAAGAATGGAAAACACTTAAAAAGATAACGACAGTATATGGTGCAAATACAGCTAGACACTTCCCAACCGACGTACTCAGAAACCAACTCAGCACTTTATCAGTAAACGTATCAGATGTTCGTGAATGGATTAATCTGATCCCGCAGCTTCGGAATCTAGAGGAATTATGTATCATCTGCGATAGTTATTCTTCGGATAAAACATATAGATCTTTGTCATACTCTGACCTAGACAACATTCAAAACAACTTATTGCATCTTCGTAAGCTCTCCTTGGAACGCGTTGTCCTCAACGGACAACTACCAGACGTAATCATACCTTGTAACACCGTGAAGGAACTATCTCTGCAACCCATCTCTGGTGATTCCTGGGGATACTACTTTGCAAAAAAGTACACGCAGCTGCAGATACTGAATGTTTCTTGCGATACAGAGGACGATGACGATCCGGAGTCAGCTATTCTTCCATTGATTAAATCATGCCGCCATTTAACCTACCTATTCTTGAGCGATGATGAACTATATCCCACCTGTTTTGATATACTCGGAGAGATTAACGCGCCGCTGACCGAACTTAGCTACACAGGACTCTACAATATATCACAGTTCTGGAAAACACTTTCGAGCTTTCACAAAACGCTTACCGACATCACAATCTCGGATGTGCAGCGGATACATTTCAAGGAAGTGATCGCTCAATTGAAACTTTGTCCAGCTTTGGTGGACTTATATTTGCGCCGATTTGATCATAAAGTGGATTTAGATTGGATTTTAAATGAACTGAACGGGTTGAAATCTTTGGAACTTGAAGCTAATACTATCAGTGTTCAGCAAAACCACTGCACCAGTATACACCGCCAATTGAAAACGCTCATCATGCAAGGAAGTGATGTGGAGGACGAAGTTTATCTGTATTTATCTCAATATTGTCCTCGTATTTCCTATCTTTCGTCCTATCTTGATTGTCCATACAGTTATCGATTCAGTCAGCGGTACAGCTATAAATACAGACGATCACGCATGATATACTATCCCAGACCGTTTCTTACACAGCTTAACTGGTCCATCAACGGGCGCTATCTATTCAAGCTTACTCAAGTGGACAAAGCAGTAGCTTTTGGGTGGGAAAATAAAATCGACAACAGAACGATAGAACAGCTTGATGCGATGGAATGCACAAAGTGGCTGCTATCTCAAGATAGGACTATTAAGCAGTTGGATGCCTCCGAAGTGGATAATATTATAGCTGATCTGCAGGGCGATGACGGTGAGAAACGCAGTCAATGGTCGGATTTGGACATTATTTCGGTAATTTGCTATTACGCGGCTGATCTGAACCTGTGTAATATACCAAGCGACAAGTTTCATTATGTTTAGATAAATTAGTATTAAATTTAAGCCGTAATTTTGATTAAAGCCATTGACTAATTTCATCGTTTGTTGTCCAAAGCTTTTGCGAGTGGTATACGCGAAGAACCCAAATTAGTTGCCGTTTACCATGAAGCTTAATGAGACAAAACTCTTCAGATCCATCGACAGCTTGAAATAGGATCATAGACAACAGTACACAACAGAAGAGCCAAAGAAAAAAGAACCAGACGTTTCTTTGCAGTTTGCTTGTCGTTCCCTCGGTATACATTGAGAATTTTTCCGGATGAGGATCTTCACAGTATCAGATGTCCTTTGTCGGCAAGAGAAGGTGAAGGTGCCTGTTACGGCAGCTGTGTTTATCACTCAAGCTTTGTTCTATCACTGGGTCGAATTTGCTAGGAGCGATTGTTTCCTGGCAAATCAGCAACGTAGCACAGAGGTTTCAAGCGTTGTGTCTCTTGCTCTTTCTTCCAATATAACTAGGTAGCTCATTTTTTTGGTACGGTGAATCTCGCTTTTTGCGACCGGATTATTTGCTGGGTTCAGTTGCACAAAATGGGTTGCAATAAGCGCATTCCACTCCAACCAATACATGCATTAAAACATTGATAGCCATAGCCATCATGTGGCTTGCTAACAGCGGGAGGAAGTGTGTTGGATACCTAACATTCTATAAGCAGAATGTAAATGGAATGGATGAATGTAGCGGTCATGTGACGAGCCTTTCCCGGGCAATACCCGGCTCTCTACCTATTGAGAGCGACCTTTGGAAGGAGACAAGGATATCGCTTCCGTGATTGGCAGTTGCGGATGTAACATATGAACAAAAGTGGAGCTAATAAATGAAGCAAGAAGTGAGGATGTTATTGAAAGCGTATTATAGAAGGCGTTCCCTCCAATGGAGAATTCGTAGGTCAATGCATCACTTCTTCTTAAACTGAGAAAAAAACCATGTCTCATCCTTAGAAGCTTATTCATGGACATCATTTGCATCCGGAAATAGAATCGGCCTTTAAAAAATTCCTAATGGTACCTTTCCTGTCCCTCACCTTCTCTCCTTTCTCTCCTTTGCACTTTCTCAATGACGAAAACTCCATCCAATGATTCTTCCGAAGCCAAGCGTTGGCTCATCATCGGTGCTTATAAAGCAGGCGCCACAGAAAAGCACATTGCTCGCATAGCTGGCCTTTCAAAAGTTGCAGTACGCCATATCCTTCTCAACTATCGGCGAACTGGCTCACCTTCTCTGCCCAAAAAACCTTCACCAAAAGGTATCCATTTCTTTTTTTTTGTTGCCAAATTGATCTTTATTTATTGTATTACAGTGAAACGGAAACCGATTGTTGAGTACGACGAAAACGGCGAATTGGTTGAAAGCAGTGACGACAACGAAGAGGACGAAGAAGAGATTAAGAAGAGAGAAGTAATAGATAGCGCCTCAGAACAACAAAAGAATTAACAATATCAAAGAAGAGAAACACAAACAGAAAGAATACTAAATCGATGGTGAAAAAGCCGAGTCCAAAAGTCAACCGCCAAGTAACCGCAAAAGATTTGATCGCCTATGTCGTGGACCAAGTGCGTAAAACAGATCAAGAAAAGGTAAACCATCACCTTAGCTTTAGATAGTCTGCACAGAGAAGCAAATGTGCACATAAGGATGTTCAAAAAAATCAAATGTGGTATCTTTTACAACCGCATTAGGGAAAGGCGTCATCGACAAACGAGAACGTTGATAAACCGTTATGGCGACCGCTTACACCTCCACGCGATCAACGCACATCTTCTCCTTCTACTTCTTCCAATGCCGTTGGTGCTAGTACGTCTACCTACCTTCCACCCTCACCACCACTTCATGCCCATGGTGATACGTCGAAACAAAACCGACCGCCTGGTAAATACGATCAAACGATCCGCGGCTACGAAGTCTGGACCCATGAAGATGACATGGCCTTGCTGGATCATGTGCTCACACATTTGCAAGGTGGGCGTTGGCGGGACTTGGAAACAAAGCTAGAAGGGAGACATTCCGCACGACTCTGTTCGGATCGATGGCAGTTCCTTCGAAAACATATGCTAAAGGGTCTTAGCAGTACCAACCCTACCACTTGGTAATGTCCGTAATGTTATCATACCCTTCCTATTACCCGAGCGGGACATACTTTCTCCCCCCTACTCTGTTCGCCCTTCCTTTTGCTTACTTCCACTTCTATCCTATGTTATGTGTTTCAATCAATGAATACGTTCTGTCCGCATAAAGTCTATGTTGCGTTTGTTACAAACGATAAGTAACTGGACAATTCCTGCTTAAAAGCGCTTTTGATGAAGATATCAATGAGACAGATATTTTTTTATGCATTATATAGAAAAACTGCCTTCCTAGAAATCTGGGGCCTGTTTCATTAATTTAGAGACTTCTCTGACAAAATCAGGAACCATTTGTGGAATAACTGTAAGTATTGGCGGCTTAATGGTCATTTCATGTGCCACGACCGAGACCCTGTCATCGTCTGTTTCGCTGTCCACAGACACACTGCTGTGGTACTCTACCTCTGCGAAATCGTCCATGATCCTTGTCAACTCCGCATCCCGCGGTAACAAATCGATCAATTCATTCTCCTCTTCGGTGGACATGAGCTTCTGGCGTGTTCGTTCGAGATGTTGGAGCTTGCGGCGACGATGATATTCGCAGAGATCGTCAATCTCTTTGCGCAATTCTGCCTCTTGGCCTGGAACCACTAAAGTCTCCAAGTCAATCTTACCGGGTATACCAGTAGGGACAAATGCAAAGATCTTGTCCACGTATTGCAAGAGTTCATCAAACAAATGAGATGTGTCATTAGCATGCACGCTATGGACAAAGGAATAAAATTGCTGCTCATGACGCTCAACAAGCTGAATGAACGGTTGGGTGGTGTTTTGGATGTTGTGATTTTCCATATCATCCAATACCGAAAGAAGGTCATCAATAAATGCTGCTACATGCTGGATAGAGTCACCGATATTCGCAGCCTTATATACTTGGGCTAAAGGCTGGTAGAATATGGCAAAGAGCTCCTTGAGGAGCTCTCCCGTAACGCCTTGGAAAACAAGGCTCATCATCAACTCTCTTTCGCGTTTGCAAGAATAGAGCACCCATAATTCGTGCAGTTTCCTTACAAGTTGTCTTGTTTCGTTGTTCCCTACTTCTTCAGCAAATGCAATCCGCATAATTTGCTCTGGTGCCAATGCAGGCTCGATTGTCTCGTTCTTAAGTAACTCCAACGTATCAGCTACAGAGGAGACCCCTAAACAACTTCTTTTTTCAACTCCAATTTCTTTCCTCTCAGTCTACTTGCCAATTTACCTTCAAAGTCAAAGTCTTCTGGACATTTTGTGTTAACTGCATTTCGTATCTTTTGACACAGTATCGGATCGTTGATTTTTTTCTCAAGATCATCGATGTCTTTCTGATACTCTTTCACTTCGTCATTCATATTGACAAGAACCAATCTATTGTATGGGATAGCTAAAGATTAGATGGTATCCACTCGTGGAAAAACACTTGCAACCAAGTTACCTTTGGAAAAGGCTTCTTCCACCAAAAGGCTGTGCTAGGAATAAATCCAGGATGCCTTTAACCATAGCAAAAGGATTAGATAGCTTCAATAATTGAGCCGTGGTCCGATAAGGCATCAGGGAATGAGTCCGTCTGAGATGACTGATATTCTCGGCTGCTCTGTCAGACGTGACAAACTGTGTATGGAGGACAAATGCAAAGCTAGATGTACGAAATTCATAAACCGAGTGCAATGCAAACGAGCCGTGTTGACTCACTTGATCCTTCCCCACTCAAAGGCCTTTCTTAAGGGATCAGGTAGGTCCTGAAGCTGTTTGGTCGCCTTGATGGTATCAAACATTTCGATCAGACCGCCAGGTGTCATCATTCGCTTTTTCAACATATCCAAGAGATCATTGAGCTCCACAACCTTTCTGTCCACTTCTTCTCTGAAGCGTCTTTCCTCCTCCATACGAGCCTTGTCCATCTCAGCACGTTTTTCTGCATCGTACGTCTCCTCTCTATTGAGCGTCACGGGATTTTGGGTAAGGAACTCATGCAAGAGGTCGCTTTTTGCTAATCGAGGTTCTGCAGCAACCTGGCGAAGAAAAGATCGTAAAAGGAGGCGATCTTTTTCTCGATAAAGGTGTCTCGATCTATTTGCGTGGGATGAATCTCGTGCTTTGGCTGGTACAGGAGGAACATCGATGGTTGGGTAAGCGGCTTTCAAATCCTCGCAGAGACGCCGGAATTGGCCGTGCCGGCGTGCCACAAAGACAACACCTTCTTCTGTCTGGACTTTGATGACAAACTCGGCATGAAGAACCTCCCTTAAAGTACGCTTTTCGGTCATGTCCCTCACAGTGACGACGTTGATATCTAAGCCATTTGTACCCATCCACTCGAGGTATGCGTCTTCATTTTCCAACATCTTTAGCTTCTCAGAGGTTAACGAGGCCAGTTCGTCATCTGTGGGTGATAGTTTGATGCTTTCCTCCCGGCCTTGCTTTGTTTTAATACTTATGGATAGAGCGATAATAAGTAGCTTTTTAATTTTGTATATCAAGATGCGTCGTTGGGAAGCGCTTGCGTTTTTCTTAGGTGTGTAAGTTTCGAGCTCCAGTTTGCTAAACTCATCCAGAAATTGCTGACACTTGGACCAGAATTCTTTGTCATCGCCCTTTTTCAGCAGTGGGAACTCATTGATAAAATACCGAAAGATATATCGGAGAAACGGATAACTTGTCCCATCTCCTGCTTGTAAGGCAAGGATATCTGGTTCCCGGCGAAGCTGCGATAACTCTTTTTGTAGATGTAAGCTGATAAGCTCCCTCTTGAAATAGTGCAGTTGCTGTGGTGTCAGGTCCATTAATGCGATTGAAAAGAAAGGAAGGAGAACAAGACAAAAATTGCGCTTATTTTAAGGCTGATTTATTGAAAGTCACTCGCATTAAATGTCACGTAACCATTCGTGATTTAACATTTCTCCTGCACTGAGTCTTTTTGTCATGTCCACTTCCAGCATGGGTGACAAGAAACTACTAACGCCATCGGCTTCTGCAGGTGGCATAAGAAACGAATCGTGCAGTACATCACGTAGCCGTCGATATCGTAACTTCTTTATATGTCGTAATTCGCCTTTTCGATTAAAGAACTCGCTCGAATACTCGCCTCCCGTGGTGAGACTTCTTGGAACCACTCGCATTAGCTCAATAATTTGAGCGAGATGATCTATATCCGTTACAATGTTAGCTCAAGCCTCACACATTACTCCCTAACGCACCATCATCTTTATTGAACTTTTGGCCCGGTCGTGGGTCAAACAAATAATCGCCTGTGAGCAACTCGAAAACCAAGCAAGCCATGCTCCATATGTCTGCTCGATCTGTCCACTTTTGACCCACGAGCACTTCTGGGCTACGGTACTGACGTGTTTGAATAATATGTGTATAATCGCCATCCAGCCAGCACGCATTTCCCAAATCAGCAATCTTTACAACAATCTCCTCAAAAGCCTGAGAAGATCCGCCCGTTTCTGACGACGTGGCTGTGAAATCCAAGACTGATGTTTTGATCTTCATCTTCTTCGTATCACTTAGCGCCAAATCGGCCACTTTGTTCTCCAGACTGTTACGTATCAGTCAGAACAACCAGCTGGCTAATCCATACCACGCAGAACTTACTCTTCCTCGGGTTTGCTGTCCCCTTTCTCTTTTGCTTCCTTCTCCTCTTTCTTCTTTTTCTTACGCCGTAATCGCTTTCTGCGTGAACTACTCATACCAGCTGTACTGACTGTTGGTTCTGGTTCCGTTGAGACTGACAATTGCTCCAACACTGCTGCTGTTTCCTGTTGTAAATATTCTTCCACGTTGGGGATCCATACCAACACATTTTCTGGCTTTAGATCGGTGTGAATTACACCGCACTCACGATGTAAATAGTCCAATCCTTGAAGGATTTGTTTAGAAATGCGTTTGACGATCGGCTGCGGGATGCCGCGATAATTGTAACGTTTGATCAACGACAACAGACTCTCGCCGAGCACTTCAAAAGCCATACACACGTGTTTTCCATTCGGTCCTGTGTGCCAAAAATGGTGCAGAAGTTGTGCCACGTGCTGATATCCCGGTGAGGCAGGGTTCGTCTTCTTTATCTTGTCCAACAACTTAATTTCTTCCAGGGCGCTCTGTGTAAAGTCCTTTGCTGACTTAACGATCTTCAATGCGACATGTGCGTTGAGACTGTGGTACATGAGTGAGGACAGCATAAACTATCTAAACTTACAGTGTGTCTCGTGCCAACCACACGGTTGAAAAATGACCCCATCCAAGCTTTCTGACGATGATGAAACGTCCGTCGCCAAGCCGATCGCCAATGGCAACAGGATGGTATCCGCCTTTTCTGTAGTCTTCTAGATCTTCTTCGTTATCAGAATGAATCGAATCGACATCGCTGTGATACTGGTCGTCGTCATCGTTCTCCGTTTGTGCTGTTTGGGTAGGAGGGGACCCCATGACCATTAGCAGCAAAGAAGTAGAGAAGGGAAAGCTTGCTGCCGTGGATCGATTCAGCGGTGTTTTTTGAGAAGACGACAGTCCAGTCACGTCTTTTGTTCAGGCGAGTCAAGCAAACTATTCCAATCGGTTTTGGACAGAAGCTTCCACTTTCTGCAAGGATATCTTAGGACAAGCAAGAGAATACGGAGAAGGTGCTTGCGTATCCCCACTGTGCCTGACGTTGTCTCCTACTACAAGGAGATCAAATACGATAAGCTCCAGGTCACACAAATCCAATCTGTCGCATCTTATAATCAATACATGCAATAGAATTAACGAAGTGTCTGAATTATCGAAATTAATGGCTAGTTCGAGTCAAATCCAATCGCTTCATGCTTAGCCCGGAATTGGAAGGTGCATGACGGCGGCGCAGATATAAAGCTTGTGCTATGCAAAACAAAACGTCCTATACAAACAGCAACATTGATTCCTGTTATGTTTCCCATGCGCCAAGAAATCGAAGTTTCAGCATTAATCGCCATGAAACTTTCGAAGCTTGGCATTCCTGTTAAACTTTTAATAAGACGATGCCTCGTCTAGTGAAACAGTCAACACAAGAAGAGACATTCCTCAGCTTAACTATCATGAGGCTAAACGGAACTCCGCGTATTAAAGTTTGCGACTCATATGCAACTGTCTAATATCAATGGCAAAGAATGGTTCAAAGTCATATGCATGGGTTTGTTTATCATCGGAACTAACCCGCAGAATTCGTGGATTCTTGACTCATCTACCTAACGTAATCACAAGGTCAACTTGTTATCACTAATCCTAAACGCATAATGAAATATGCATAGAGTTGACAGCGCCTGAACACACAACAATCCAGTCCAATCTTTCTTTAGGCCTGTGGCGTGCCTATAAACGATTAAGAAATCACTACTGCGATCAAAAGGAAATTTCAGCGTCGATGGTAACGTAGCAAAATCGCTTTTCAGCCACAGTGTCTCGGGCTTAAGCAGCCATCCAACATTTACATGGGATATCAAGGACTTACAAGCTGGTTGGATATCCTCAGATCACTTGATACGATATGCAATTATTGCGATTAAACCAACCCTTTGGAGCTCTCATAGCTAGTGTGACATGATACTGTCAATAATTCAAGCCAAACTGATCGATGTGACCTTTAAGGCCATCACAGCAAACCATCACCGAGATCGCGTCATATTTGACGCAAGGATGATTTCGTTGACTTTTCTGTGAGGTGGGTGATTCTAGAAGTTGTTGGCGAAATACTTCTTTATTTGATGACAGATCGGTCATATCGTTTATGAAATGGTGCTCGACTCGCAACGTCCACTTCATGCGAGTAGACCAAAAACGGAAAAGAGATAACCAAGGGGCATGTTTTCGGTCATTGTATGTTGCAAAGCAATGCTTCTTTGGTAGGTCATGGTTAATTTCAGCGGAAGGCGGGTTTCAACTGAT
The DNA here is from genome assembly GCA_000696975.1 of Apophysomyces trapeziformis B9324. Taxonomy (NCBI): domain Eukaryota; kingdom Fungi; phylum Mucoromycota; class Mucoromycetes; order Mucorales; family Mucoraceae; genus Apophysomyces; species Apophysomyces trapeziformis. Next base: position 160,331 of record JNDP01001360.1, read on the forward strand.
TATGTACAACAGATGACATCGCCGATAAAGTTACCACCGTCTTGCCGGAATATCAATCTTTCATAGCTACGATGAAAGAAACGTATACCAAAGGTGGGGTATGTCAGAAAGTCGCCGGGGAAAGAAACTGTTGAGGACCGGATCAGACCAGTTCAACTTATGATTAGTAGCCTCAAAGAACGATCGAGGGTTGACAAGGTTTTCATCTCGCCATGCTGTAATTCAAAAGACCTTCTTGCTGAAAGAGACATGAAACCCGAAAGGGGAGAGATACAGAAGCTTGTCAGGAAGACCGATGGAACAATGCAAGGTGAAACCGTCCTGGATAGAATACATATGCACTAACATCGATAGTGAAACTTTAACAGAGTTGATTTTTTACGGTGAACAAAAAAGAGGTGTACTTGGGGTGTACTTTCGATGTACCTATGCTGCTATTCCAATACATATTCATGCCGTAAAGTAGAGATTGTAACGGAATTTAGTTACTGAGGAGACGCTCTACTCTTTTGGCACGTCTCTTTAAGATTGTATGGCGATATTTTCTATTATACCACTTGTCCAAGGTTAAATTCCACTGCTCTTCTTCATCTAGCAGATGGTACACCACAAGTACAGTGTTTCTTGTCTTGCCATGATCCTGCTTTAGACATCTAGCTTCAGGCATCATGTTGTCCACCTTCATGACCTAACCATTTATGGAACAGACACCAGAAATGTTGCCCTGCAGCTTTACTCGAAACGAGTCGGCCAGTTACGCAGTATACCTTTTATTCCACAGTTATTGTTTTAGGGTAGAATATCTGGAACGAAGTGTCCGACTCTAGTCTGTTTCTTCGAATGCTCGAGCTCATCAAAGGATCAATTAAAAAAAGCGCAGTAGGATAGTTGCCAATCTTTTGCTGCCCTAACAGCCCGTTATAACGCTCATGCGCTTCAATGACAGGTTCTGTAAGCAAGCTAGCAAGAATTATGCTCCGATCCGCATTTGTGTTTCTTGGGCAATCGAGCTCATTTTCGCTACTGAAGTCTTCTGTCCGATATATTAACAGATGTCGATATACTGCTTCAGGAACCTCTGTAGGAACGATCTCCTTGGTGTCCCAAGTGGATCTAGGTCCTTTAGATAAAGTGATCTTGTTCACCACTCTTCGCGTTGCTAATGCGAAGCGTTTAAAAATAGGGACTGTCGGCTCATCACTGGACCTGTCGAACAGATAATGAAAAACTTTTTAAGGGATCATCAACTTTCGCTCTTTTGGGATTCATATGATGTAGCGCGATTCCATACATGTTCTCTGGCCACTTCAATGCCCTTCAGAAAATCCCATGAGCTTGCCAAATTGTTTAGAGTGTACATGAGATGATCCTTGCTAAGGACATTGGCGCTCAATGAATCGGGTAGTTCAAACACCAATAAGACAACCCTCATAAGCAGTTCGAAGACGGAATCGATATAGCAGAAGTTAAATTCGTTTCTCTTGATTGTTAGAGGGTATTCTTGCGTGTTTTCGGTGTTGGCGAACTTTTCAGTTGTGTTTTCCTCATCCAGGAAGACTTCTGCCAGAGCTTCTATATATGTGCGAGGGGATATTGACCGTCTGGTCGGAATATACAGTAATTCATGTACGTCTTCTATAATAAACATGGGTTTATTATAACCATAGGTTGGGAAATAAGTATTAGCTTTTGGTATACCTGATTCTACTATTAACTGTTCGCTGCCCTTATGAAGGGCTTTGTCATCTTGAATACATGTTGTGGAACTGCAAACGAATCATATCAGTACCATTCTCTATTTCTAAAAAGCTAATATAACCAGATGAGTTGTATATTGACCTTTCTTCAACAGCAGCTTGCACAGTTGCCCTTTGCTTGGCTCTTTTTTCTGCTTCAATTTTTCTTTGGCGTTTATGTTTAACTTTTAGTTCGGATGGACCTGCTGCTCTTTGCGCTCTACTTGATATCATCTCTATGCGCTACTTTTCTTTTTCTTTCTCTTCTTTTTTCTTTTCTTCTTCCTCACCTAACACGTAATATATGAATGTTACGAATCAGTAAAATATCTTTTTATGAATACTGTCTTGGTTGCAAATATTGTATAAGTATTAGCTTTTCTATGCCTCTTGTTCAATAGCTTTGTAGTATGTGTCTTTTTATCCGGTAGTTCTCTATAAACTTTTGCACCACCAAAATGATTTTCACTCTATACAAGGACAGACAAAAGACCAAAAAGGCAAAAATCTAGTTTATGTGAATCAATGGCATACTGAAGCAGCACTCTGCTTTAAACAAAAGCAAAGAAAATTTTTTTGAACTAATCTACATTATATGTCAATGCATATTTCATTGCTTGACTGACGTGGAATACATATCCAGCTAAGGTAAATTTATCCTACATATTGGAGAGTGATGCTTTGCAACACACAGAGTTGGACGGTCAGGCTTTGAAGCTCATACTGTGCAAACAGCGCGTGATCTCAATATTGAAATTCTCATATCGTAATGTATCCTACTATGATATCCGCATGGATCCTGTAGGCAATTTCTCGTTGTACATGATGCGTGTCATTGCTGAGATGCGGGCCCATGTTGCAACGAGGGCGTGTGCGTCTGTTACGGCCAGCAGCGGAGACGTGGAAAGTCACAAAATCCCGACGATGACCATGGATCTCCCTTCCACTCTTCTTTCTTTTTTCTTTTCTTGCTCATACTTCCTTCATTACCCTCATGTCTAGCACTAGTCCTTTGGAATCCGCAGCAGGAAAACGTATTGCTCTTCCTGTCCGGGTTGAGCCCAAAGTTTTCTTTGCTAATGAGCGTACTTTTCTATCGTGGCTCAACTTCACTGTCGTCCTTGGAGGTCTTGCTATGGGTCTGTTGAACTTTGGAGATCGTATTGGTCGTATGTCTGCCCTTCTGTTTACCTGTATTGCCATGGGTGTGATGTTATATGCCTTGTACACGTTCCACTGGAGAGCAACAAAAATCAGAAACCGAGAAGCTGCTCCATACGATGATCGAGTCGGACCTACTGTTCTCTGTATCTTTTTATTGGCGGCCGTCATTGTAAACTTTTACCGTAAGTTCTTTCTCTTTTCTTCCTGGCAGCTGAGGATACTAACTTTCTTTATTTGTTTTAGTGCGCTTAGATGGGAACGACCATTTGTAACCAAACATCTCAGTCAAAAAGTAGTCACCACATTCATCCTTCGTCTCGTTTTAATTCGGTCAATGATACCTTGATTAAAAAAAACCTTCTAAATAGCAAAGTGTGTCACTATCCAATGAAAAAGAAACATTCGACAATGCGGGTCTTTAAACAGAGAGATCCAATCAAACAATATCTGCGCTTTACACGTGTTGATGACCGTGCGTCCAGATCGTTCATGATCTGAGCCTGAGTCTTTGACAGTTACCCCGATGGATATGCTGTAAATGCTGATTTATCATCTATCACACAACGATATACGTATTCACGGCCTTGCAACATGACAACTGAATCTATTGGCTTTACATCTCGTTAAAAATTGGAATCCGAGTGAGCGGCACGAAGTCAGTCGCCTGTAGCTTTATAAGCTATTCCTTGCTGGTACCTATTGCTTTACAAGCTTTAGAATACTAGGACAAAAACTCAAAGTGCCGATAGACATAAGTTATCTATAGTCCTGGTAATAGACTGTGTTAGTTGAGGCGCAGAATCTATGCAAACTCATTCTTCTTTAATTGGGCGACTTTAAAGCATGCTCACACTTGTTAATATTGAGAGCTTTGCTTATTGACTGGAAAGTTAGAAGAAGCGCAATGACAAGAATTAAATAAACATGTTTTTAAAGTACTTTAAGCAAAGGCGTACAAGATGACAACGACTGATGGCTTGAGTTTGAAATAAAAGGTTACATGGCGTATTGGAAAGCTCGTTTGTGCAACAGTAACCCTGATGTTACACTGTTCCAAGTTAGTTTTAACGCGACTTGACAAAAATGAGCAATCTAAAAACATTGAGCCTCCAATTTCGAACTGGAGCAATTAAGCGAAGATAAGCCACGCTATCTACATCCAATATAAGGGTTAGTTGTGCAGAAAATGGTCTCTTCATAGACTTAGGCCCAGAGAGAAAAAAACCATATTATAGCTAAGTTTCCAAGAACATCGTCTCTGGAGATAAAAAGAAATCATACAAGCATGCATGTACTAACCGATTTGCTATTACTTTATTGTGATTACTCTATTTTATTGCAGTTACAGTCTTAATATGGCAATAAGGATGTCATAGACGGTGTTTGCAGGCGACAGTCTTAGGTTAAAAGATAGCTCTTGAAGTGAGCTTCCCACAAGTTGGACATTAGTATATCGTTGCATTTATTTCTGGGGTTGCTGTGACTGCTGAAAATCTTTGCCTCAAATGAATGAGTAAGGATAATATAGGCATTTGGGTAATTCCTTATGCAAAATTATTTTGATTCAAAATTTTTTGAACGTCAAGGCATGGCCTCTGCTGAAAGACCTTGGCTGGATCAAAGCAGTGGGATTTGGCTGAGTACAAAGGTTTCCCAAAGTTGCCTACTTTGCGACTTTGGCGAAATCGCTGATATTTGTTCACTTCCCGCTTGAACTGCTGAAATCTGGCTGGTTGGGATGCATTGATTGCTAGCCTCCATTACCCAAACAAGAAAATTGAAAAAAGAAACCGGTTTCTAGATGTTACCATCCAAATAGAGTACATGTTATAGTCTGCTTATAGGTTGTTACATTGCCAAGATACTGATACATTTCAAACCGCGTGGAAGATGCTGTATTCAGCTTTTGCAGTTGGCATATAAGTAAATAGCCCTAAATCCGTTTGTGAGAGCGGCCACAGAGCCTTTTAAAGCGACAAAAAATGCGTTCGAAATCAATGTCATGCAAAACTATAAATGAAAAGAAAAGCGGAGAATGCAACATGCTGGCGTTGGGCGCAAACAGTGTTCAACACCAATCATGTAATTGAGCGTCTGTGTGACCGGACAATGAAACGCTTCAATCGTTGCCAATATTTTTTCTCTGCTTGTCGGATACGTTGCAATCCTTGTATTGTACTATAAGGGGAGTTGTATGGGTTCTGCATGTCGTTACTGGGCTCTCTCAATAAACAAAAAAGAGTATGAGTCATTTTGACACAAACATCTCCGTTGAGCAATAGCCACATCATACTCCTTATGTGGGTAAGACTCTTAAGTGAAGATGACAGTAAATTTGAATGAGACAAGTTTTGAGTAACTGAATCGTTCTTAAACTGTGTTCTTGCTTTGTTAGTGGGTTAAGGAAAAAGCGCTTTTTATATTTAGACCTATTTGCTAATATTTAGTTGGGGAGACGTGTCCAAACGTTAAAAGCGGTCTGGTTGGCATCGGCCATCTGACTGTGAAATTATGGAAGATGATTGGATGGTTTCTCCTATCAGTTTTTGCACATCTGCTGAACCTCTGATCTATACGCACTGACTTGTATCGTTTTATACAACTTCGAAGGCTTTTTTTTTGCATTTTTTCTCTTAGTTTGTCATATTATCTACTGTTCATATCAGGTTTTGTCCATAAGCTTACCTGCCATGTCAAACCGTCAAGACTCGGAAAGTGACCTTGAATATGATCACGATCTTAACGGAATGGATGAGGACGATGACGATTGGTGGGATGCTGAAGATCAGACACAATCTAATGCAACACCCGTGGCCAATGAGAGTAGTGGAAACCATTCCCAGCCCAGAAACGGCCTTAATGAAGGTGAATTACGGAAAAAGATGTTAGAAATTCAAAAGGACAATTCTATTCATCCGAAAGAAAAAGCACGAATGATGCAGGTAACAGGCGAATGACACTTTTACAGCGCTTTTACGGATTATGATTAACTATAAACTGTGTTTAGCACTTGATACGCCATGGCACTATACCACCAGCAAGTTCACCATCAGGGGAAACGTCGTCTGATGACAGTGACACTACGGCTACAGATAATGGATATTCCATATCTTATCAGGTAAAAGGAATTGGAAGATTTGCGAGGCGTTGATACAGGTTTGATAGAATGAGAGCAAGAAGATATTGGGTTGTAAGCATTATCAACGCAAATGCAAACTGCAAGCAAATTGTTGTGGTAAAATTTTCACATGCCGTTTCTGCCACGATGAAACCACGAATCACTCCATTGTCCGGTAATTACCGAATCGATTAGTGATATTTTGGATGGCTTAACCGGATGGTTGCTTTAGTACGGATACTAAAAACATGCTGTGCATGCTGTGTCTCACTCTTCAGCCGGCGGCCCAAACTTGTAGACAGTGTAAAATCGAGGTGGCGCGCTATTATTGCGGAAAGTGTAAATTATGGGATAACGATCCGAAGAAGTCGATATATCACTGTGACGATTGCGGCATTTGCCGTCAGGGGCAAGGTCTTGGACAAGATTATTTCCACTGTAAGACATGCAATGTCTGCATGGAGTTGAAGTTAAAGGATAATCATCGTTGTATTGAACGAAATCTCGAGAGCGACTGTCCTATCTGTGGGGAATATATGTTCACAAGCCTATCAAAAGTCATATTTATGGTAAGGATGGTGTAAGGTACGAACTGATTATAACCATACACGCTATATAGCCATGTGGACACTGTATACACAAGATGTGTTACACAACATACATCCAAACGGCGTACCAATGCCCCATGTGCCTCAAGTCATTGGGCAACATGTTCACTTATTTTGCCCGTTTGGACCGCGAACTTGAACGTCAATCCATGCCGCCGGAATACGAAAAATACATATCCCACATATTTTGCAATGATTGCGAACGTAAATCACCCGCAAAATACCACTTTTTCTATCATAAATGCGGCCATTGTCGTAGTTACAACACCACAGTGCTTAAAACAGAGAATACAGAAGAAACAGCAGCTGCACAAGCCAATGGAGAAGATCCTAAGCCTACCAGCAGTAGTATGGCGGAAGGTACTACAGAAACGCTTTCGACCAACTCAGATCAAGAGCAGATCTTACAAGCGAGTGGAACACCACGCAACAGTTCTGCGGGTACCTATATATCATCTCTCGGCGTACGGTTAGCATCCCTGCAAAACAATGACTATGATTCGCCTTCTAGCTCCTCGTCACCTACTGCACGTAATCATATGGAATCTAATGATGGATGATGATTACTTCAAGAACGTTAAAGTCAAATCAGTGTATACACAGAACACAATAAATGTTTGCTCCTGATGCGTTCAAGAAACAGGCTAAGACCAAGGTCGGTTTTGGTTGCCGCGTGATCTCCCATCTCCAGGGGCAACTAAGTAGATAGGCAGTAAATTGTGGAAGGAGTGCGAAAATACTTGAGATCTTGTGAAGGATTCTTTTAAACGAACCAGATATTCATATGGTGTTGGTATGAGAGAAGCTATAGTAGAAAGGGGTTGATTGGCCAGCGCTGTGCGAAAGAGCAAACACGTCGCGTAAAAAGCAAATTTCTCGGTTTGAGACGCGTTTACACTGGCAGAAGTCCGCATGTCCTGTGCATTCAAAGTTTAACATCCTTGCTTAATGTATAATGCGGGATAATTATGACGAACACCTAGTCTGGTTTCAAAACAGTGTGTTACCATACGTTTGCGTACCTCTTCATGAGTCTTTTGTCATACATCCTGCCCATAATGGAATCAACACTCCTTTGACCCAGGCACAAACACCTTTTACGGCACGGACGCCTGTTCCTGCCTTGAATAATCAGCTGAATGACAATAATAGTAATTCCATGGATCCGTTTGCCGACACTCTAATCGTTCGACAGAAACGATCATGGATCGAAGTAGATAATGAACACAATTACCAGCCCGTACACCCTCCGACAAAAAGGTCTGATGTTACCTCGAAGCCACGACGTCAAATGCCTAGCCTATCGAAATCAAAACTTACCAAAGATACCACTCCAAATTCCTATAAGAGCATTGATAGCATCCCCAACACCACATTCAGCCACTCTGTAGACAAGATATCACCTGAGCCTCAACATCAAGCTCTCGTTAACCCAACCCCAGCACTGATTCACGAAATTGAGGATGACCCGTTTGAGGATGATAATATGTTTGATGCAAATGATGATATACCTATTGAACTCATGGACGATGACTGGGATAGCCATCTTCGTGAGCATGAACTTATAGACGACACACCGGTACGTTAATGTCTTGTTATTAATAATTAGCAGCGCTCACCAAAGCCCTAGGTACCAGAAATTCATTATCCCCCAGCAGATGACGATCCTATACAGATCCTAGAACCTATGGATCTGTATACTACTGAAGCAGAGGTAATGTTAGTCGGAGTGCATACGATTTATTTAATAAATGCATAGTCTCCGGCTAAGATGCCATTAAGTGAAATGAAAGTGAAATTAAGCGAGCTAGAGGCACGTGAAAACACTATCAACAGGAACCTTGTAGAGATTATGCTCTCTGCATCTATAGACAAGGAAGCTCAGAGTAGACTTCTGGACGAACGGTGAGTTCCTTAAGCAACTGCAACGAGCTTTGACCGACCAAAAAAAAAAAAAATTAGAAAATCCATACTCGGGAAGATTGAAGATCTACGTCGCCAAATTGACCTGGCTCAATCAGCTGCACTCACATTAGCAACACCGGCGTATAGTGCTGATACCATCATGGATGAATACGGACAGGCGTCGATCAATTCGTTTGACCGAGAGCCTGTTGTCCGATCCCAATTTTTTGCGTCAGATGCTGCACGGCCACCGACTACCCCTCCCAATCGTAGTGCAGAATTTACGAGTTTATCGGCACCGCATAATGCAAGTACTGTAGATGATTCTAGCACAACATATGAGAAGGAATCGGAAAATTACCCTTGGTCTCGAGATGTTTGGAAAGCATTGAGGCAGAATTTCAAGCTTACAAACTTTCGGCGAAATCAATTAGAGGCAATTAATACCACACTGAATGGTGAAGACGTTTTTGTTCTCATGCCTACAGGAGGCGGGAAGAGCTTATGTTATCAACTTCCTGCCATTATCCAACGGTATAAACGACGGGGTGTTACTTTGGTGGTTTCCCCGTTACTCTCACTTATGCATGATCAAGTAACTCAACTTGTACAAAACAAAGGCATTGCTGCTGCTCTACTTAACAGTCAGATTTCTGCGGAACAAAGAAAATGGGTTTATGCGGAACTTGGACGAGAAACTCCCAGGATGCAGCTTCTATACACAACGCCTGAATCGCTTCAGCGGTCGGGTGCATTGCACTCGATACTGGAACGACTACATCGTCGAAACTTATTGGCACGGTTTGTGATCGATGAGGCTCATTGTGTTTCTCAGTGGGGTCATGACTTCCGTCCGGACTATAAAATGCTCGGCAATCTTAAAAGTACATATCCTGGCGTACCTATTATGGCGCTAACTGCTACTGCTAACGAGATGGTTCAAAAGGATGTTTTACATAATCTTGGAATCCAGAATTGCAAAGTACTCAAACAAAGCTTCAATCGCTCTAATTTATCGTAAGTGATACATTGTAGAGGATCTGACTGAATAATCGTGGGTTCAATATAGATATGAAGTGGTTCCAAGGATTGGGAAATCGCAGTACGAAGACATGCATAGGTTTATTGCAATGCATCCAAGGCAATCAGGCATTATTTACTGTACGACGCGTCGCCACTGCGAATTAGTTGCAGAAACACTTTGCAAGGATTTTAACATCCATGCAAAATTTTATCATGCGGCTTTATCTTCTAAAGACAGATTAGCGATTCAACAAGAATGGCAGTCAGGCCAAGTACAAGTTATTGTTGCCACCATTGCGTTTGGCATGGGTATCGATAAACCTGACGTTCGCTTCGTGATTCACTACTCAATGCCATCGTCGGTGGAAGGCTATTATCAAGAAACGGGTCGCGCTGGTCGCGATGGGTTACCAGCAAAATGTCGGCTTTACTACAATTATCGGGATACGACAACACATAGATTACTTATTGACAGAGGAGAGGGTGACTGGCAACAAAAGCAACGGTTACGGGATAATTTACACAAAATGGTTCGGTATTGCGAGAACAAAACGGATTGTCGCAGACAGCAAATTCTTGGATATTTTGGTGAATCCTTCTCCCCATCCCAGTGTCATAAAACATGTGATAATTGCGTTAGAAATGAGGGTACTGAGAAGATTGAACGGGACGTCACCGATGATGCCATTGCAGTTATACGACTTCTACAGCAAATAGAACTTGATAACGTTACTCTTCCGCAAATGGTTGACATGTGTCGCGGGTCTCAAGCAAAGCGATATGTTGACAAGGGATATACTCGATTAGAAGGTTATGGAGCAAGCAAGACTTTGAATCGTACAGATGCAGACCGTTTGATAAAACAGATGATCATGCAAGATATACTAAGAGAACATACTGAATGTAACTCAAAAGGATTTGCGACGTGCTACCTTCAGGTACAACGCTATCTCTAAACTACTGCTAAAAATTCGTTATAGATCGGTAGAAACGCAAGGAAAGTCGAACAAGGTGCCGTGCGCGTTACAATGAGCTTTTCAGGTTCTTCCAATTGAACATACAGCGGGAACTATGCTTTACAAACAAATCAATGTATAAAAAAAACGAGTACTGATAGTTGATAAGGAAAGTTATTCAACGAATTAATGTATTCAGTCATTCTATCTGTAAAAATACGTATATCCAGTAAATAATAACTAAACAATGCTTATTACACCGAGCAGGATATGTTTGCTCATATGTTTCTCTTTACGAACGACGAAGGTTTGAAATCGCTTATATGATTAGATGCAACCATAAGACAAAATTACGCAAGTTGACTTTTTTGGTTTATGACTACTACTTACAAGGCATGCTGTTTTCATATCACTGACCCAGAACGCAATACCAAAAAAGTTTAAGGAAAGCATTAATGAGAGACGCGAATACAAACAAGTAAACACAATATATGCTTCGTTTAGAGAAAAGCGCCGTATGTTCCATGTGCGCTACTATCCCGAGGGCCTATTACAGGTGCCGAAAGAAGAAATTCTGAATTTGGCTTCAATCTCCACCAGCCCCGCGTGTCAACGATCTTTGGCTCTGAAAACATGATCGAAGCATTTGACGTTGCAGCAACCAAGGAATCTAACGGAAAGAGCCGTGGCGACAGAGTCTATATGGCATTGGAATCTATGCAACGATTACAGCTTGTCACTGGTGATTTTGTGATAGTTCGCCGCATAGATCAAGATCAGCAGGTAGCTGTCTGGTTGGATCGAGGAGAAAGTTCACGTTTATTCATCATATGCAGTTAGTAATTGGGGTAGCTTGGCCTTCATTAAGTATCCCTCCAAAAGGTACGGGACATGCATTTAATTCCACGAAAGAAGAAGTTTAATGCGTTCTCCAGTCGTTCAGTTAAACGCAGCTGCTCGATTAAGCGGACAACTTTCTTTGGGTGATAGGGTGCACGTAGAAAAGATCAGTGCAGCTACAGTCCCTGCGAGTCGCGTCAACCTGGTTCCCTGTATAGAAGAACCTGATTACCCAATAGATATGGCGCTGTCTACGTATATAAAAGAATCATTAAGTAGGAACTCAGAGGAACGATACTGAAAATTTACTCAAGCAAACAAGTGGATAGACATTATATTACGGGGCAACACATCATTGATATACCATATTTTGGGAGACCAAGAAGATTTGAGTGCATTGCACTCGGCTCAACTGCAACTACGGGAAACAATGTCATATACGAAATAAGACCTGGAACGCATATCACGATAGATCACAAACCAAAAGTTATGGCCACGTCGACTCCTTCCAACATTGGTGTGGGCTACGAAAACGTCGGAGGATTGTCTGAAGAAATAGCAGCAGTAAAAGAGATTGTTGAGTCCACATTGAAGGATCCAGATTTGTTCGTGCAGTATGGTAAAATCGCAAAATACGTCGCCAACACCATCGAATTTTATCTAATCCATCGATTATAGGTTTGAAACCACCACGCGGAGTACTTCTATTTGGCCCTCCAGGAACGGGGAAGACTCTCATTGCACGTGCTGTTGCTCATGAAACAGGTGCATATCCTATCGTTATCAACGGCCCGGAGATCATCAGCAAATACTACGGAGAAACAGAGAAAAAGGTTAGGCAAATAAGTAATTGGATCAATGTATTGATCTACTTGCTTTACAGCTTAGAGATATATTCCAAGAGGCAGCTGAGCGAGCACCATCCGTTATTTTCATTGATGAAATTGATGCTCTGTGCCCTAAACGGGACGAGGTACTAAAACAAACGAACCCTAATATGTCCTGATTTGTGCAACTAAAGATGGATGTTCTCTATGAAGGCTCCAAGTGAATTAGAAAAGCGAGTTGTCACGACATTGCTGACTCTTATGGATGGCGTTCAAAATCAAACCGCTTCTAACAAAGCCAGCCGTGTGGTCGTGATCGGTGCTACTAATCGGCCTAATTCTCTTGACGAAGCATTGCGACGTCCGGGACGCTTCGATCGTGAAGTGGAGATAGGTAAAAAGAAAGAGCAATGATGATTTGCGTGCATAGGGATGATAACGCCATTCATTGGCTATCTTAGGTATCCCCAATAGCGATGCCCGATTGTCCATTCTAGAGACAGTCTTGCGCAAAATACCGCATTCATTACAGAAAGAAGACATACAGCTTTTGGCGGCTAAATCCCACGGCTATGTAGGCGCTGATTTGACAGCTGTTTGTCGGGAAGCTGGTCTGAAATGCATTAAGCGATGCGCCCAAGCAACAGACAAATGTATGGATAGAAAATTTATTTCGTCTGGCGCTAATGCTATTTCAAGCTAATATTGATCTTCGTGTAAATACTACTGATATGATCGAGGCCATGAGTGAAATTCGACCAAGCGCTATGCGGGAGGTAAAAAGTGCGTTTCTGGCGAGTCTCCATGTTTACCGGTGAGCGTAGATTATGCTCGAAATTCCCAAAGTACATTGGAGTGATGTTGGTGGCCAAGAAGATGTTAAACAACGCTTACAGGAAGCTGTAGAATGGCCGTTACAGGTAAAAGTATAGTTATTTTATCTGTACGCGCAAGAATGGAAAACGTGATGGAAGATCTTTATTAGCATCCGGAAGCCTTTTCCCGTCTTGGTATCAGGCCACCCAAAGGTATCCTGCTTTACGGGCCTCCTGGATGCAGTAAAACTTTGATGGCCAAGGCTCTTGCCACAGAAGCAGGGGCAAACTTTATAGCGGTGAAAGGACCAGAAGTAAGTTGTATGTGTTATTATAGTCCCTAGTCTCATAAAGGTAAAAAGTTGTTTAGCAAATGGGTTGGTGAATCAGAGAAAGCTGTACGTGAGGTATTCCGAAAAGCAAGGGCGGCCTCACCGTCTATTGTTTTCTTTGTAAGTGCTCAAGCTCGTCATGCATTTGGTGACTATTCATGTTCTCATTGTGATACTATAGGATGAAATTGATGCCTTGACAGTAAAACGTGGTTCAACGGGAGATGGTGGAACGTCCGTAGCGGATCGCGTATTGTCACAAATATTGAATGAACTCGATGGAATTGAACCTTTAGTAAACGTAACAGTTGTAGCTGCAACGAACAGGCCGGATATTATTGTAAGAACGCAATTACATGATGTTCGGTAATCTTAGGGTGCATAGGATGATGCTTTGATGCGCCCCGGACGTATCGACCGAATCCTTTATGTAGGTCCACCTGATTTCCCCTCCCGACGGGAAATATTCCGAATCCAGTTACGTAAAATGACTTGTGGAGAGGATGTCAATTTGGATGAACTGGCTGAGAAGGTAACGTGAGACCTACGTGATAATAAGGCTTATCTTTGCGATAGAGTGAGGGTTGTTCTGGCGCTGAAGCTGTTTCTATATGTCAAGAGGCAGCTTTGTTTGCTATGGAAGAAGACATCAACATTCAATCGGTAAGAGTTTCAGATTTATTTGTTTTGTCTTCTGTAGTTGCGGATCTAAATGGATGTTCTACAAAAGGTCAACCGAAGACATTTCCTAAAAGCACTATCGTCATTTACAAGGCGTATTACTCCAGAAATGCTTAAATTTTATGCTGACTTTCAAGCCAGCTCTAATCTCCAGATCATATAAAATCAACTGTACATCTGATAGATAGAGTAATGTATATACTCTGTTTATAGTAGGCTGCTGGGAATGAAATGGTCTCCAGGCTGTCCTTGGGAAGTCGAAAGGTAGAGAAGGAATAGTCCTGTTTGCTGTTTAAAAGAAAAAATATCAAAAAAACTAACAATAGACATGAATGTGGTTAAGCTCAATGCGGACGGGCACGGTTTGTGGGACCAAACATAACACAATTCCGTGACACTAAAAATAAGCTTGCTGCTAGCAATCTGGATCGAACCACTGCTAGAAATGAGAAAAGGAGATCCAATCACCTGGAATTATTTTCTAGGTAATGTAATACTCGAAAGCAATGTTGTGTTACAGCATATATTGATGAGTGACTTACCACGAGTATGACTTAACAGTAACTGAAGTCTGACTATAAGTTTGACCAGATCACTGAAAAAGTCCAATGATTTTAAAATCAGTTTCTTTTTGGGGACGTTGTGTAATAGTCAGACATTCTGATGAGTAGGTATAGTACGAGCACTTTGTCAGAGTTGTTATTCTTTCTTTTTTTTCATCTTTGGTATAGTACCATGAAAAAACTTAATTTATTGCATAAACCTGTAGAGGAGATAGGATTAAGCATGGTCGCTTGCTATTTTCTAGAATGTTTGTAATCACATCTCGCGGTCAGTTTCCGTGTATTATTATATGTTTGAGATAAACGTGGTGTAATATCCTCATTGTGTAGCGATAGATATCTTTGGACGTATAATTGATTTGTTGAATTTGAGGGATCCAATGGGATGGACAACGTTAGTATAAGCTGTATTGTAAATTTTTATAACCCAAAACGTTTCCCAGCGGAGTAAATGTCCTAACCAAAGCTTTCATTCGAACCTTTCCATCCAGCCACAGCAGACCGATCCTTTTACTCCCCGTTTTTCCTTTGGTCTCCTTCCTCAGTTGAAAAGAGAAAAAAGGGTAAGACTCACACCTTCACCTCCCTTTAGACACCTTCATAGCATTCGTTGTCATTTTACCGTACCAAAAACGTTCGCTACCTCTCGTTCCCCATCACCTTCTCCTCCTCCTCTTTCCTCTTCTTCCTTCTATCTCTCTTTGTCCCTCTCTCTCTCTCTTTTTTTTTTCTCTTTTTCTATTCCTTCTGGCATCATTTTGCATTCTTCCAGTCCACCTCGTTTTCTGTCCTGGGAATTGTCTAAGCAATGGATTCACTTCATACGTCCTACGAGAAAATTAACTATAAAAACTCGACTCCATTATCACCACTGCGCAGCACAGCTCCTCCTCATGCACAAACCTACCCGCTGACACAGGACACCAACTATATTGGCATAACAATCAACGACCAGCTTGATGATCAGCCAAAAGCACAACATGCAAAACATATGTTCAAAAGTTTACCTCCGTCAGAATACCGCCATTCCTTCAGCGGCTTCCCCACCCAGACAAGCCATGTCAACTATGCTGAAGGTCCACAGCGATCAATCGATAACTTCGCACATCTACCAATAGCAAATCATGATTTCGGATCGTCGCAGCAATATACACGCAATACCACTTCCCTTTCTCGCCATGCATCTATAAACTTGCCCACCATCACGACCAACCCCACCTCGTTACAGAATCCACAGGAATCACTTTCACCTAATGCAGTACAAACTGGGCCTCATTCCTCCATGCTATCACTTAATCCTCCTCTTTCACCAGGATACCCGTTTAACTCTACAAACCAGCAATCAGCCGCGTCCGATCATCCTTATCTTCTACAGTCGTCTTTTCCCTCTTCTCCAAACGCATATCCAAATCCTACACCAGCACACTCGTCCAGTTCAACGTTGTTCTCACCTGTACGTTCCGTTTTCTCGACGTCAGCACCGCCCATACCGGAAGAATTTCCTGTCGATTTCACGCTCCCAGATATCACAACGCGACATTCCTCTTCAGGTTTTAGAAAAGTAAGAAGCAAAGCCGACTTGCAGCCAAAAACGACACTCCTCAAGTGTGAAAACAAATCATTGAATGTACGGAACTTTGTATGGATAGTTTCTCTATGGAAATACTTACCCATAACTATAACTATATTATAGCCGCTCATTTCGCTCACACGAGAATTGAGTGCAACATATCAAAACTGTAACGGTGGCTTTCGGTATAGCGCATCTCGAAACCCGCGACGTATTCTTACGAAACCCAGCAAACCGTGTGGGAACGATGGATGTGATAATGAGGATTTTGATTATATCCTTTATGTGAATGATATTCTTGGAGATACAGAGGGTCACAAGTAAGCGATTATGGACTGTATGGTTTCAGTGTGTTAAAAATGAGGTTTCAGGTATATCATTTTGGACGTTCTGGGAGCCGGCACCTTTGGACAAGTGGTAAAATGCAAAAACCTGAAGACGCAAGAAATATATGCTGTCAAAGTTGTAAAGAATAAGATGGCTTACTTCAAGCAAAGTATGATGGAAGTGGCAATATTAGAAATGGTTTGTGGATGCTATCGCTAGGGCTACAGTGTATTAAATTGGAGAAATCGCCTTGTCTTTTTATAGTTGAATCAGCGGCATGATCCGGAAGACAAGCACCATATACTGCGTTTGAAAGACACGTTTATTCATCGCAAACATCTCTGCCTCGTGTTCGAGTTGATGTCAGTCAATCTTTACGAACTGATTAAGCAAAACCAATTCCGAGGATTGTCGACGAATCTTGTGCGAGTTTTCACTGCTCAGATACTGGATGCATTGACTGTTTTAAACGAGGCAAGGATCATCCATTGTGATCTCAAGCCGGAGAATATACTTTTGAAAAAGTGATTATCAATGATTTTACAACGAAAAGGCTCATTATTTGCAATCAGCCTAGAATCACCGACGATCAAGGTCATTGACTTCGGTTCAGCATGCCACGAGGTCCAAACAATGTATACTTACATTCAATCGCGATTTTATCGATCACCCGAGGTGTTGTTAGGATTGCCCTATACCAGTGCTATAGATATGTGGTCCTTAGGATGCATTGCTACAGAACTCTTTTTGGGTCTTCCTCTGTTCCCTGGAAGTTCTGAGTACAACCAACTTTCCCGGATAGTGGAGATGTTAGGGTAAGGTTCTATTGCCATGTATTTAGGTCTTGATGATGCAATGTAGGACCCCGCCATCTTATATGATTGAGATGGGGAAAAACGCCCATAAATATTTTGAACGTTACATGGACGAGAATGGAATGAAACGATATAGACTAAGATCATTAGAACAATATTCAAGAGAGCAAGGAAAGGAAGAACAGCCTTCTAAGCGTTACTTCTCTGCACGAACCCTGCCGGATCTGATAAACAGCTATCCGATTATGCGAAGGGGATCCATGACACAGAAAGAGATTGGAAAAGGTAACATAGCAATGGGAGCAAGAGGCCTTAATCTTAAATATTGCGTCTGCAGAACAGCAAAATCGGCTAGCTTTTATCGACTTTTTGCAGGGTCTTTTGAATCTGAATCATTTCGAGCGCTGGTCTCCTCAACAAGCCAAAAAGCATCCGTTTATCACAGGCGAGCCGTTTACAGGACCGTTTCAGCCGCCATACATACCACGTAAACAATCCCAAAGTTTGAAGATTTCACCAGTTATGCCAAATATTGCGGCGCAGGACGCGAGCGAACTAATGTCTCAGCCTCCCCCGCAGCCACCAGCAAATGGTTACGTTAGCTCTAATCCCTTGCTTACTCACTCGGCATATCGGAATAACACGGAATCTTCTCACTCTTACCTTGACCCATCCTATTCCAGCTTACCCAACTTTCACAGCCGTGGCACTAAACACATACCCTTAAGTCATCAATCATCATGTACTAGCGAAGAGCAATCTGTTTTGTCCGATCACCGATCCTCCTATAACGGCCTTCCGCTGCCTCGCGTGCTCGAACCTCCAGATACTCTGAACGTACATTATGGCGAAGGGAATGGAAAGCCGATATCTCCAATGCAACCACCCGAAACAGCTTGCATGAACTTGCCGTTACCGAATCATCAGCAAAGTATTGGTAGTATAGGCGGAATTGGAGGCGGACGGCCACGCGCGAATACGGTGGGCACCATGCAGGTACCTCCACAGATTCAGTGGGCTTCGGTGGATGTAAATACTGCAGCAACAGATAGCAGCGATGCAAGATCATTAGCGGGCAATCGCTACAAAGGGGCGAGGGCAGACAGACAGGAATACAATAGGTTTTACCGGTATGACCAAGAGTATTCGATGCAGAATCAACAGGCAACCTATCAGGATTACAGTCAAGAACATGGGCCTTTCCAGAGTGTAAAAGTAGATAGCGTCCAATCGACTGCACCGCTGACGAGTGGAGTATTCCATGTACCATCACTCAGTAACTCCTCCACGCGTGAATCCACTGGTTGTCCGCTGAACGGTGATTCGAACACTGGCCTACTTCCTCATCCCGTGAGTGTACACGAGACCTACAACGAGTCATGGGATAGAGTACTGGATCTTGAGCGCGATGGAGATTGGGAAGATGATATGGCAAAGCGTACTCATCGTCGGAGCAATAGTACTGTTCGGTTTAGTGATCTCTCTTTGCCAACCTCATCCACTGCGCGTTCCAGCATGGTCAGTAATGTAGCCAATCTCCATCGAAGGGTACGAGGCCACCCATTACCCCATAATAGACAGGATCTGGAATGGGACGGTGTGCATAGTTCACCACAGTCATCATTAGCACAGAAAGCATGCCCAACTGTTTTTGATGAACATAGCCAAGAGTGGAAAGATAAGAAAGAGAATTCAGGATGGATGATCGCCTGATTACAGAATTGCAATAAAACATCCCTAAAAACATCAAAACGCGATATGAGTCTTTGAGACTGACCGTCTTATTCTTTATTTTGGTTTCTCTTGGATCACTTCAACAATGCTTTGTTTGATTCGTGGGAGAATAATAAAATAGCCTAGACTCAGTACTCCAGCAATCACAGCGATTAATGCATAGAGTTGATTAAACAAGAATCCGGCAAGAAGCGACTCCAGGACTGTATAGCAGTTTTGCTTGTCAACCTTCAATAATATGGAGTTGATTTGTTACCTATATGATACTTCACTGGGGCATGCTCCATTCCCACAACATTGGATACACCAGCATGAACGGCATGCAGCACTAACCAGGCCGAGGAATCTTGACATTGACGGAGTTCAAGATGAAAATCCGTTGGCGTCTTCGCAATATAAAGAAAAGAAGATGAGTTTTTTTTTTGTGCTGGCAGCATCATCTAGTATGATAGTTTACTACAGCAGGGTAGGATATCCTTAATTCGTAACTCGCATTTGGGCGGAGATGCTCAAGCTTGTACCATTGCTGTGATGATGGTACAATGGAGCTTTCCAGTGCACTATAAGGCGCTGATAGCACTCCAGTTATGGTGGGTGATAATGTTGAGCACTCATCAGCCCCTACTACGGCATTAAATATGAGTTTTTCCGTGTTGGCAGACGAAGCCACGATCAAAACGAATAGTAAGCAGAGAATAGGAAGACGCATAATGGGCTGAGTGGCTTGTTTCGCAGCACTTTCTCGCTTCTTTTTATTCTGCTCTCTAGCGTATCATGTCTTCTCGAGCATTAAGGAGACTGCAAAAGCAGCAACTTGCTGAACTAGAACATAACAGTGACGAAGAGGAGGAACAAGTATTTATACAGCCTTCGCAGCGAAAAGTCCAAAATGCGTTTGCCCTGGTAAGATGCGGCAGAAAACCTCGACATTTTTAACATTTGCATGTTAAGCTTAATGATGGTGACGATGACGACAATGATGCGAATGAAATAGCCGAGCAACCCGAAAAGCAAGAAGAATCAGAGGAGGAAACTCAAATTAAAGTAAATATATGGCTATCATTGACTCATATTGACAATGAACAACCGAAGCAGTCGGAACCGTCGCAGCGGAAGAAGAAGAAAAATAAGAAAAAGAAGAAATCGAAAGCTGCGGATGTATCGGATATGTCATTGCAGGAATTGGAAAAAGTGCTTCAGGAAGTAACTGGAAGGTAAGCCGACTATTCTTTTCCATCACCGCCGCCTTGTTATAAACCAAGAGGATAGCACTGTAACGGACACGCACGAAGCAGATCAGCACCATGAGAACACTGACGAACGCAAACAATTGCTAAACGTGCAATACCGTTATCTTGACGCTGAGGCTGAAATGAAACGAATGTTCGGCTCTCGCGTTGTAAATACTGAAAGAAGAGCAACCGGAAGGTATTATGCGTTTATTGTTTATATTCCACATGTCGTTCGCTGAAATTCTTGTTAAGAGTGTTGAAGAAATCAAAGTTGGCTACACCCAAGGTGGATTGGCCACCCTATGCACGCCAAGGCCTCTCCATGGAATTAATCAAAACAAAAGATGGTACGCAGAGCAGCGGTCCTGGGAGAAGCGAAGATTGACCCGCAAGCCTTTTAGGAATATCTTATTTCACCTTTAAGCATGACGAGGAGTATCAAGACACGCAGCTAGAATTTTTAAATGCTGTGGCATCTTATAATCCAAACACCTTGGTCCTTCTTACACATCGACGACCATATCATATCGACAGTCTTCTTCAATTATCCGAAGTTGCGAAACACAGTGGTGATTGGACTGTTGCCGGTGATTGTATTGGTAGGGCTTGGTGTATCTCTTTGTTTACCGCGAAAAGGTGCTGATCAGAATATGGAAAAGAACGTGCTTTATATGCATTTGAGCGCGCTTTCCATCCTCAATTCACATTTGGGGGTGGAAACATTAGACTACTGTACAAGCAATCAGAAAATAGGCATGTGAAAAGAACAAAGGCGTTCAGGGCTAATGGAAGTACAGATCATTCTTCTTGGCCATCTTCCGTCATATCCAATTCTTAACTCGTCGCGGCTGCTGGCGAACTGCGTTCGAGTTCAACAAACTACTCTTCAGGTAAATTTCCTTACAGATTGAACCAAGAATAACCTAAGCTTCTGTATCCCTTCAGCCTTGATCCCGACACCGATCCTCTTGGCTCTCTTTTATCCATGGATTACTATGCATTGAGTGCAAAAGACCATAACTATGTTTTGTCTATGCTTAAGGGATGGAAAACGAATAGCGATATCTATCCTACAGAGCTTGCTGCTATGCCTAATTTTGCATATTCTGGAGCATACGCTCAGTTTAAATTGACTGCTGAAAAACATCGTGGAGAGCAAGATTTGAAATGCCAAAGTTCCAAGATGCTTCAGGATGCTATCACCAAACATCCTTTCGTTGCTCTGCACATGTTGGACAAAATTGGTGATTCCGAACCGTCAGCACATAATAATTGGCTTTCTGCGCAGACGTAAGCTCCGAGTATTAAAGATTTAGGGGAACATTGTCCAGCTAACGTTAATGCAGGCTGCCGAATCCGTACTTGGAACTGCTCCAACGCCTTTTCGTGGAACGGGCTGCAGAGCTGTGGAAAGAACCGGAGGCAAGCCCTTGCTCAAATGGTTTCATAAATACTAACAATTTGTTTTACTTTGCAGGTGATAAGCTGGCTTAAAGCTAATCTTCGTTTCACCCTTCAAAATAACGATCAAGGTGGTGTAACGGCTAATCAATACCTGGATTGCGCACAAAAGGACCAAGTTCCTTTAAGCGTATCGCGCCATACCATCTTATCAGATATTCAAAGTGTGCTAACCTATGTTCCTTCTTCCGTCACAAGCACAAGTTACCACATGTATGATCCTCTTCCACCACCTGATTCAGAGACTGGGTATGACATCAATGATAGACTCCGTGCACGAGGTGGTGGACGGACAAGAGTAGGGGATGAGACCCGAGGTGGGCTGATGGGCATGATACGTCAGCTCCTTCATTATCCTGACGGTCGTCCAGTTCCACCCGCTGAGATCTTTCAGATGATAGAAGAAATGAACAATCGTGAGGGTGCTGGGATCCCAGGAGAATTTCCTCATGACGAAGAAGGCGACGAGGATGAGGACGAGTTGGAAGAAGCGTAAGTCATTTTGCAAACATGGTTGATATCTGCTGTTGTCTGATCCAGTAACGGAAAAAAAAAAAGGAATCACGCTGAAACAGAGGATATTCTCAATGATTTATCCGAAGACGAGCAAGAGCTTCAACGAGCACTGGCAGAGAGCTATGAACGACGTAATCGATAAACACGCAAAGACGATTATCTCTTTTTCCCTTTCTGCAAGACTCGAAGTATGAAGGCGTTGGTTTTTTAGTTGATGCGGAAAAAAATATACATATATAAGAACACGTAATTGTCACAAGCAGAATTTCTATTTCTTCATTTTCGTTTCGTTGAATAAAACGTGTTGTTTGACTAGAATTGCCATAATAAAGTCAGCATTGGGAAGAAAAGATGAAAGAGCATTACCGATTGGGTCGTATTTCATCATGGACAGCTTGGGGTTAATTCTCGGGCGACTTTTAACATAGTTATAGCCAGTACCAGCTGTAGAGAGTAACTTCACAAGGATAACTCTTGCTTTTGCTTTCTTTGCCATTGCTTGAAAGGTATATATTGAAAGTACAAATGGAAATGGACGGCTTGTCGTCAGGGAACCCAGGTTTCTATAGGAAAAATAGTCACAGTAGCCTCTGAGCAGTCCGAACATCGGCAGAGAAACCGAAGGCAAGTGCAACCCATGGGTTCCCTTTGCAGGCCAATGTGGAAAAAGGAATATATGTAAATACTGTTCTGTCTTGCGTTAGTTTATAATGTACAATATTTCATAGATCAGCGTAATATATAGACAACGAAAAATCAGGCCTCAATTTCATTATCAATCTTGCAAGGATAAGTCCGAATAAGCTGCTGTCGCAGTAGGGTAATATTGTCTCATTATAGTACTTATCCTGGGCTTTCGAATGAATTACTAGTTGCTTACCTTTTTGGCACAACAACTTTCCATATGTTTACTAATCATTTTTTCTACTACACCCGTGAAAAACTTGAACTTTTGGAACCAACGTTATCACTCTTTTGGTAAGTGTTCCCAAAATATCTATTTTAGTTAAAAAAGGCAAGTGGTCTGTTGTCTAAGATGATCCAAGACGTACCTGTCAGATAGGACGAAATAACCTATGATCATGATATTACAACCTACAGACTTTTGGCACATTGAACGCAATAGGTAGAATAACAGGGGCGCAGGATAGAAGCTACGTGTCTTCTTCTAGCTGCAGAAAAACCATCTTTTATTTCGTTGACTGATGACCATGACGCATTATATCGTATTCTTCTCCTTGTTCTGAGTAAGTCTTGTCGTGACAAAACCAATTTTAGAAGCATTCTTGTTTAACTCTCGAACTCTCTGTTTACGAGCAACCAAATTTAAGAAAAAACAAGAAAATCAAATGCAATTAAATATTAGGTTATATGTTGGGTAGATGCGTCTCAATGACCAGATAGGGACTGTGCGATAGAACTAGTCTATTGAAGCTTAGCCTTTCTTTCTGGAACAAGCTAGAATTATTGCTGAATTGTCTTTACATTCTCGCTCTGATATATTGCTGAGGTCTCAGATACTACGCAAAAAGCTTAAAAGATCTACACATCTATCTCGGTGCTTAATTAGCAGATAACAAGGATAATGAAGTCGCTATGGAAGACTTGTTTATCAACCAACAATTGCATAGTGGTATGGCTGAACATCTCAATCTTAAATGGGATCTTTAAATGAATGGTTGCGTAGGACATGAACTCCCAATCAACAACCTTAATTGATGCACCACGAAGGGTTTGTTGAACACAAGTTATTTTTATCCCAACTCCGCAGTCGTCCGCCCTTTCTCTCCACAAGTGTCCTGGCTTGGGTTTGGGGATTCCCATCGTTGATCTTCCCGTTAAAACAAAGATGGCCTTTCGAAGCAAGGTCACCTTGCTTTGTTTAGTCTGTACATTCTACTTCATTGCTAATACCTTATCTCAATTCCGAACGACATCAGCACTTTTCAGCGAAGAAAACGATAATATCGTCCATATTCAACCATCTCGAGCATGGCCAACCAACATCAACCTCGATTCGGAAAAACAAACCCACAGAAACACAGAGACAACTACTGTAGACCATCCTGTATCGAAATCAACGAATGACATGGGGGAAATGCCGCTTTCGGACGAAAAGTATGTTACTTTTTTCACGCACAGTGGTTTTCAAAATCAATTAATTCAAGGTATAAAAAAAAAAAGGAAAAAAGAAAGAAAGAAAACAGTATCCCTCTTTTTGATAATGTGAAATTAACAAAGAAAATGACATAGTTGAAAACGGTATCCTTCTTGCGTGGTATCTGAACCGCACTCTTATTCTTCCCAAGGCTTTGATGGGCGAAGCATTCGGCTGGAGTTATTTCGGCAAACTTCATTTGGAACATATGCTACGCGACGACGCGGTCTCTGATACGTGTACTGAATTCGAAAACGAGATGAATTACTGGGATATCCGTTGTCCTGATCGAGAGCGTTACGCTATGCTTTCCTTCGATGAAATATTCAACTTGACATGGGCAAAACAACACGTGAGGATTGTCATGCGCGACGAAGCAAGCTTTGACTGGTTAGAAACGAAATTTGGCATTCGAAGAGCTGGCGTACCTGACCGAGGTAATGGGTCTTATGTCGATGGCGATATTCTGTTTTTCAAAGGTAAAGAAAGAGACTTCAGCTTGGCTCGTTCATGGCCTTAATTCATGACAATATTACATGTATAGGGGAAACACGGTATGATTGGCGAATATTTGATACAGCATCCAAATCGCATCCACGCAGCAAATATGCAGCAACATTAGATATTCATCAATTACGAAAACGGCCAGAAAAATTGATTCATTTTTCCAGTTTGTTCGGCACTGGAAAACTTCCTATACGACGACCTGAACATTGGGACTTCCGCAACAAGCTACAGCTTAGCATCACCTATCGACAACCAGGTGTATTGTGGATGACCGAGCAATTTATCCAAAAGCTAGGAGGCGAAGGCAATTTTATTGGTCTTCACGTGAGGTAATACCGATGTCGATCAGCAACCTTAATTTTTATTAAATAATAACCTCAACTTTTTTTAGGTCGGGTGATGGATGGTTCGTGAAGGCACTTCCAGAAAACATCAATAGTATTGTATCAAAAATCACGAAAGCAGTCGATTCGAGACAAACTTCTGTTGATTCCATCTTGTCATCACCGACTGAAATACCGCTTAATCCGACCTTAGATCAGTGCCTCGCGCTTGCCAAACAGCACAAGGTTACATTAATATATATGGCAACTGATGCTAGGTCGCCACGCTCTGAACCAGCCTTTGACCCGTTATGGAAACGTTATCCGTGCACATTCACTATGGACGATATTATTGGCCAAGAAGACGAAGCCTGGTCGGAGTTGGATAAGTATACCGATAAGCGTACTGGGAGGAGTTTACGTAAGTTCCTTATACCACTTGTCGATGCAGCTACTGCCAGCAAAGGATGGTTCTTCATCGGTAGCGAGGGATCTACATTTTCTGGATATATTCTTCGTTTACATGACATATTCCAGTCGAATCTCAACAATCAATCCATGGCTTTGGAAGCATAACGAGCAATAGCCCTCTCGGGTTCCTCACCTTTTCTATTTTCTTTTCTTCGCTACGCCCACTTTTACTATGTATGATTATTTTTCAGTAGTTGATCCTTTCTTTTTTATTCACTTATACCACCTGCAATTGTGATGTCTACCTAGACTCCTGGTGGGTTAAAAGACATCACGACCTGTTCGACTTTTATTTACTTTTATCCTTTGTTAAACAATTCAGCTCATGTACATAAAACTTGATAGATCGTACTATTGTTCCAAAGATAAGCAACTTCTAGGAAGTTGGAATAGTTTGACATTGTTAAAATGAGCAATTGAATGGATTTTAACAAGTTGCATGTAGCAAAGAAGAAGCTTTAGGCTACTTTGTCTAGAAGCGACGTGACAATCAAGGTGCAAGATCATTCAGACTTGATTATCGCCCATTGTTTTTTAGAACAGTTTGCGATGTTCGCGTTGTGTAAAACATGGCGATGGTTAGGTCCATGGTGTGGAAGTAAACCAACCGTAAAAAGGTTTGAGTAGTCTAGTAGCAATCATTGCATGGCTGTAGCAGCGGTTTGGTTAAGAGAACCATTGACAAATGTAAAGTCTGTTTGTTTATATTAAACGTACGTTTATGTCTCTGAAATTAGTGTTATTTTCTATTGAAAGTCTATTGACTACCTGTATTGCGTTCATACTTGATGGCCTCTAATATTACAATCCGACTTCTTGGCTTTCTTCGTTTATCAGGGAATTAGGGCTAAACTCTGTTATTCAAACATATGCATATCAGAGATCAACAGATTACGAATGAAATCTTTTGCATATAACACAGATTGTTTGCAAGTCGTCTGGTCTATTCGGCGAATAAAAAGCATTGCTTATCTAATGTACATCAATGGTCGATGTTATGGTCGACATATATATTGGTTAACTTGGTGCATTTGTTCGCACGGAGACTGTAGCAAATGAGGCTAATTTGACGTAATAGTAAGGTTAATTGTTTCAGCCTTAATTGTCCTTATTGAAATGTTTTGATAGTCAATATACACCTCCTCATCGTTTATTTATAGGTGTGGTATGTATCAGACGGTCATCTGAAGGCTATCCTTTCGAGACTACTGTTGTTTCTTTCAAAGGGGTTATGGATTGATCAGGGCAGTAAAGAAAAATTCAACCATTGACTAAGAAAGAATGATGTCAAACAGTTGGAATCCTTTTGCACCAAACAATGCATGGCAGCCCGGGTGGACTCCGATTACTTACTGATAAACCCAGGTATCGCTAAAGATGCTAACACATACGCCTTAAGAAATGCCCGTTGCAGGAAGTGACAATCAATTTGCAGACAAAGTCTTTGTTTGGTGTTATCCCTGTATTTCTTGAATGAACTGGATTTACAGGTGATACTAATACAAGAAGACTGTTTTGTCATTTAGTTCTCCATGTCAACCATTTTCACGGTACTTAGTTACCTACAAAGGACAAACCGACCAAAAATGGAACGAGTCCATTCTGGAAAAAACACGGATAGTCTGATTCTTTGTTGATAATGATCTTGTTTGAGCGACTGTTATCCATCAGCTTTTGAGCGAGCACACTGTTACTTTTTTTTTTGTTCTCCTGCATGTTTGCCCCACAGTCTCGACGCAACTTTAGTTCCTTCAGTCAGCTAGGAGGAATTTTTGGTTTTGTTGTTTTGTTCTGTAGGCGTGGCACACGAGCATTAACATTCTTATTTTAGTCAAAATGTTGGCCTGAACATTGCAATGATCGAGTTACCAATTCAATCTAATGTTCTATATATCGTGCAGACAAATATATTGTCTTTTGACGCTGTGCATCAGATACCTATACTATCGGCAGAATGTTAAGAGAAGCTTAGATAATTCAAATCATGACCACATGATCAGACAGTTTTTTCTCCCTTTTGTTTCATCTGTTCTTGTTTATTTATCAGTAACTTTGACTGCTTACATATCAGTTATCCTTTTCTTCTTGGTCTTCTCGCATAAGTATTTTGTCGATTAGTATTTCCTTTGGACCAATTCTATACTATTTTATCGTTGACATATGGCCTCAACCTTAATTGGATCCTAGTTCCCCTGCACGGAAAGTGGCTGCTGTTGCTGCTGGTTGCACGAGCTCATAGGAAAGAATAGTTGGCTTCCTCATTTCAAGTGAACCCTGGTAACTGCTTCATCGTAATGCAGCAAGTTTCTCTTGAATAACTTTTTCCCGCATGTATTGCAGCTACTTTTGATGACTTCTCTTGACTATACGTCTGAGATGAAGGTATCGAAGCATACAAATGTAAACAATATCCAGTTAGCAACTTGTAATAATATTTTAGAAGATTTCCTCCTTTGTAACGTTGCTCCCTATGACATCCCGCTTCCAGCTTCATCCCTAAGGAGAGACTAGTATCTCCTTTTAGCTACTTATTTATTTCTTTCACACTGTCCGCTATCAATCAACCCCTTCTCTCTCCGACTCTCCCCTGCAGCCTAAACACCCAAGAAATTAAAGCAAAGCCATCTTCTTTTCGTTTTCGTTTCCCTTTCTCCTCCACATTTTCAGGTTCGTAAAAAAAAAATCGTAATACACATATACATACGTACAGAAAAAAATAAAGCACTAGTCGTTCGTTTGGCTGATCTTTTTCGCTCGACAGAAATACATGACCCAAACACGCTCCGAATTACCTTCGTTTGACTTCCAGCTTTGGTCTCCTCCCCATTTGGATACTGTCGGATCGTTTTCAGACGATCTTATTAAGCAGTTTGACTCGAAGAGATCCATGATCCGAGAGGAAGTCTTGAAAGATTTGCCAGAAGAGGTAAATATTTGTTGATATTTGTCCTTTTTGAGTCATCGAGCTCACCGAAGAAACTGATAGAATCTACCTAAACCCATCCAGGATCACACCGCTCCTCCTTCCACTACCGACGACGATGAAGAAGATGATGATGATGAGGATGAGCATGCTAATCCATCTCTGCAAGATACACGAGAGAGTTTTGCTGAAGCTCCTGAAGAACCTGAACTAAAAGAGGAGGAAGAACGAGAACAGCGGGAAGAACGAGAAGAAGGGGGAGACAAACCTGGAAAAGAAGCTTCATTTATCCAGGATAATCATTCCGAACAAGTGGTCAACATTGATGATGCGGAAGAGGAAGATCAAAAGCAACTGCAGCAAGAAATCGTCCGCAAACCATTACCTCCTGTATCCACTATGGATCCAACAGCGGACCAGCAGCCGCTTTCTCCAACATCCCCAACTTCTCCCACTTACTCCATGTCACCTTCCTCCTCGCTAATGATGCAATCTCGACCAGAAGCGAAAAGTCTTTTGCGTAAATCCTCTGCGTTTTTGAGACAAAAACTATTCAAAAAAGAGGAGGAAGTACCGCCTATGCCCATTTCTGGCACTTTGACTAATTTCCCACCAAAACCATTGCAATATTCTGCCGCCACGCCTTCCACCGATGCTCCATCAAGTCCGTTACCTGATAAAACGCAACATCGGATTTCATTGCCATCCACAACGAAACCGGTCGTGGTGAGCGAAATACGAAGAGGTTCTGAACCTATACAACCAGCACGACAACAGCAAAAGCGTCGGTCCTTCTTCCGTCATTTCTTGCCAAAATAATACCAAAATTCACAAACTAACGTTGGCAATGAACCAAAACAAACCGCGTCGCGTGGACAACACAAACACACAAACACACACGCACTCTCTCTTTCTCTTTCTCTCACACACAAACAACATACGCAGATATACTTCACTCTAGCCACACATAGTCTCTTATTTTCTCCTCTTTCTCAGACATATTTTTCTTTTCTTACACGCATTATGCATAATATCTCAACCTAGTTCTGTTTCCTTTTCCCTTTAACTTTGCTTCCATAAACTTTTGCTTCTATCCCCTTATCTGCGTTTAACCCTTGAAGTTCCTTATTTGTGTTGACATATCATTATGTTGGTACTTGAATGAAAGGATTGGCGGCAAAAGTCAAAGGCAGAATGGATTTGTTCCTTTCACTTTATCTCGCCTTTTGTTTTAGTCGCTAGCAAGTGATCTTATTATTATCTATTATACAAAGCAGAAAAATAGTAAAAACCTTTAAACAGGAAATTTTTGTACTACACACCCATAGGTGTCATTACGCTATTTAGAAACTGTGAACCTTTTCATGGTTGTGGCCTCTAAATTTCGTAGTTTCGTCAAAACTTTTAGTTCTCTTTTGTTCTAGTAATCATTTTCGTATAGCGATCTCTTTTACAAGTAGTAGACTTTATCATAATGTGTTGTCGCGATCTTGCCTACACTGTCAAGGAACAAAGCATTCTCGCCTCACTAGCCGATTCCATTTGGCAGACCCCAGTTGGATCTTGGGCCAAAATCAGAGGTATACAAGCTTCGCTTATTGGGCAAGTATAAATTATTTCTCTAATTTGCATAGGCAATTTTGCTCCACCACAGCCCCATCTTCAATACTAATGTTTTGATCTGCCTAACAATTTGTACGTTTTATCACTCCAGGAGAAGAACTAAATGACCAACAATGACGTACCAAAAAGAACAAATGGATGTTCTTTGGAGCTAAGTCTGCATGCTTTTGCTTAGGCCCATGTTTGTCCAAATATAAGAAAGCGGCACAAGCGGCCATGGACTTCACGTATATCAGACAGCGCACATTCTTGCGTATCGCCTGTTACGTTGAATTTCCGTTCCGTCTTCCAGTACACACGGTCAACGCAAGATAATAACAAGTTAGAAGTAGTTGCGATATATGGTTGACGTAATTTTGATAAAGTGTGCGAATTCAGTCTTTTGCGTTTATATATATCTATCCTTTGAGTTAATCTTCTCTTTCAACTTCAAAGCAATGCGCACCAAAAGAAAACATTCTGAGCAAGGTATACATTCAATCTATTCATGCTTGCGCTGATGTAAAGCTTACTTAGATCCCAAAGACCCATAGTCCAACGTAGGCGTGGCGGTTGCTTCAAAGAAAGCCATCCAATGGTTAAAGACCATCTGCAAAAGGACTGGAGCTCTCCCAGTCCGCAAAAAGACACAAAAGTCCAAACAAACAGAAGATAAAGAACGTACCGCGAAGAGGAAAAAGGCAGCCAAATTAGAAGAGGCTCGAAAACTCAGAAAGCCTAATGGCAGAGATTGTCCCACATGCAAGCGAAACATTAATTTCGAGGCAATGCGTACGCACTCTAGAGCATCAAGCTCGCTATGTCCATCTCATATCCCATCAAAGAAAGAGTCAGCTCAGATTCCATGGGAAAGTATGAGATTTATACCAGAAAAATTAGCCTCGCCACAGTCTGCCGAGACAAAAGCTTGATTAAAAAGTTAAGAGACCTTCAAGAGTCTGTCATAAGGAAGTTCACGCTTTTCCAATCGGCCAAACTGCAAGCCAGTAACACCTTGAAAAGGTATGACACAGTAAATTGACCACATCGCATCTATGTTTATCTTACTCGACTCGACCAACACAAACCTGTGGAGCCACAATGTTTCACGCAGTCTTTCTTCTATGCATGCGCCCAACTCATACGAGGTCAACCAATTAAAGAGCGATCACTTCCAGCCACTCTGAAGCAAGATTTGCAAGGGATCTTTCTTCGTTACTGCGCTCTTAAACCAAGAAACGAGCATCAAACATTGAGTTCCGGTATAATGCATGTTATGTCCTCAGTTTGTCAGCAAATATCGACCGCCTATACTAATAATGTCGTGTAAACCTACGAGGGACGAGTTATTCTTACATAAAATATCTGCTACAACAGTTCTTGGTAAGGATTGTTATCATGCTTTTTACTTTAGGTGACCCATTATACTCTCAGCCCAATGAGTCCAGTAGCTCCATAACAAAACTGGCGAAATTCACGTACGACATCGGCGCGAAAGGCCAGCCTCACTATCCGTATTCATTGCCATATCAGGATCGGTATATGGAGGTAATAACCAATGTTCTGGACAAGATCAATATATCGCCCGACGACTTGCCGGTGACGGACACAAATCTATCCGCAAGATCTCAGCTGTATCTTCCAACGATGTTTGATATCTTGAGCGAGCTTGAAGGTTCAGAAGATCACACGCTACGCAAAGAACGGTCGTTTCCTACCAAAAATGGTTAAAACGTAAATTTTGTACGAAATGTCAACATATGATTTTTTGAGCTCAAGGCAAAAAGCAAAGCTCGTCAGCTACATCCGGAAACATATAGCCGATGTCGTAGCATCTTTGCCAAAGGTATGTCTGGGGTCAAACATATTTGGTATTGAGCACTGCGATACTTTCATAAACCGAGTTCAGATTTAGCCGCTGCCGTCATTTGTATTGCACGAAGCACATCAAAGTGTACTGTGTGGAACCGCGATTTGAATAGTAGTAGAAACATTAGGCGGCTAGCGAAATACCATGAAGATACCAGGCCCCCAGAATTCACCAGAAAGAAAAACAAGTCGCGGGGATAAACCCCACACAACGCACGCGGGTCGGTCGAGGTGAGATATCAATTTGAATAACACAAAGCTCAGTTGCTTCTTCAGCTGCCGAAGCGTAGCGAGGCCGTATACTCGTCTCTATAATACAAAAGCAACAAAATCGTAAAACCCAAAACAGAAAACTTTTAGAAATCAGTCCATTGCAAGCACTCGCAATGTAGTTTATAGGGAAATTTATGACGATTAAGAAAACCTCCACCTATTATATGATTTCTCCTATGTACCTATGTCTTTTGTTTCTTATGTTCTCTATGTCTCTTCTACATTTTTATATCCTCTACAATCCTATGTCTTTATGCGCTTATATCTTTATGTAATATTAACTATGTCTTCTTCAACGTCTAAATGAGTGGTATGGGAGCGGGTTGGGAGGGGGGAGGGGTGACGCGCTGCGAAGCGAGCGGGTCAACACTGGTCTATTATACAAAGCAACAAAATCGTAAAACTTAAGACAGGAAACTTTAGTACTACACAGCCACAGGTGTCATTGCGCTATTTAGAAACTGTGAAGCTTCTTGGTTGTGGTCTTCTCAAATTTCGTAGTTCCTTCAAAACTTTTAGTTCTCTTTTGTTTTAGCAATCGTTTTCATACAGCAAACTGTTTTACAAGTAGCAGATTTTGTCATAGTACAATGCTGCGGTTTTGCCGTAACTGCCACGGAACGAAACACTCTTGCACTACTTACCAATTGTGTTTGGCGAACTCTGTGAATCTTGCGCACACTCAGGGACAGGAATTAGTGCGATTTGTCAACATAACAGTAGCTAGAAGTTAGCCGAATTTATTTACGTACCTACTGTGAACTGCGTTTACTGACCATTTCACTGTTTCCAATATCATAAGAAACGCTGAGTAGTACTATATAAAAACAAAATTAAAGCTGCATTTTACTGAGTCTGCGGCGTAGTGGTCTCTACCAAACCAAATGGTGTATATCTTAAGACACACTATATCACTAGCACTGAGTCTTTAATGCCGAAAATATGGTAAACTAAAAGGTGATACCAAAATCATTACTAAGGAAACGGATATTACACAGTTAGCTGGAAGATCGCCAATACAAGCTTAGTCGTTTATAAAAAGTTAAAGTAATGACAGCCTATTCACAGCTAATATTTCATTTTAGATAGATGATATAGTTATTTTGTAAAGAGAAACAACAAAATGGCCTTTAAATCTAGCAACCGCTTGCACAATGATCACCCTGTTTTTTATGACACAACAACCTCATTGAGCCTAATTTCGGAATAATTAATCTCTAGTAACCATCAGGCTCCTGGGTGATCAATGCTTACTGATAGAGCGGTATGCAAATACCCGTACTCCTCATACACCGGTGATGACGAGAATTATCGGATGCAAGGTGGAAAAGGGCCCTGCCTATGCTTTGCTCAGAAACGTGAGGATACTATTATTTCGACTAGACTGGGAGAGTGTCGCATACACTTCCATCCATTGCAAGCTATTTGAAGTACGCAGTCACGATTTGATGTTGTCTAACAAAGCATCATCTTCCTTTCCTTTTCTCTCTTTCTCAAGAACACATTTTCATATAGCCATGAGCTCTAGCAAAAAGAGACAGTTACTTTCAGAGGCCTTAGAAAATGTACGTATTTCAGATATATTTGAAGAAAGCTCTTCTTCTTCTTTTGCCGTTTCCTGTAAGTGTTTTAGACGACAAGCAGTGTTCCAGGAGGTTCTTTGCACACCTCACATCGATGTAGCAAACCATGATAAAAAAGGAGATGATGCAAATGAAAGCGATGACGACTTTCAACCGGTAATTCCTATCAAAAGAAAAAAGGCCTATGCTTCTTCAGGTAAAGAATATCTCAAAGATACCTGTACGACTTAACATTGATCGATTAGTTAACAAACGCACCGGTGCCGTGCAACATTCAATGAGTGAAACAAAGCCATCCACGTCTGCATCCTTATCCTCAGGTAAGCAGGACTGATTGAGTTTTTCAGTGTTTTGACATTGCCAATAGCCGTCTTTCAAAGATGTGCCTCTAGCTCCAAAAACAAAAAGACAACAAGAATTGGAAATGGCCAATAAGAAAAGAGAAGCCAAGCATCAAGCCAAGAAGGAGGCGCAGCAGAAGAAGACCGAAGGAAAAGAAGTTGTCTGTGGTTCTTGCGGTAAGACAGGTCACAGTCGGGAATCAAACGCTGCCTGCGAGAACCTTAAACCGCGCCGAAAGACTCTCACCCAGCTGAAGCGTACAAGCATTATAAAAACCTCTTTGCAGAATACCTGCAGGAATCCAGACTTTGTGGAAGCTATCCGCACTGCTGTAAAACACGTGCGAGACATCACATATGCCGGATCACTTTTTGCAAACTATTATATACTACGATTGCTTGAACAGAACAAGGAGCTGCCTGTCATTTCTCACGACCTGTGTTACGGTCCTTTTGCAATAGTTGCAGGAAAAGGCGACAAAGCGAGTGCGGATATAAAAGATGCATTTCAAGAATTCAAAAGTGAAGTCCATGCTTTCGATCCAAGTTATTTTGTGTCTCAAGGATACATGACACTGATCGCTGATGCTGCAAAGCAATACGAGGAGTGTATCCGTAACCATGTTGTAGCCAACTTTGAGAACAAGACAATCCAGTATTTGCTCATCCGGTTTTCTGACAAAGAAGACCCGGCTTACCTTGGCAAAACTACAGTTTTGGAGCGTAAAGCTCTGGCAAGATATGCTTATACGGTGGCAGCAGAGGACCCATCCAACAAATTCAAATGGCCACAATCTGTTCCGCATTCGGACGAACGGCAGAAAGCTATGGATAGTTTGATTGCTTCTCTGGACATGGGACCGCGCCCGATAACAGACTTGACGCTCAATACATACCAGGAGAGGTATCTGTCATGGATGCACAAAGTACTGCAGCGAATGGAGAAAAAAATCTGTATCCAGGAAGAAACAGCCCAAAAGTATATCTCGGCAGCTTTTGTGTATCGAAATGTAAGAGAGGTAAGCCTTCTGTTTCTCCTTCTTGCAGTCTCTGGTATGATGTTGCAGTTGGTCGACACCACCTAACTTTCGAAGAAACTTTTATCAAGTCTCAATCATGCAGTGCGCACATCGATTCGTCAAAAGACGCCGATCCAGTTAGGAAAAAAGTTTACCAGAAAGTTTCCCGAGAAGGATTGGGCAGCTGTTCAAGAGTTTGTCAAGTCTACAATATCTGCCATCGAAAACAACACTTTCTGTCCGCTGAAGTACACGGATCCGCGTGGTTGTCGACGTTTTACACTCTTGCCTGTTTACTCATTTCAATGTCGTCATATTACTATCGATTTTCAAGCGTTAGGGAAGCTATTGTCTTCCGCCAACATCATACATGAAAAAGCCGTACCAACAGCATCCGAGGCAAGGCAAGCATACTTTGACCTTTTCGAAATGAAAAAGATTGGCTACGGGACGCTTGATAGCTTGGAAACCGAGAAATCCGTGTTTTGGTAACTGTAAAGGTCGTTTTTCGGATTTATTGACCTGCTTATATTAGGGATAAGATAAGGACAGATGGTATAGATGCGGAATTCATATTCAAACGTCCTAAACGTGAATCTTCATCAAAACCGCTTACTCCAGCAGACTTGAAAGATATGGCAAAAGATGCACTGATTTGGGGTGTCGACCCTGGCGTGACAGACACGTTTGTTGCTGTAGACGCCTGTGGGAAAGAGTCACATCGGATCAGAAAAACGAGTACTGCTGAGTATTACGACGTTTGTGGTTATAATCATGCAACACGCAAGCGTAACGAGTATATAAGCTCAAATCCCCAAGTAAAGGAGCTTATTGATCGAATACCGAGCATGAAATCGGCAGATCGAACCAAAGTTATAACTTCCCTTCGGTACCGATTTCAATATCACCAGGAGATAACAAGCTTTTATGATGTTGATGAACGGTGAATAATCCATTTTCGTTACGATTTACTCGTTGGAATTTTAGGTTTTGCCAACTGAAATTCAAGACTTATATACGAAAGCAAAAAGGAGTGACGGAGATTGCGAAGCGACTCTTGGATGGAAGCAAGAGGTATGCGGTTCAACAAGTTGACAGTGATACGTCAAAACGTAGCTCAAATAAGAAAAGGAAGTGGACAAAGAAGTCGAACAAGGACGAAGAAAGGGAATCTCAAAAGCCGATATTGATTGCGTTCGGGAGCGGTGCCTTATCGTCTTCAATGCGGGGGAAACTGCCTGCTTCGGCGAGAACAATAAGAAATCGTCTTTATCAGCTATGTAGGCAACGGAAGGTATTTCCCGATTAAAAGTCATGATATATTTCTCCTAAAGCTATCATATATTTAGGTTCCTGCGAGGGTTATAATGGTCGACGAGTATCTCTCGTCGCAAATCTGTCCTGTCTGTAGCAAAAGAGAGTTGAAAAAGCAGCAAGAACGGGCCAGAAGCCATGAAAAAGCAGGTGCAGCTTTACATGCGGTACTAAGATGTAACAGTTGCGCTATACTTTGGAACCGTGACGTTCTTGGCGCGAAGAATATTTTGGCCGTTTTCAAGCATATGATGACGAGCAATAATGAGCGTCCTTCCCCTTTCAAACGGCCAGCCAAGTCCAAAACAAGTCCGGAAATGCAAGATCCGGACCTTCCATAACTGGGAAACTGGTTACAAGATACAAAGACAAATATGCATTCGATAACCATTGTCGCCAAAAGGAAGACTATCATTTTTTAAAGACCAGGGATTGACCAGGCAGACTCTTAGGATAAACAGATTTGTTCTGATAGAATATATCTCAGCCATGCTCTATTACTATGATTTCCCTCCCCCCTAACGCGGATCTTCCTATTTAACCTTCTATGAACGTTGATCGCTCGTGGCAGTAGATACAATCAAGAAGCTTGTTATTACGTATTTATTATACGGTCTATTATATACGTACCCCCTTGCTTTACTTTCAGGTACGTATTTTACTAAGAGCACATCCTTTGATGATAGATCATGCCGTTCATGAAGCAAAGAGCGGAAGGGTTCAGGCGGGTCTGGAAAGAAGGAGAGAAAAAAAAAATTCGTGCGATTTTACGTCGTCTGACTTAGTCTTTTTTTTAGGTACTCTTTCACTGGTACGCTTCTCTTTAACCTATGGAACCCGCCTCAAACCAGCGGGAACCCGAGGGCAGTGTACCGGAGAGTACCGCCCTTCGAGTCCCACACTCCTCTGTTAATGACATTGGTTTGCCCTCGCACGATCCCTCTGACCATCATCTCTCGTCGTCCTCGCCCGTCGCTCTATCAACACTTCAACTCTCAAATCCCTTCTCAGCATCCTCCATAATACGCTTTCATTCAACTGACCATCCGGAATCTTTCGAGAATTTCGACTTTGATTCCAACTCTACATCCAAAATAATTTCTCGCATACCGCGGCCTGTCCATTACAGTAATGCTTCAGTAACAGACGAAAGCAGTGTCCAAACAGCAAGTGTTGCCGCTCATTCATCCCATGAAGAACAACAACCCATTCCGCACTGCTCAGGAATAACTTCCGTTTCACGCATGACGAACGACGAAGGAACAACCTTAATACGACAATCCCAACAATCACAGCCGCCCCGACAAACATCGGAACAGTATAACCTACAACCTCTCTATCCAACCGAACAAGCACAAAATCAAACAGCAGGGATACGGACCTCACTCTCCCATTCCAACAACGCACCGACACCCTATCGTAGACAAAGCATGATCATCTCCTCGGCCGTGCGTAACTATCACATTTTCCCCGGACGCAATAAATTCTTCTGCGGTGGCCGGTTCATGACAAGCAGAGAATATTGGGCCTTTATAATAGCCCTAGTTTTGCTCGTCGGCCCATGTGTACTATTTTGTATCTTTACGTAAGTGGAATTCAAAGCAAAATTAAGACAAAGAAGACATTGAACGCTTAGCTCTTCTGCTTTCCCCCCTTTGTCTTGCTTTTCATCATGGTTCCATTTCAGTTGCCCATTTTTATGGTACCGTGTTCACCCTTCCGTGCCAATATTGTTCGCTTATATCTTTGTTTTATCCTTGGCTTCCATGCTCAAAACGTCATGGACGGATCCCGGTGTAAGCGTACACGCACTGCATCGATTTATTGCTGACCTAACGTCGTATTAGATTATACCTCGCGATCTTGACCCTTCACCAGCTTTGGAAACCTTTGATGACCAAGCGTCAGCCGGATACGGCGCTTCCATATGGAGTCATCCAATTCCGGTCCAAAAGGAAGTCAGTATCAAGGGAAGCACCTGGTCCTTACGCTATTGCGAGACTTGCCGAATCTATCGCCCTCCAAGGGCAAGTCATTGCAGGCAATGCGACAACTGCGTAGGTAAGGAAATAGCATGCTTTTTTTTCCCACCCCAAGTTTGGCTTATTCATTGCCAAAAATCATAGATCATGAGGATCATCATTGCCTATGGCTTAACAATTGTATCGGAAAACGGAACTATCGTTCCTTTTTCGTGTTTATCGCAACCGCAACCATACTGTGTTTATATGTCATTGCGTTTTCAATCGTACATTTACTATTGATTGTCAAAGACTATAATGGCAATGTGACATTCAATACCGTGTTTCGGTTAGCACCTGTTAGCTTTATACTGGCCATCGTATGCTTCTTACTCTTGTGGATGGTCGGCGGTCTTACGTTGTATCACTGCTCTTTGATTTCGCGAGGTGTCACTACTCACGAACAGGTACGTCAATCGCCATATCTGTCACCAAAATGGCCAACGCTTATGTTATTGACAGTTACGTGCATCTGTCATGAATATGCGGCATCCGATTCTCGGAGCCAATCCGTACAACAAAGGAAATGCCTTGTTAAATATGGCACACGTTCTGTGTAGACCACAGCCTAAGAGGTACGAAGAGGGAAGAAAAACATATAGGCATGCGTTACTTAGCCGTCTACGATAGCTATCTTCGCCGACGGAAGTATATCGATCCAGGAATGACAAAGGCTAACGGCGCACAACACTGAGTGGCCTTATTTTGAAAGGAAAAAAAAACAACTCATATACCCCTAATACCGGTTCATATCGGTTATTTTACAGTACACCTCTACTTAAAATGATGTAACAGACAGAGATAGTTCTGGCTTTTGTTTGGATATAGAGAGCAAATTGGATAATAGTACCTTTAACCTGGAAGTAGCTATTTTCAAGCCATACCTAGTAAAGCGATAAGTATTTTGGAAACTCAAATAAACATGATCAAAACAGCGCTGTGGCAGTCTTAAGCTGTAATTGAGGAAGAGTGTGGCATTATTTCTTTTCTTTCTTTGCAGTCTTTATTACGTTCCTTTATTGTCTACTCCTGTTGAGTGTATTCTTTGTTTCTGCTTCCAAGAGGCCTCTGATTGCTTACTATTTATTATTAACGCCTATTGGAACTCTATAACATTGTATGAAACTTCTGGATAGGTTATTTAGAAGGTTGCTTAAATCACTCTGTTTATAGATGATGCTTTGTACGACTATACAGAAATTATATCATATTGCTATCGATGACTTTCACGCTGGTGTTGTTTTTCTTTGTTTTCTACATTAAGAGTTTACTAAACATTCCTTCCCCTACTATCTGTTGTAGACCATGCGAAAGACAATCTATTTTTACAAAATCTCTAACTTTCTCTGTCGTCATCCCTGCTACGCGGACAAATACACCATACTGCTTTATGGGGCTCACAGACCATAAAAGCTCGCGACTTTCTGGAGAATGGAATGAATTTGGCAGTAACCGTTCCGCTTCGGCTCTTTGCTGTATGTTCTGGATGCATTGGCCAAGCAACGAATCTTTACCTGCAATAATCACGAGGGTAGCAAAGCACGTGTAAGGCGCTAGCCGGGCTGCATAAGATGTTTCGTCACTGTTGGACTCCCGCATATAGTCTTCATCCTCCAACACCATATGGTCCTTGATCAGTAGTCGTTGGCCCAGCCATATATCAATTCGACTTGAATAATGTTTAAAAGACCAGGTCTCACCGTGTGTAAGCCGACCACTTGTGAACCAATCCAATAATACTAGTTGCGACGATGTATTGGCCAGGCGAAACGTTTGCCGAGATTGAAAGGAGGAGTCACGGAAGGAGGTTACCGGATCCGGGAGGAGCAACAAGGTCGCTGAGGGATCGATATGAGTTGTGATGCTTTGAAGTGATATGGTTGACGACGACGATGATAATGATGAAGAGAAGGATGCTGTTGTTATTGGTATGGATGTGGATTTCATGTCTGGAAGCGGGGAGGACAACAAAGGAACGGAAGCATGGGTGTCTTGGACAGTACTCGCCATCCATTCTCTTTGATGTGCGCGATCTTTAAAGATCTTGGTGTTGCCTTGGGTTAGGAGGAGCAGCGTTGCCCGAGATTTGATCTCGAGACGGATATCAAATGTATCGCCACTCACGATACCACCGCCATAGCTTAACATGTAGACGACCGCCAAGCGATTGGCATAACCTCGGGTGGGTACAAATTTGAGAGGGTATTGTGCATGGATACGTGCAAGTTTAGCTTGGTCTCCATGACAGACACAGACAAGGATGCCTTTTCCTGGTTCGTTTGTCACGGATGTGGCAAAAGGTTGCATCGATATGGTAAAAAAGGACAAGAGAAAGCCAGGCCCCGCTCTTATCGCAAAACTATTAAAACTCAGTTTGGAACCAGGAGCAGCAGATCGGCTCTGGTTCGTGACCACCAACAGAAGAAGAGCCAATCCACGATCACCCTATCGGATTTCCATTTTCGGTAATACTTAGGGTAGCACCCGTCGTCACGACCCTCGATAAGAGAATGAGGATGAATAAATGTGTCTTTACCGCGCTAATTCTATCAAAGATAGGTCTAATAAATTTACTTTCTA
Organism: Apophysomyces trapeziformis B9324; assembly: GCA_000696975.1. Lineage (NCBI taxonomy): Eukaryota > Fungi > Mucoromycota > Mucoromycetes > Mucorales > Mucoraceae > Apophysomyces > Apophysomyces trapeziformis. The sequence goes on from JNDP01001360.1 coordinate 201,538, forward strand.
CTCTCGTAACCATTGATTGAATAAATTTTAATGTTTCTCCCTAGGAACCTTTATTCATTAGGGCGACTTCAACTTAATCAACACAATGGAAACAATGTCTTGTAATCCAAGACGAAGTTCTTCACTATTGATCTATCTGCAAGGTATAATATTTCACAATAAAAAGACAATGTCTGAATGAGAATTGATCATAGCCCATATTTACTTCGATCTGTTCGTTCGACAAAGATTGAGTTTTCATCATAGCTTCGGACAGCATTTGTGCCAACAGACAGATCTAACATATTTAAGTACTCTTATGATGTCTTCACGCCGGGTTGCGCGTCAAGTTTGACTTTAAGCCAAGTCATGACAAGGGTAGATCGGAAAAAAGTCAAGAAAGCTTCACAATCACGATGAAAAAGTGACTAAGACTCTGCGGATGTTTTCCCAATTCCTTGCACGATTTTATTTACCGCACTGCTATTTGCTACACCGAACACCTAGATATTTTCGCGCTTTTCTCTGTTGCTTTCTTTTTTTTTTCTTTCCTTTTCCATCTCCAAGTGTAGCCGGTAAAATTACATCAAACTATTTGCTCATTTGTTGACACGCATTATCTAGTATCCTAAACTTTTTCCTAACTGCATCTACTCTCTCTACCTTTTTCTAGAAGTCTCGGAAATGCATCGCAGTGCATGTGTCATCGTTGCATGTTCCACCGTTCGCTTCAAACGCACAAAAGCTCCTGTAAACAGTGTCAGGTCTCGGGCCTGTTGGCTGCCGCGCTATATCACGTTTTTCTTCTCCTGCTTGTATGCCAAATAAATCCAAAGGAGATCGATAGGGTCTGAACGCTCCCTACACATCAAGTCAAATATATGTGATGGATCTGATAAACACGAGCAAATCCCATTAGCGTATATGCATTTATACTACGTACCTTATTGTTTTCATTGGTCTTCGCAGGAGATATCGGCGTATCCTTTTTTAAAATCTTTGCCGACTGCTTCTAACAGAAACGATCAATATGTCTCTTTGCTTCTGTAACTTACATCTACCATTGTATGGGTTGACGGTATTTGAGATTGTGCTGCAGGTTTCTGTCCTTGCGTGACAGTGATCGCTGTGTCATTTGTTTGTTTGTGCTTTGCCTTCTTCTCCAGTTTCGACACTGCTGTTGGAGGTAAAGCATCGCGTGCTGGAAGCGGTTGTGGAGCTGGTATATGTAGTTTGGGTTCCGAGGCACCTATTGATGCCTGCAAGGTCTTGGGAACTTTTTGTTTCGGTGACTTACTGATAGACGACGAAGGTTTCTCCGGTATTGCAGTGGATTGGGCAGCTACCGAAAACACAGATCGTTTAGCAGTAAGGGTAATATTTTCGCTGGTATTCGTAGATGCTTTTTCCACGCTGCCATGTGCATGTGAGGGTTTGGGACGTTGAACTGCAGTTAAGGGTTGTAATGCTGGATTCGAGGCAGGTAAACTTGACGATATTGCTGGACCAGGCAACGATGATTTCTGGATTGTTACTGCTGAAATATGTTTTAGGGAAACGGAGGGTGCTTGCGTAGTTATGTTTTCATGTGTCTCTATATTATGACCTGGAAATGGTTCAGCGTTCCCGTTCAGATCATGCTTTTCGAGATACGGCTTTTTTTCATCGCCATTTTCGATCGTTGCAATCGCTGAATACTTACTCCCGGACACTGCTTTCTTGCTCTTAATCGGCTTTTTCTTTGGCTTATTCTTTCGATTCCGCTCGATAGAAAGTTTCACTTGCAAGCCTAACATATCCAAACTCAATTTATTCTTTGCTTTCTCGATTTCCTTCTTCCTCTCGTCGAGCAATTGTAGTTCGTGTTGACATTTCTCCAACTGGACTTCAGGATCGGCGTTATCGTTACTTGACGCATTGTTATCATGCTTGAAATCCATAACGGTTTCTGCAAGATGAATTGGTGATCCAGGTGCAGTAGTGAAACTTTCGTCCGAATCCGAATCATCGAAGCTATCAAAATAAATTCCTCCGGATTTACCAGTCATCCTTTGCGAGTGTTCATTGCCTTGTGTTTTTTCAATCGAGATATTATGCGATCCGCTTATGTTATCATGCTGTATATATCCACTGCTGTTGTTACTGTAACGTGTCGCTTTTTGAGCCGGTGATGCATTGGTTACTTGTGGTGGATCACCCATATGATATTGATTATCTCGCATAGCATGTCTAGTTTCCTGTTCCAGTGATACTTTCCTCGTCCCACTTCGTTGACGGGACTGATAACCGTTGTGGTACGACTTCTATTCCATAGTTGAGTTCTCGGTTAAGCCCAGCAATTTTGATCACCTACGATGTACGAAGTTAATGAAGGCATTGAGTAGTTTTGAGGTGTCATCAAATTCTCTTGCAAAGTAATGCGATGTTGCGACATCAGCGAACTCGATGAAGTCAAGGGCATGTTGGCAGAATATGGATTGGAAGCATGATCGTAATACGGGGTACCGTTCATGACATAGGAAACTTCCTCATTAGGATCTTCAATTTCCATATCACTTGAATTGGATATAGAGCCATCAGAGATCTCCATGTCTACTGGGGAATCCATGTGGGCCATTGTGGTTAAAGGTGGGTGGTGTTGCGAGGACGCTCTTCCGACTTTAATGTTCAGTCACGCTCTACCTTAAAGCTCCGCCCATAGCAGAAAACACATCTGTTAGTAACTGTAAAAGATGGTCTCATAGCTTTATAGGAATAGAATTGCTACATAATGCAAATATATGTACAGCTTATGATGTGCAAATTGCCGGTTTTCTGCATATGTGTAATATATATTTATGATGTCAGTGTCCATCAACAGACCGGCAACAAATAGCAATATATCATCTGTGGCCAGAGCACTCCGTACTACATATGGAAGCAATGTGCTCCATGATAAAAATATAACGACAGATTGCCTGGTATACTTCTAAAGAGGAAGGAGAAGGAAACGACGTGATTGCACAGCAGATCACAGACTTTGCAAACACAGGGGCAGCTGTGATTGAAAGCGTGTGACGGATGATTTTCGAGACCCATAAAAATATCGCACGCTCGGGAAACCCAGGACCTTGAAAGCTTGCCATGTCAGCTACTGCCGCCAGTAAATTACTCCCTAGAACCAACAATGGCACAGGCGCATTTGTGCTGCAATGCAGACAGTTGGTGTTCAATTACTGTGAACACTGGGGTAGCAACAAGGGCATGATGTGAGTAATTTACAATGAAATTGTGCGTGCTTAGCTGAGAAATGTTTCGCCAGTGAATATATCAAGAAAGATCTTGCCAAGTTTGCACGAGAAAATCCTCAGATCGAAATCGTTGTTCAGCCGAGACCAGCTCACCACCCTGTCATTCGTGGCCAGTACTGTATGTAAATCGATCATGAACCAAAGTTCTCAGCTAATTAACTACACTCAGTGAACGGTCGTGATAAGGTCATTTGCACACGTAATCTAACTCCTAGTCAAATATCCCGGAAGGTCCAGCTGCTTCGAGACTCTAGCGGCGAGAAAATGAAGCTTCTCGCAAAGAAACCAGTCATCTCCACTACGGAGAGTGTTCGTGGCATCTGGTCACCTTTCCATACAAACCCTCACACTATCTAGGATCTTTTCTTTCTCTCGGTTAACTTTCGCTTCCAAAAGTTTTGTAAATTGAATAATAGATGTTACTCCAATCCTCGTTCAATTATTTGCTCGTTTGGTATAAAGATCCAAAGGAGTTTCAGTTTAAGCAAAAGACGTTACCGAACGTATTTCTCACCTGACCTGCTGTTATGTACCCCCTGAAATATGAGAAGGTTCTATATACCGAACTGTTTAAACATTGAGATGGGGATGTTGAATTCAGTTCAACAGACAAATTGCGTCTCTCCTGCGGATCTAAGTGAATTCTTTATGCATTTACATTCCATATGCTCTATGGTATAAAAATTGAATGCCAATGGTAAGTCGCTTTGAACGAAAGGTTGCAATGGACATACTGGCTTCATTTGCTAGATTGATATGTATTGTTTTCTCACAAAGCAAGTGTATTACACATTCAAGGTCTTTAATTGTAAATGATTGATTCAGTGTAGAAGACTGAACAGAAGATGTTAGGATACTAAGGTAAGTAACATATTATAAAAAAATCTCTTAAAAGATAAATGCCATGTCCTTAGGTCACTTGCAACATCTATGACATTGAAGGGATATATCGCTGCTGAATTGTATTAAGTATACGCAAAGGCAAGGTATCCGTGAGGCAACTTTGAGCTTTTCACTCTTCTTCCTCGTTCGGCTCAGCCAGTGACAGAATCATAACCACTGCCTCTTGTTATCCTTGTTCCCTTGGCCTAGCAACATCTGTACAGATGGCCAGAGGTTACGTAATGTGTACCCATAGATGATGGAACGGTTTACTGATTGATTGGGTAGATAGCGACTAACCAGAACATAACGAACATCAAGTAGATCAATCAATCATTTGTGAGATCTTTAAACTGTTTAGGTTCTTTTATTGGTTTGTAAAAAGACGTTAATCGCAAGACCTTTAAAGCAGGAAAATGCATCATTTTAAATTGTTTCGGTGCAAACGAAGGAATATACTTCAGCGGAGCTCACTGGCTAATAATGCGGGGCTTTCTATCAGATTCTTCCAGTGGTTGCCGAAGCGAGCAATTGTTGCGCCATCAATAATACGATGATCGGCTGACCAACTGATTGGCATGACCTGTTTTGGAACGACTTTTCCGTTCTCATCGAATCGTGGTAATGTTTGTATTCTACCCAATGCCACGATAGCCAGTTCTGAAGATATGATCACTGGATTCGCATAGGTGCCTCCAATGGTACCAATATTCGAAATAGTGATAGTACCACCTTGAAGATCGGAAGGTGGAATGGCATTCTTTTTACCAAGTTCAGTGAGTCGATGTATTTCTGCTGCGATCTCAAAGATAGTCTTGTTTTGCACGTCCTTCACGTTGGGTACGATGAGTCCTTGAGGGGTGTCCATTGCAACGCCAATATTATGCGATGGTCGATGCTGGATCTTGACGGAATTCACGTTGCTTTGATCACCAATTAAAGTAGCATTCATAATAGGATAATGCGTCAAGGCAATAGAGAGACACTTGACAAAAATAGGCAAGTAGGACATCTTAGAGAAGGAGTAATGGCTTGCATGGCTCGCAATATGTTGATTGAGCGCAGCACGGTATTCAGTCGTCGCGTTCAATTCAATGTCATCCTTGTATCCCAATTGGGGTATGGAAAGCGACTTTGTCATGGATTTGAACATAGCTTTCTGGATTCCAGTCAAAGGTTCCGAGCGATCAGCGGTACCCGCCACCGACGCAGCTTGTTGGATATCCGATTGTGATGCTTTGATTATCGTGAGTATCACATTCCTCTACTCGAGCAAACCGGTTACCTTGTTCACCAGATACAAAAGCCAGCACATCTTCCTTAAGTATACGTCCATCTTTCCCACTACCACGGACCTCTGCCAGATCTACATTACTCTCCTTAGCAATCCGTCGCACAGCCGGTGTAGCTAGCGCAGCAGTCCCTTCCTTTGGCTCATGCTTTGTTGGTTCCGCTTTTGGAGCGGCCGAAGAAGTTTTCGGTACCTCTGCAGCCGACTTCTCCTGCGATATCTCTGTATGTGCAACGCCATTATCGGCTGTCTCTATATCCACCAATGGGTGGCCAACCTTTGCAATATCGTTGACCTTATGATGCAACTTTAGCACTTTGCCCGCAAAACGAGATGTGATTTCAACAGAAGCCTTATCCGATTGCACTTCACAGATCTTATCAAACTCTGCTACTGTAGACCCAGGCTCAACAAACCTTGATATCTTTATGAATACGTGTCCTCCCCCTTAAGGCTTTCCTTCGTTTCGTCACTTACCACTGAATCACCTCGCACTCGGTAATCCCTTCGCCAATATCCGCGAGTAAAAATGGTGTAACTGCTCGCATAGGCATTGTATTATGCATGTATCGAACAGCATGTCTGTTGCTGAAAGCCTTCCAAGGCGTCGTGGTATGTCGTTGGGCCAATGATGGAGTAAGTCCTGTCTATTCTTTTCCCATGAAGCCAAGGGTAACTCATAACGTTATATTAAAGTACCGTGAGAAAAACCCGATGAGTGTCGACTCTCCGAATCGTTGACTTCACCAGCGAAGCGGCTCGCGAAATGCGTAGATAGGGAAGAACTCTGGCATGCATCAGTCAAATCACAACTACAGCAGGATTTAATATTCTGGGTGTTTCATCATTATCCAAGTGTCGAAAACGTACGTTGGACCAGTAAATGGACGATAGAAAAGAAATAGAAACAGAGAAAGAGAAAAAGTGCGGCCCAACCAGTCCAGAAGTATCAAAATGCGTGGGAAATTTCCACGTCTGAAAAGGAAACTTTGTGAATGCGCCATTTGAAAAATGATGGCAGGTTCCTTGGATGAGCCTGACATGCTCTCTTTAACCCAACATATCTTAACATCTACAAAGTCCATATTCCTATGGCTGCTTTGGCTATTTTTCCAGAAGAACGGGTCATTCGTAGTAGATGTCGTTAAAAAACAATAAAGAAAGTCTCGGTAAGCGTATGTCGAATCTGTTGGACAATAAATGAGTGGAGTTTATTGTAGCAAAAGCATGTCGAACTATCTTTACTGTTCTTCTCGTGGAGGAGGAGGACCACATGGCCGAAGCATTTTCTAAGTTGCAGTTGGGATAATATAAAATTAAGAAGTGCGTTCATATAGTGACTAAGAAGTAGATCACTTACTTGCATGAGCTTATGCTTCACTCGAGCCTTGCTTTCATTTTCTGCGACTGCGAAGTATGACAGTAACGGGTTATGACCTATGAACGAAGCATAGCTGTCTCTGTGTTGATTGGTTAACCACTCGCTAGTTTGTGGAGGTTAATTCAAGCATGGTGTGGAAAGCAATCAGCTCTTACTATTTGATCGTATCTGCGTGGCCGGTTCCGACGTATTTCGATTGCACTGCATCGCAAGTGTGAGAAGCGAAATGGAGCTAAGATGAGTGTAGCATTAACTTACAGTGCTCTATCTGACTGTTGATGTTGAAACGGTCCTGTCAATCATTAACATTAGCACAATAAGTCTCTGTGAATGGCAGAAGCTTCAATTTACCATTTTGAGGGAAGGGGCACAGAGAATATTTTTCAGCTGAATTGGGCTGCAGATAAACGGACCTTCCTTATTGGGACGCTCCACCGTCACTCCTGCTTGGGGTCAAAACGTCTTTCTGATCCAATGGGATTTTTCAGTCTTCAACTAATTATTATGCTAGCAAGTACGATCTGTGTAAACTTCTATCTAGGATTGTCAACGCTTAAAACGCTTATTAGTATTCATTTAGCCATTCAGACTACAAGCAGCAGTGTTACAGCTTTGTTGCATGATGTTGCATTGGCTCAATTCTCAGTACACAACAGGTGAAAACTTATTTTTATTTAACGACGGTGAGCGCTGCGTTTGTCTAAACATATCCGCTCTCGTCTGGTCCATATCAGCACACAACAGTGAACATCCCTTAAATATCAACCTGTAGTTTCATACTTAATACACTATACCAGCTGTGTGACTCTCTATTGCAAGTCTTGGATAGTAGCTTCTTGCTGTCGAGTCATAGGAAGAAGAAAATCCTGAACTTTTTGAGCTATCTTATGGCAAGCATATCAAGAAGCTCGTTGTCGTTTATAGTAGCAACAGTTACCGGGGAAGTTATCGCGCTCTTTGTCACATAAGAGTCGTAACAACGGAATGAGAGAAAATACAATAATATAGTCCTTCGAAGCGATTTTCTGTCTAACTCATTGGAATACTTTTCTTGGAATAGAATAGCTCATTGTCCCACAAATTTCTGGTAAGGTATAAGAAATATGCACGAAGGGCAAATTGATATGTAAGGAAAAAGAGAGAGAAACGGACAGGAACAGAGACAACATAGTGAAGTAGCTTGATTAGACGGCTATGATACACCTGAGTTAGGTTTAGAAGAAGATGATGCCGAAAACCAGGTAGTGATATGCCAATACCTCCGGATCAGGTATCTATGACTAAGGCACAAGTGCCTCATGGTTATACTCAATTCTTGATTATACCAGCAAGCAGAACAGTAAAATGGAAGAGCAGAAATTTCCCACTGAGGAAGAGGTACAAAAAAGAGTTTGGTGCCCGTATCACACGGACACTGAAAGATTGCATAGTGCCGTCTAAATCCATCATACAACAGCCACTTCTTGGTTTTATTTGCATGGATCCTACATTCGCTCTCTTTGGAAGCTGTTTCTTTTTGGTATAGTACGGATAGGAAGACAAGACGACGGTACAGGAAAACAAACACGGAATCCATATGCATGAGATCCAACATGCAAGTTGTTCAAGATGCAGTTCACAGCACATTTCTTTGATTGCTTGACATGGTTTTCTTTTTCTCCTTTGCCCAACGAAACACAGAACATCCTATTACCGGAATTACTACCTTGTGCCATGTAACGCGAGACAATCTTGTATCGCAATGTACAATGTGTAATCTAAATAAAAGAAAAACGGAAGTTATGCTTGTGGAGCAATAGCAAAGGTCTGCCGCAGCAACCCTGCGCAAATTTTTGTTGAATGGTGAACAGGATTTTTCTTCTCATTAGATGCAAGAAAAATAGAGCAAGATCAAATTGAGAAAACCGCTATCGAGGCGTCAACTTTGGCAAAGCCAAAGATAAAAAGTCAGACCATTACGGGGGCGCCACTTTCCGCTGTGCTCCAAAGATTGACATTTGCGCACACAGAACTGAGAAAAAGTGGCTATCATGATATCAATGGTGTTACCTTCCATAACAGAAATTCCAGGTCTATCTTGATTGGAAGCAATGTGATACGGTCGGTTGTGAAAAAGACCGTGCATCAGGGTTCGGGTTGAGAGCCAGATGACTCACAGATCGTAATGGTGTCACTAGTTAGGAACCAACCATTTCGCCATAGAAGTGGCGCTGAAACTTCTATACAACGCGTGTTCAAAGAAGCCTTATTGCCTCATTCAAGCATAACACTTGGCTCTCATAAAACTATTTCTAGTATACTGTAGCGTGAAAAGGGTTGATTGGGAACAAAGAATAAACCTTCAATAAACGATGATGATGCTAACTCAATTATCGATCTCTCCAATTTTTATCATGTAATACACTCGCGGGGTTTCTCACGGTAAGAATCAGATGGAAATGGCAATAACATGTCTCCATTTCCTTATCGGTTAAGCGTAAGAATGATCGTGGAGCTTTTGAGAGGAAAAGGTATCTGCAAAGTTTAACTGAATTGGGGGACACGCATTTACATCCAAAATTAACAAAGTATATGAACGGCGTCTCATAAGCTCTAGATTTCTATCCCTAGAAACCGGTTAGTAGAATGGACAACATATCAGGACGCAAGGGGTTTCTTCTCTCCGCGATATACATGTACGATGGTTGAACGGAGTGTTTAATAGCCGGGGAACTTTGGCTGTACTCCTTCATGGCAAAGCAAGATGAAAATAACCAAATCCTGGGGTTTTGATCTCCAGCCATGGATGCAGTGCAACAGTAACTTCCACAATGTGTCGGTTTCTAGGCCACGGTGCTGTCATTTATTATTGCTTAGTATTATAACCGAAAAGCCAAGGAAACAGGCATTTCGGCAATCAGTCCCCTTGATTTGGTTTTCCGGGTTGTCCTCACGAATATGCAATTGTTAACCAAAGTTATTCGCAATAGTCTAGCCTCTTGTTGTGTTTCTATTGTCTTCGCAGGAAATGACGACAAACGTTGTTTGGAATATCCCTGTATTTTACACAATGAAAGCATCTTTCGAATAGGAGTATCTTGTGATGCATGAAGAATATATACCATACAAAGTAAACGTCTTAAAAAAGAAATATGTATCGTTTTTGTATGTGCGTGATCCCAAGAAAACCTTAGATATACACAAATCCAGTAATGGATTAAAAACTTATAGCACCTGACTCCGAAGCGGGCATTTTCCTTCGTCTTACGGCACTTCATCACTGATATAGAAGAACACACCAAGAAATACACAGATTAGGGTTCTCTCTTCTATAATTCTCAAAATAACAAAGACTAGATTGCAGCAGCAGCAACTGCGATTCTTTTTACAACAAATAGTGAAAAACAAATTAACCAAAAACGGTATTTCGGTACAAAATAGTCAATTTCCTTTTGCGGGTAAAAAAAATGGTTTGCCATGCAAACGGTACGACTTTGAGAACTGGTCTTCTGCGTCGCCATGCGCCATTTGAAAAACAAGGTTTCGTGAAACATTCCGCGGGCATCACGTAGTACAAAAAATAAACCGGTGTTTTAGCCCTGCCAACCCGATCGCATAAAAAGAGAAAGCAGAAACGCACTTTTCCCTATTTCTCTCTTCGTTATTCTTTTATTTTATTAAATTAATCTCGCTCAAATATCATTATGACAGCATCTGTCACTGATAATAGGAGCGATGTCGTGAATGAACATGCTGTTCAGTATGTTGAAGACACGACAACAAAGATCGAATACAGCGAGAAGCTTGACGAATCCTACGATTTTGTACCAGTTCAAACACATGCCGAAGATGAAGAAGATTCACCCATTGAAGAAGTTCGTGCCGTCGTGCCAAAGTAGGTTGAATATCCCCTCTTTAGATGAATTCTTTTTCTCATCCGTATATTTTGCGCAGTACCGATGATCCCACGCTACCTGTCCACACATTCCGAATGTGGTTTTTAGGTCTTGTTTTCAGTTGTTTGCTGGCTTTTGTCAATCAGTTTTTCTGGTACCGAAAACAAGCAATGACGCTCACCCCGCTTGTGGTTCAGTTGGTCTCTTTCCCCATCGGTAAATTCATGGAGGTCGTGATCCCAAAGTCCCGCTTTTTCAATCCTGGTCCCTTCAACATGAAAGAACACGTACTGATTACTGCCATGGCAAACTGTTGTGCAAATACTGCTTATGCCGTCGACATCATCACCATCCAAAAATTGTTCTATAACCAAGATCTAGGATGGGGAGGTGGTCTCCTTCTCATCTGGACCACCCAACTGATCGGTTTTGGTATGGCTGGGGTCCTTCGACCCTACCTCGTTTACCCTTCATCCATGGTTTGGCCCACCAATCTGGCCAACATTTCCCTTTTCCGTTCGTTCCATATTCCTGACAACAACTGGACAGGCCCTACTCGTTTCAGATGGTTCAGCTACTGTTTCCTCGGCATGTTCGTGTACTACTGGCTCCCCGGCTATTTCTTCCAAGTGCTCGCTTATTTCAGGTAAAAGTGATGCAAACACACATTTTTCTGTTCCATTCTAAATGCCGATTGCATTCAATAGCTGGGCTTGCTGGATTAACAAAAACAACCGCGCTCTTGCCCAAGTTACTAGCAGCTATACTGGCATGGGTGTACTTGCTATCTCCTTCGACTGGCAGACCATTTCGTCTTTCCTCCAATCACCACTTCTCGTTCCATGGTGGGCTATTGCAAACATCGCTGTCGGTTTTGTCATTGTCGCCTGGGTCTTCATCCCAGCCATGTACTTTAGCAATGTCTGGGATACTCAACGATTCCCTATCATGACACAGAAATTGTTCGACAAGTATGGCAATCTTTGGAACAACACGCGCGTCTTGACTCCGGAAAATATTTTGGATGAAGCCAAATACGAAGAGTACGGTCCTTTGAATATGACGGCTTTCTTCGCTTTCACTTATGGCATCATGTTTGCTGGTGTCACTTCTGTCCTGACCCATACTTTCTTGTACCATCGCAAAGACATCGTTCGTCAGTTCAAGGCTTCCCGCACTGAAGACGAAGATATTCATCGTAAATTGATGCGTGCCTATCCTGAAGTCCCAGATTGGTGGTATTATGCTACCTTCCTTATTTCGTTCGGCGTGTCCTTTGCTGTGATCTACGTCTGGCCTATCTATCTGCCATGGTGGGGTTTGATTCTTGCCATTGCTATTCCTATCATCTTTGTCCTTCCTATTGGTATTATCCAGGCTATTACAAATCAACAGCCCGGCCTAAACGTTGTTACGGAATTCATCATTGGTTACGCGTTACCTGGCTACCCCATTGCCAACGTTACGTTCAAGACCTATGGCTATATATCTATGGCTCAATGTCTTCAGTTCGTCAGCGATTTGAAGCTTGGTCACTATTGTAAGATTCCTCCCCGAGCCATGTTCCAAGTCCAGATGTTGGGTACAGCTATTGCTGGTCTGGTGAATCTGGCTACTGCCCGTTGGTTAATGGGATATATTCCCGATATTTGTACTCCTGATGCGGAGCCTTTCACCTGTCCCAATGCAGAGACGTTCTTCTCTGCATCAGTTGTCTGGGGTGCCATTGGTCCTGCAAAAATGTTCGGTCCTGATTCACCCTACCGACCTATGCTGTGGTTCTTCCTTGTTGGTTTTATCTTGCCTATTCCCTTCTACTTCCTATCGAAGAAATACCCTAACAGCTGGCTTAAATATGTCCACATCCCACTGATGTTCAATGCTACTGGTATGATGCCTCCCGCTATGCCCATCAACTTCTCTATGTGGTGCATTGCCGGTTTCGTATTTATGTACTATATCCGTAAGCATCATCACGAATGGTGGGTTAAGTACAACTACGTCACTTCGGCAGCATTCGATTCAGGTAAATACATGACTTATTTCGTTGGAATTTGCATTCTTAACCAACCATGTTTTGCTCTATCTTTTTAGGTGTTGCTATTGCGACGTTGGTCATCTTTGGTGTAATATCAGGTTCGGGTTACCAGCCTGACTGGTGGGGCAATGGCAGCGGATCCCAAACTCTGGATCATTGTGATCTCGCTGGAACAAATACCACCTCTACTGTCTGTCTGATCTGCTAGATGGCAAACTTTTAGAATGTAAAATTTATCGCTAATGACGTGTTATCCTAATCCTCTTCTAACCCTCCATCTTTTACTCTGTTTATCCTCTCTCTCTTGTATCCCTTTCTTTTTTGATATCTCTTAAAAATTGGAGTTCATGTTTGTTATCCATTCTATATCGTTAACCTTTCGCATGCAGGCATGACGAAAATAAAAGGAATATGCCTACGCATCTTGGCAACCAGCTAAATTTGTAAATTGAGCATGGTCAGAAATGACCAAACCTGCACATCCCGCGTAATGGTAGTCTTTCACGGCAGAGAAACATGCAAGGTCAATTGCACACAAGATGATATCAACTTAATCGAGAGCGAAACGTTCAAGTACATGTGGTTTACACCCGTGTTGATCGACTCCCTTTTTCTCTGACCACCCATGATGTCGTATTGTTTCATTGTCTTCAAAGCTTACAAGCCCCTTTTAACTTTAATAGTTTGCTGCATCCCGTTGCCAAATTATTCTTACATGCCGCCATAGCACATTATTGAATCCATCTGATTCGTGTGTGCTAAGTATTCATCTACCTAAGAACAACAAAAGTATCCCTTTACGGCATTCCATAGCTAAATATGTGAGCAACTAAGTTGTCTTTCTAGTATAAGCATATTGGTAATATTAAGATTTGTCGTTGTAAACGGGACATAGTCTAAAGTGGTTATTTACAGATCGTCTATTTCTACCAGCCTGTCATCTCATTCACAACGGCACGCTCTCTATCTTTGCTCATTTCACCGTAGCCAATGACCCGCATCGAAAAACGCCCACTTCCCCCAGTCAAACTTCGCAGCGCATTGGAATAACCAAGCATCGAACTCAATGGTACATGAGCCTTAATGATTTGCTTTGCTTTGTATCCATCCACATCCTCGCTGACCAGCAACGAGTCGCGCGGTATGTAGACTTGTGCATCTTCGCCCGTGTTGTCGCTCTCTTCTTCGGATGACTCGAGACCAATGACATGGCCACGACGCGTGCCGCTGAGATCGCTGACGACGTTTCCAATATGATTTTCATTGACTTCGGTGTATACTTCCATCATCGGTTCAAGCAAACAAGGATTGGCTTGCTTGACAGCATCCTGCACACATTTCGCTACGCAAGCAGAAATAGCGCCTGTAGTTGTCTCGGGGCCAAATATACCAAAGTTAGAAGCCTTGACTTTAAGTTTGGTAAGAGGGAAGCCGAGCACAGCACCGCGTGCAAGCCCAGACAGAATGCCAGTCTGGACAGCTTGACGCATGTCCTCTTTGCTGATATGAGCGGTGTCATCATTGGATTCCCCTTCGCCCGAATTGGCTATGCTCTCTAGGTCCATGCTAAGTTTATTGCCAGAATCAGATACCCAGCCTTCAAGCACTTCCTCTTCGTCATCCATTGGAGAGATGTGTATTTGGCAGCTTGCTCTTAGCCTTTTGCCCAATACTTCCTTATTATATGTTGTTGTAGCGGAAGTATCAGCTCTGCATGTCTCACGATAGCTGATGCGCATTTTACCCATTTCTGCTTTACACTTGAAATCGTTGAGCAATCTGTCCTTGACAATTTCGAGATGTAATTCTCCCATGCCGCTGACGAGACGTTGGCCACTTTCCTCGTCGATCCACACCTTTAGTGAAGGATCCTCGCGCGTCAAATGCTTCAATGCATCTTCAATTGCCTGTTCTTCTGATACTGAAGCTGGTTCTACTGCTGCAAAAAAGGCTGGGCTTGGGACGTCAATATTACCGAGCTGAAGGCCTGATTTCACGGCAGCTGAATCGTTTGACTGCACGAGTGTATCTCCAGTACGTGTTCCTTTTAGACCTACAATGACACCAATGTTGCCACATCCAATAGACGGTATTTCTTCTACATCTTTCGCGTACATTTGTAACAGTTTGTTAACCCGTTCTTTACTGTTTGTTGTCGTATTGTGTAATGTCATCCTGCTGTTGATTTTCCCTGCGCAGTGCTATGAGTACATCGATTTCCGATTTTCAATTTCCATACCTGAATATACTTTGACATATACCAGCGGGCCACGGCGCGAATCATGGGTTACTTTGAACGCCAATGCACGCAATTTTTCGTTTTCAGATAGAGGTACAAGCGTTTTCTTTCCATCGTATGTAGTTGCTACAGCAGGAGGGCGATCCAAGGGACTTGGTAAGTAATTCACAATCGCGTCTAAAACAGGTTGGACGCCCTGATTTTTAAAAGCAGCACCACAAAGTACGGGAACTGCCTTATTGTCTAGTGTGACTCTCCGTAGCGCCGCTTTGATAGCTTCCGGTTGCACGCGTGTATGGTCTCCATCAGCCTCATCAAAAAAGACCTCCACAATACCATCGTCCAATTCCGCAAGTGTTTCCACGAGAGCAGTCCTCGCACGGACCGCTTCTTCAAACAATTTCTGATCCCTGTATGTGTTGTCTAACAGTGTTCTCCGCATGACAGATCCGTCGTTATATTTTGGATCCCACTCAACCACTTCCATAGATACTAGATCTACAACTGCCCGAAGACCCTTTAATTTGTCATTGGCTTGTTCGTCGTGCATAACTGGCAACTGTAGGACTAACGGGCGTGTACGTAGCTTTCTCCACATCTCCCGGACCGTCCGGCCGAAAGCAGCACCTGTTCGATCGAGTTTGTTGACAAAAGCAATTCGGGGAATATCGTATCGATTAGCTTGTTTCCAAACTGTCTCCGTCTGAGCTTCCACACCAGCAACACCATCCAGAATAGTAACAGCACCATCCAGCACACGAACAGATCGTTCTACTTCCATTGTGAAATCGACGTGGCCAGGCGTATCAATCAAATTGATACGGTTGCCTTTCCATCCAAACGTGATCGCCGCGCTGTTAATTGTAATACCTCTTTCACGTTCAGCGGCAAGGTAGTCCATCACCGTATCGCCATCATCGATATCTTAAACCCATTATTTGGTTAGATAGGCTACAAGGGTAATTACTGTTATATCTAACCTCCAATTTTTTTGGTGACACCGGCATAATACAACATGCGTTCAGTGGTAGTCGTTTTGCCTAGATTCACTAATCGTCAACTCTGCTGATCTGTTTGCTTCTTGTTCATTCGGATAACATACCGGCATCAATATGCGCAATGATACCGATGTTGCGTGTCTTTAGTATCGAAAAGTCCTGTGTACCTGGTTTTCGCTCGGTTAATGTGCATATAACAGTCCGTCATGTATTAGTTATTTGCTCTTACCCGTTGCAAACAGCTGACATCGGTATCCCACTCGAGAGGTAAGTAGTATAACCCCTCTGGAGTAAAATGAATTGGTGGGAACCGCTTGCTTGGCCAATGGAGGCCGTATGATTCGAAGCATTTGGTGCAAGAGTAAGGTGGCAACGTTTTTTCTTAGGTGTCGGAGCCGAGGTTTCCAATGACAGTGAGCGTGACGGTCCCTCAACCAAGTACAAATTCTTGCGTAACTTTTGCGCCAGCGAAGATGATAACTTTGCGCTAGTATATTACGGTAACAGAACGCTCAGTATTGAAAGAAAAAAGCGGTGCTTTTACTGTACACAGTTCAAACCTTCTTCAAGTCTTTAGAAGAATATCTGCTGCAAATATTGAACAATGTTCCCACGGAGATGATACGTCGCTTTTCAAGAAGAAGCATGGAAAATATATTCTTCTATATGCAGATGATATTGATAGGAAGGAAGCAAAACTTCTTTGCAAATTTGAAAACAAAAATTACAAATCTCATAGAAGAGTTTTGGTACATTTTACAGCATCCTTCGAGGATATTATACTTTTGAAAAAGCAAAATCTGTAGTATTTACGACCTATGGGGTTGCATATGCATATATTTTTCTTGCCGCTGATATAACTAATTACTTGTGCCATAGGAGCAAGAGCCGAAGAGACGCAGAAAAGCTGTGCAAATTGCCTCCGCGTCAGCCGGCTAATCCAGCTCCTCTGTCGCTTTTGTTTAGGTCCCATATCCTGAGCGGCAATCAGTTGACCAGTCAGCACTGAAGCGAAGCATTTCTAAACTGAGTCGAGCTGAAAGCTTTGATGTTGTGCGGAAAGTATTTCGGCTCCACTCGTCCGTCAACGTCTAAAACCCGCTCCGTGAACTCGCTAATTAAGAGTAGAAACTTACTGAAGATGCCTTTCTAGGCATCTACAGCCAAAATGTAGATGTAACCCGTGTTCCCGGAGACGTTTTGTGGTGGCTGACGAACTGGAAAAAAACAGCCAGGTAATGCAGCGCTAACTCGAAAAGAAGGAGACATTCATCAGCATCACAAGGATCATTAATGAAATAAAAAAAATTAGATTGCTGAATATTTTCTGTTCATATCCATATCCATATGACCTACATATACTTTCGAGATGAAAGACATGTACAAATATAGAGCAAATAATCCATCCTTCATCGCTAGTAGATCCTTATACTTCCATCACGCGCTGCGCATACTAATTTCTTAAACTCTATGCCTTGTGTGCTAGACGGTTTCATCCCATAAATCTTTTCTAGTTCATTGCCGGTGTATTCCACTTCTAAAGTCACCATACGAGATGCAATTGAAGGGATAATCGGACAAGTCTGATAAATACTTCCATCCGCTAAAAGCACCCCACAATAAAGCCTTGTTAGAGGATGTCAATAGGTCAAGGACACCTACCACTGGCCACGCATACAACCAATTCTCCGTTTTCATTAAGTTTTGTGAGTAATTGGCACACACCATACTCATTTCGACGCCATTGAAGTGATGGAGCACTAGTAGCGCTAAGTAACCATCGCTACTCCATGTTCGTGCTCACCTCATATCGCTGCATTTATAAACAGTTACTACACCCTTCGAATCCCCTGTAACAACAATTTCAGCATCATCGTTATAGGCCAACGCCGTTAAAGATCCTTCGCCCGGAGAAACCGAAAATAACTGGTATTGCTATAAGTTTCGGGACATGTTTTAGATTCTTTTACCTCTTCCTTTGTACCAAGATGAATGCCTCTCACTGTACCATCCTCCAGCGCAGCAAGAATAAGCTTGTCTCCCGTCTCCACTTCTCGCTCATCTAATAATACTGTTTACCTCGCATGTCTATCAGGATCCGGCATTACCTAATTGCGCTGGTTCAAGATGCTTATAGATCCCTGGTAAAGTTCCCAAGACGATTTTATTAACTGCACATTTATAGTGGGCCACCGTAGTGATCGAAGCACTTGTGCCACAGTGCCATAATCTGATCGTTCCATCACGCGACGAACCTGGAGCAAACTTGTTAGCAATTAGATCCTCCGTGAAGAGCATCTGTTTACTTAAAACGTTTCTTCCGCGAGCAACTATAGCGGTATCCGTAACCGCTGAAATCAAAGTTATATAAACGATAAGTAGGCTTTACTTCTTAGTTTACCTGATGTATGTCCTTTTAGCGTAACTGGATTACTACCATCCAAAACAGACCAGATCTTTATCTGGAAATCGGCACCACCGCTTAATAACACTGATAAGACATTAGTCAGAAATTTTGCTTCGTAGGCCTTTCCAGCTCATCTAACCTTGGCTACTCGGGAAGAACTGAACTGTGGTGACGTCTGTAACGTGACCACGGAGCGTTCTCTATTTACAAGATGAGCTGTTACTTCTTTCTTTTATTAACTAAACAAACCTTTGGTGCATCGATGAATTTACCAATGATGATATCCGCGCCATCGGCAGCGGCATAATATTCGCCATCGGGTGACACGTCCAATGCTGCCACCTGCAAGTGAAGCGTCAGCTGAAATCATATTTGCTGGCTGGTGCGCTTACAGGGTTACCGTCAGATGGCTTAATTTCCGTCTTTGGAGCCACAAGCGTTAATGCTGATATCTTTAATGCGTCGCAGCTAGCCCGAAACGAACGCTAAATACGGTTATTCGTCTTTTGTCTTCTTATTGGAAACGACGTACCGAATTTATTTTTTCCACTTGTACACCGTCCTGTCCTTCCAACTTGTCTGATTTTACGATGACCGTAGCGTGTACGGATTGCTCTCCTAACACAGCCTTAAGCGCATTGCTGACGTGCGCACGAATTACCTTGACGATAACAAGAGATCCAGAACGATTCTTCGGGTACAGTACGACTGGAAACATCTCTGACAACCTGATCCCAATCAGGTTGGACCGAGACGTGGGGCAAGACATGAATAGACATAATGAGTGACCGCGTGAGGTTGTTGCTGCAATGCTTGAATTAAAACGTTTTTCCATAATTTTCACCTGCGTCAGCCAATAGTCATTCTGTGCTGGAAAACGGAGAATATTTACGCTGCAGCATGCGTTTGGTTGACGATGGTTTATGTCTTGAAAGAGGGAATCTTTTATTTTTGCTTTCTAGGTCTATCCTTGCATGAAACTAATTAATTCAAGCAAAAGCATGTTGGCAACTTCTTTCTTTCTTTCTTTCTTTTCAATTTTTTTTTTTTGCGTTTTAGTGCAGTTTGCCAATAGTTCAGCAATAGCAATGGATTTACAGATCCATAAGTTATATATGCGCTTCAACTATATTTTAGTACCTGTAAGCTACAAGTCTAAGAAATTCAGTAAGGAAGCTTAGCTTGGGACATTCTCAGCTACATTCACCGCTCTATTAAAAAAAAGGACAAGCAATACAGTATATCGGGATAGGAATGGATACTGAGCGTTGGGTTGCAGGGTCCACGAATGGAAGCGTGGCCAGGATGCTAATACTCTCTCGATAAAAGTATACACAAAGAAAATAGAAGGTTGCACAACCTGCAATATGCTGTAACCACTTGCAACTGCACTGCCTTCTTGTAAGGCCGCCGCCACGGTTATTTTTGGCTGAACTCCGCCACTGCCATGAGATAAAAGAAAATATCCCTGGGTACGGTCGCTATTGCATTGCATAGACAGGGCGGGTCAGTTAAGTCAAAAGCGGCAACAAAGGGTATCAACGTACTAAAACCATAAAAGAAAATAGCGAAGAGCGACTGGTTTCTGTCAGTAAATGCTCAATTTCCTTATTCAGGTACCGGGTTTGTTTAAGCAGCACAGGCGACATCGTGTTCCTAACTGCAAACAAATTCATGGAATTCTGTAAGTATAGATCACTAGAGATTACCATAAATAAAACGTTCAACAATGAATGCAAACGAAATATTGACAGTTTCCTAGAGCACATGGGCGGGGAAAAGCGAAAATTTCCATGCAGGGGACATCCGAAATAAGATCTTGCGGCGTTGTGTTTTACTTGCTTGTGCACTTTTCCTTGTTAGCAAATGGACAGCAAACATGTGTCGGTCATTCCCCCACTGCGCATAGTCTATTGGACAACATGGTTCAATGAACCCATGTTTGGTGGTAATTAGAAGGCTTAGCTTCAAGTTTGGATGCTGATGAACATCAAGGGCAAGACAACATCATCGGCACCGAATGCCCTCCTCCTGGCGGGTTTTACTTCGCGAATGAAAGTTCATGGTGCACCATCACGCCGAACACAACCGATCTAGACAATGTAGCTGCCTATGTATTTCACGCAGCAGACTATGCACCAAGTACTATGCCAACCAGTAAGTTCGCTATCATATGAAACCGTAGACAATAACCGATCAATCTGAATATCTTTCTCAGGAATCGATCGTCAGCCCTTTATTCTGGAGACACAAGAATCTCCATTAACCGCTCCCTTCAGAATGAGCGCCGAGGAGATGAAAAAGTTTGATTATCTGGCGTCATATCATTTTAAAAGCCAATTTCTTTTCCCCTACTATGGACCTGATCTGATAGATGTTGTCAACCGGCCGCTCCCCGAAAACTTCATGGCAACCAAAACTGACCGAGCACCTATCTTGTGGATCGCCCGTAACTGTCAAGCATCCAATGCGCGCCAAGTTTATATCGAGGAATTAATGAAACATGTCAAAGTCGACAGCTACAGTTATTGTCTTAATAACAAGCCTTTTCCTGATGACAAAACACGTCTTGAACTGATGGCAGAATACAAGTTCTATCTCGCCGTGGAAAATGCCAATTGCGACGACTATGGTAGGAAACCTTTTTTTTTTTTTTACCCAGGCTATAGAGGTTAAAGTCACATGCTTTTACCATTTTACCTTTTAGTGACTGAGAAGCTTTTCGATACGTTCATGCAATCTGCCGTGCCTATCGTCGATGGCCCACAGTCATACGATGGGTTCATTCCTACAAATCATTCTGTGATCCGTATGGACCAATATCCTGATCCACGCGATCTAGCTGCTTATATCAATTACCTCGACAGCAATGACACAGCCTATCTGGAATATCTATCTTTTCGAAAATCTGCCACGAACGTTTACAGCAGACTGGATCTTGAACCTTCTTTTGTCAATAACTGGGGTAATCGTACTTTGCATAATGAACGTTCAAGCTGGTGTTCGGTCTGCCGTGGCGTAGCTCCTTTGTGGCGTTCTCGACATGATCCATCTTTCAACTTTGTACAGCCAGACCCGTCGGAACGATTTTTAACCGATACATCTTGTATGATGTCTGCTAAATGGGACTACGTTGCCAATGGCCCTCCTTTTATTCCGCCATGGCTAGCAAAGCCGGAAAAAGAGGCCCCACAGATTACATCCGAGCAAGAGCCAAATTATGAATCAGCACTTGTGGCAGTAACAGCGGATACGACGGAACGATCTAGCATCAGTATGATGTGGGCTTCAGAAGCCTTTGTTTGCATGACATTCCTTGCGTTTATCCTGTGGATGCTCTATCGTCGCAGATACCTACCAAAAGTCCGATCTCCTTCACCTGCATAGCTTTTAAACCTTGACATCGGATTCTGCCTATATATGAATATTACTTTTTGTTTGTATCTAGAGTAACGGAAACCATCATCATCAATCATCAGCATTTTGCTCTGCTTTCCTTCCTATGAATACCAAAGCTCGAAAACGCACACATATAGACGGAACAATTATGTACAGTCTAAAGTGCTCCCTGGCTTGAGAGCTTTATGTAATGGCATGAAAGAGACTCAAATCTAGAAGCATAATTATGTCGAAGAAACCATACTAATAAAAAACAGTAAAGAACTACAGATAAATAAATATTTTCTTTTTTCACTCTGTGATCCGATCCAGAAGTTTGCTTGCCAGTCTTGCATTCATTGCCACATTTGTCTTCATTGCACCAAAGGTCGGGTCAGCCAACGCTGGGAAATTTAGCTCTTCCAAGTATTCTTTTTGAGTTCGTCGACCAACAGTGTGCGCAAACGATGGCTCTGAGCATGCGGTAACAAGGATAGCTTTAACAGCATCAATAACCGCGTAGTTCTGACTCTTGACGACGAGATGGTTCATCTGTGGCAACAGCGAATCATATCTACATAGAAACACAGTGAGAAAAAAAGAACTTGCTATGAATTACTGCCAACGTACACTAAAGCAAATACTTCAGGAATGGAAACAGCAGCTTCAGAAAGGAAATTGTACAGGAATAAACGTTCTGACTCCTTCTCGGATGAATTGATCATTGTCGCCAAAAGGGACACCAGTAACAGAGCCGTCGTGTTATCAGGGATCTCCAAGGTGTCAAACATGCGGACATACGGTGAGGAGAACTCAAGAGAGTCCAGGTCAATATCATTGATACCAGCCAGACGCAGAAGTTCCCTCAACTCGCCGCTCTCAGCGGCAAACGGCATAAGACCTGCTAGATAACCCAAAGTGCTGGCTTCCACAAAGTTCGCTTCCAAGGACCGCTTGCAATCAATCTCGAGGAAAGTGGAAAGACATCGGTATACAATATCCTTCGGTTCGCAGTGGTTCAGTCCCTTCAGCAGTATACCGGCAATAGCAAAGGAGAAATGTGTCCTAAAACTGACACCGCTGACTTTGTCAAGTTCCTCTGCTATGTCTAATAATGGCTTTCGAGTTTCTGTCAGCACTTCGACCAGCGAATGTTGCGTAAATAGCTTGTGGGCATCCAGTCCACGCAAAACAGACTGCAGAAATTGAACAGCCGTTGCAAAAATCGCCGGATGGTTCATTTGCACAAGAGCAATAGCCAGCCAAAATAGCGATTTTAGATAGCGTGAATTGGCTGGTAAATTATCAATCACATTGCTAAGGCACATCATGATGCTAATAATCAAGCTAGGATCCGTTTCATTGAAGATGGCGAGCGCTCCACGCAAGGCCACCAAGATCTGATAAATTAAATCGTCGTCGACTTCGTCCTGCGCCAGGCATCCAAGTACAACAAACGAACGAGGTTGTATAGCAGGGTTGAATTGAAACGCCGTACTTGTGACAAGGCCCATCCAGCGTGCGCGCCACGTGTTAGCAATATCTATTTGCAATCGATCAGCATTATTATCAGTGACGCTTGTGAGCAAATCTCGATTACCTGTTGATGGAGCACCAATGGTCAGTGCATCCAATAGTAGGCGAGTTATCCTTTCTAAGGATGATAGATTAATAGGTTCGGCATTATCCGTCATCGTCTCCGGTGAAATAGTGAACGCGTTACAATGCGACTTTGTAAGTCCAAAGTACATGCGGTTCTTGCTGTCGCAAACATCACCGAGCAAAAACTGTAGCTTCTTTCCGTTCTCTTCCGATAAAGGCATGCAAGTACACAATCCATGGATCATGTTAACTACTAACTGATGTACCGATGTTCGAATCAAAGTAGAACCAGTTGCAACAAGTAAAGTAACAACGTGAAATATTTCTGGAAGATACAACTTGACTGGTCCCGCGCTGTTGAACGACAACATCAGTATAATTCTGAGGAGCACGGCAATTTCAGTCCAAGCAGGGTGTTCAGCCAAGTTTTTGCATGGACGCATCGATGTTCGCAGCAATACCTAGTAGCGTTGTATTAATAGAAGTTCAAGATTTGTCTTGTTGTACCCTTCTCATTCTGCTGATCACTTTTCCGCGGGCAGCTATACTTGACATTGTCACAATGGTATCAGCTACAGCTTCTGCCTGTGTAGATCCGATTCCATTTTCAACCGAGTATTGTACAAAGGAATCCAGAATAACATTCATCATATCGTCCACTTCAGCCAAAGTACTCCATACTTTTGCTTGGATATGTTTGTACATCTAAGGAGGAAAAAGGAGATGTAAGCACCTTTGACTTGACTTGGTTTATCCTTACATCTGCCTTGGTCACAGTGAGATCAATTAGTAGACGGAGGATATCTTTGGTCTTAGTAATATTTCTATTCGACTCATCGGAAACGCTTCGGACGAATAGAGAGAGGTTACGCAACCAGGGTGACATATAGCTCAAGCATAGTTGCCGCATAGGATCACTAGACTTGTTGAAACCCAGAAAGCACTCGTTCAGGAATTCAAACGTAAGATGGGTCTCCGTAGCAGCAAGACTTTCACTGATACCAACAATGAACTCAGCACTGTTGGCGGGTATGCAAAGGTCTACCGGAAGTTAGCAATTGTGGGTCATATCAAGTATCCATTTACCTCTCGCGTTTAGTAACTGATTTCCAATATCGAAGCGGAACGTCAGGCTTAAAGAGTACAATAAATTATAGGCTGCTAAACGCAATTCTGGGTCATCGCTGCCAATATTAAGTAATGCCATATTTAAAAGTCGGCCAGGTACATCTCCGGGACGGACTGCTCGTTCATGTAGGTTACCCGGACGCGACGTTTCATAACGTTGCTTGTTATATCGAAGTAACTAGCAATGAAGAGTGTAAGTGCGCAATAGGGCCTGGTACATATGCAATAACTCACTGCAAGCATTGCGTCCCGCTTAGGCGTAGAGAATACCCAATTCGACTTTCCTCCATCTGTCTTGATACATAGCTCGCCACCATTTTCGGTCCTGGAGGTAGGAAGTGCTATCATGTCGTCGATCTCCGACATGTGCACGATATCATTCAGCACGGTATTCAAACTCCAAAAGATTTCTTGCTTGCGCACCTATATCACGCTCTAGGAAACGATACAACAAGCTCATCTACGCTTACCGTGATAATTTGCATATGCTCCGGGCCAATCTTAATCGTTACGGGGATCGTCATCTTCAAATTGGTTATCTTTGTCACGGAAGCAAATACAGTGCTACTTTCTCTCTCAATTTCAACTGTGGAAGAAGATGAGGTGTGAGTACAACAGAGGATGCTTTCAATTTATATATACCTGTCGATTTTGGAAGATGCACTTCTGCAGGAGCTATATATTCGTGTAGTTCCGCGACGGACAGGGAGAAATGAGTCCTTTTCACTAGCTTGTTTGTGATGATGCGTGGTAGACGTTTGATATGTCGCTGCATATGGGTATTTGGGTTATACAAATGGAATGCGGCAAGACAATCGTTCATTTCGCTAAAGAGTAGCTGGAAGAATTGAAGAGGAATTTCAGAGCTAGCGTTAAACCGTGTGACATCAAAAAGCAATTCGAAAGGTGCATTAAGATAGGGTTCCATAACCTATCAAACAGTTATTACGCGAAGTCTACAAAATGTTCACACTCACCCGAAGCATATAATACGTGAGCAGCTCATAGTCAAAGTTTTCCCCTGTGACATTGCGGCATATCATGTAAAATACTGGGCGACCTACTCTTGAAACTCCTCCTCGATAGAAGATGTTCATAGCACTGATAGCCGTAAGATCGCGATGACTATTGCGACGTATGAATTCGTTGTAGAACTGGTTATTATTGCTAATAGCGTAATTTCGTGGAAGCAAAGGTTCTTGTTGTGAAGCCTCCACAGGTCGGCCTAGCTGTGCTAGCAAATTCGATAACTGATCCAACGTCTTTTTTCTCTCGAGAAGTGTCTGAGTATCATTAGAACCCTTCATTTTTCGGCCGGCTAGATCTCTTGATATGCGTTCGAGGTTATCCGCAAGATGACGATGCAACTTCGCGTGGACTTTGTCTCCAATCTGTAGTTGACCACTTGTACTCATCTCGCATGGTTTTCCTGCAGGTGTTACTGCTGAGATCTCGCGCAAAAAGCTGGTTACTTTGTATATGTTGTTCGTTAAAAAGTCGTTGAGCACAATCATATGCGTTTCTTTTGCACCAAAGAGAACATTATTAGCCAGATTCTGCATGACCCGAGTTGCCTGAAGGAGAAGCTTTCGAACAGCCATGTTCTTGGGAATTGCGTTTTTAGAAAAGCCGGTATATTCAGGAGACAGTATAGCTGGACCAAAGAGACGCAAGAACACAAATCCGCCAACAGCCGTGTACTTAGCTTCTGGGAAGCGCTTCTGCACAGCATTGACAATCAGTGATAGCTCTTGGCGGAACATCCTAAAGATAATTTAGCATAGAGCGAATAATAAGAAAACAGACTCAACCTAGGTGCGTTCTTTGGTGACGAGCAAATAGCGCTCAATAAAATCTCTGTGGCATTAATCACATTTAACCGGTTACTCGCTATGCTCTCGTCAGAGTCGAGTTTATCTGGATCCAATTCCCATTTATGTTTGTCATCCGGGAGACCATTAATTTCTTCAATAGCTGGTTGCAGCGTACTGCGAATGTAATGTGTACAGCATTGCTGGGCAAAGATGGACAAAAGGCGAGTTGCGGTAGTTGTACCTCGAAATAATGTGGCCTCTTGCTCTATTAATCGCAAGTAATCAGTTTAACTGAATATATCACTTAGTCAAATGTACCTGTCGACGCGATTTCTCTGGCAATGATGGTCTCTAGCAAAGGCATAATCCTGTTACGTGCTTCAAAACATGAAAGGACAACTTCGGCGACCTCTGTGGCGTCAGTAGATGAACACACTTCGCAAAGGGATACCGCAATTTCCAAATCGGATCCGACCAAGAGCTGAAGGCAGAGATATATGCAATGAGATACGATTGGTAGCATAGATTTTGCTTACATCGACCAACTTCTCGTAGCGCTCCGTCATGACGTTCTCCGCTAGAGTATCGAATTCGGCACCTTGATTTAAAATATTGGTCAGCACCTGCATAAATGCCGTCCTGGTTCTTGTGTCTTCATGATAGCCCATAGCCAGGGAATATTTTAAACCGGCATCCACATTAGCGCTGAGCAAGTTTGACATGGCCAGAATGGTATAATCTTTCAAAGAAGATAAATCTTGATAACTTTCGGATAGCTGCAAAGTATGATGAATGAACGCCTAAACAACGATATATTATGTGTTACCTTGCTTGCAGCGATAGTTTCCCTGTCATCCTTAAATTTCGTTAGCGTACCATTAGAAGTCTCCATCTAGAGGGATGTATAAGTATAACCGTTGCATTTTAGAGGCGCGTTACTTACCTCGTGTAGTCTACATCGGTTCAGCAATTTCAAGAAAAATGTGAAATATTTATAGAATAACTTGCTCTTGATCTGACTCACGTCCGTTTCTCGAACGGACTCGGAAGGTTGAAGAGGCAATTGATGTAGAAGGGCAACGATTGCTTTCAGGCACGCTTGATCCAGATCACGCTGGACTTTCTCTGTTTGAGCTGCATCTTGAAAGGCAAGTGGAGTGTTCATGTCCAAATTTTGCTATAAGCAAGGGAAAAGGTCAAAAAGTCGTTTTTGAACTGCATACACCTACCAGCGCAAAGTCGCTAGTCCATTCCACTATGATTTCCAACAGCTTGTTTCTCAGCTTAGTTTCGTCCCGAATAATGATATGCTCCTTTTTCAACATAACTTTCTCGATCAGTCGGCACATTCTGATCTTGATCCGTAGTCCGACATAGTGATTCTGCAGCTTATTGAGGTAGCTTATAAAACGATTAATAAGCGTGCTAAAATCAACGCTTAATAGATAGTCGTTCGGATCGACTAGCCGGTCTAGTATCAATTTCAAGACAAGAATGGCCTGTTCCACAAATAATGAGCTTTGAGCTCCGCAGACGGCTTCGCCATCGGGCCCAAAGAATCTTGCCATTATACCTTCTAGGTGCCGAAACAAGCTTGAATACAATGCGGGAGAAAGATCGTTTCCAAGGATGTCTTTCACACCCTCTCGGACAAAGACATTTTCCGATATCAATAACTCTGTTATCTCCATAACGAAACGGTCAACCATAGCAGCTGGTTCAGAAGGAGTAGGTGTACGACGAGAATCGCCGGCCATGGTACGTTTGCTATCGGCGTTCGTATCATAACCTGGACCATCTGTGACACAGCAACCTCCCAGTGCAACCAGAAATCCTGTGAGGTTTTCCCATTCTGTATTTTTCTCTTCATCTACTTCAATGCGAGATTGCCCGCCACTTGTGGTGATTTTTCCGGTGTTCATGCGACCTTTGTCATATCGTGTGGTAGCCGGCAGTTTGGTGAATTCTTCAGGGAGTTCCTCTCCGTATCGACTAACAATCTGTGTCAATGCTTTCCATCGTTTCCAGCCTTCTTCCCATGCTGCCAAGTTGCCGGGAGTTGGTTTAAGTAACATTCGTAGATGTTTACGAATACGCTTTTGCTGTGCTTTTCGACCCAAGAATAAGGAATCTTCGGATGCAAGGCTTTGATAGATGGGTAGATTACTGTACAATGTTATCTCACTTTGTTGCGATAACTCGTCTTCATCCGCGAATTGTGATTCCACGCAAAGATAATCGATACAACGAATAGCATCTGAACATATTTCGGGTTTAGAAGAGGAAAGTGTAATTAGAAGAGCGATTTCTAAAGCAATTGAAGCCTGTAGGCGCTCCCTGGTGTCAGCGCCTTCGCTAGAAATGTCCTAATGAATGTCAAGCCGAAACATGCATTGAGTATCTTGATATCTACAGGCCCTTAAACGTACCCTGTTTTCCCGTAAAAAGCTTTGTCTCGCGGCTAGAACTTTCAACAGCAAGCCTAGAAGGAATTTGATACGATCTTCATCTTGTTTATTGTCCAGGATTTGCTTAGCCAGTGTAAATGCAGCTTGAGAAGAAATGCGCCAGAAATTGACTATTAATGTGTCGTCTGGTCCCCAGTGCGCAATATTTTCAGCGTCGTGAAATCTTGCAAGACAGTCGCTTGCTGATTGCCTTATAGTGGAATCATTATGTTCCAGTAGATTTGTTACACCCGTCATGAAAGCTGCGTTTTGCTCCACACGTTTTTTCTCGTCACCCTTTTACCAGGAGACTGTCAATCAGCAATTCAAGCGATCTATAAACTTACCAAGAGGGCCAGAAGTGGGTCACATCTGAATAACCGTAGCAAATCCTGAAGCAACATGGTTGTGTTCTGTTTCGATGAATCTGCTGCTATGATTCTGACAGACGAATCCTTCTTTGCGTTGGTTAGTTCAGACCGGATGGTTTGCAAAAATAGTCTGCGAAGGTGACTACAAAGCGATCCGTACATAGATGCAATGGTGGGATTCCAAGGTAACCGATTGTCATCCTGAGCAATTGCTAAACAAGATCTTACAAGAGCCAATTTAAAAATAAGTGGAGCGTTCTCTTCAAGGCAAGTTGGGACGATCGTCGTTAAAGTAGTTTTGGGATCCAGTCGTAGACGTGATAGCAAGTAATCGGTTGTCAGCGTTTGAACGTCAATTGTATAACCGATGTTTGCGAGTTCGGCTTTCGATAGGCGCGAAAAGTTCCACACCTTTTCTCTCAAGTCGTCTTCAATATCTGCTGCAATATGGCGAAGCACAGAGTCTTCGGTCGGTGGTACATAAGTTGATGCTTTACATAAATCAACGTAACACACAGCTGCGATCTCAGACATCCTTGAGCTCCGCAAAGTCTTCCTCAGTATTCCGAGGAACATT
The DNA here is from genome assembly GCA_000696975.1 of Apophysomyces trapeziformis B9324. Lineage (NCBI taxonomy): Eukaryota > Fungi > Mucoromycota > Mucoromycetes > Mucorales > Mucoraceae > Apophysomyces > Apophysomyces trapeziformis. The sequence goes on from JNDP01001360.1 coordinate 231,235, forward strand.
GTCTAAGGAACGATGTATGCGCGTTTTAGTTATAATGCACAGGATATTGATCACCTACTCTTCGGTTTTGTGATGTGGGGTCATCCAGAAAGGCTTGTAAAAGAAGATCAGGTGATAAGGATAAAAGGATAGTTTGTAAAGGCCACAGAATAGCCTTTCTTCGTGAATTATCAGCTGTGGAGCTGCACATATCAAAGAGGATTTCGGACCCTGTAAGGAGACGGCCATCACTTTCACATATCTCCGCATATTGAAAAGGGTAAGTCTCGATCCAGCGCCATATCGCTTTTCTCATCGTTTTGGCAAAGAGCAATTTTCCTTCCCGTTTCATATGCAGGAAATATGGGCTGAGATCTGGGAATAAATTTAGCAATAATAAATGACCAGTGTTCTATCACCCACCTACCTGATAATACTGTGTGTAATCGTTGTCGCGTGAGACAACAACATTCTAACATCCTGATTTCCGGAGGACTCGATTCTGAGCCATCCGTCGTAGCACCCAACGCTTGTACAACGTTTTTGATTTTGGAATAGTAAGTTGACCAATTACTCGCACTAACATAATATAATACTCTCCCGGTCGCCTTGTAGATCTCGGCGACAATCTCCAAAATTTGCGGGTCAATGTTGGTTCCGACAGTCGGCGTATATTCATTCTGATGATCGGAGGTGGTAGATGTAAATTGCTCATGGGCTAATTCAATGACGTGTGTTTGGTGAAGAAAGCGACCAAGTAGTACGAGGAGAAATGTAACCAATGCTTCATCCAGTGGAGGTGGGTCGATCAATCTCAAGTTGGCCACCTTTTGACTTTGTCCATCAATTGATTGTCCTGCATTCAGAGTGTCCGCAATGGACGTATGTATAAACTCCATGTCATTCATTGCCCCGGTTGCAGCAGCAGCGGCCGCAGCTTCAATCGAATCCGCTACCTGTGCAGCTTCGCTGAGTCTTTGTTTGGAATGCTGACGATACCAGGCCCAATGATGTTGCATGCATGCAGACATCAGTCTCAATACAAACAATTGCGAATACAAAACTTCGTGCGGAACAGATGGATCGAATGTGCTGGTTACTGGATTCTGCAGGAAATAAAATTGGGAAAGATGAGGACACAGGGGGTAACAAAGGAAAAGCAAGCGTACCTTTGAAACATTTTCCAGGACAGTACCCAAGGCATTAGCTACTGTTGATAACTTGTGTCTCGATAGTTCGATGATCGCGGCCACTGGACAGGAAGCTCAGATTGGATCTGAGCGTTTCGATGAACCTTACCTGTCTGTTGCATAATAGGATCGTGCTCCAAATTTTCGAGCTTCCTTCCGCTGTTCACCGGCAACTAGAAAACCGGTATTAGGGTGGGAAAGACATAACACTAGAACCTGACGTGTCCTTACTCTCACGGCGACGCGGTTGATTAAGCCGACAATGAGCTTTGTGTTTGAGCGCATAGCTGAGACAAGATGCAGTCCGAGATGATTGTGATGATGATGGGCATGCACACGAAAATAAGGTCAAGAAGCCCTCAGTTCTGTGCCTGTGGACAGGCGGAATAGCAAAAAGAGAACAAAGAGGATTACTCTAAAAAGATTGGGAAGACAATCTTTCCGTTCCACAAAGTTGTCACGGTGCCACTGCAGTTTTGGCGCTGTACGACAGGAGTACGGATTCCGCTCACAGGGCTTTTCGGGAAGAACCTGGCGAGATTTGGACTCAGTGCGAATCAATTGGACCTGGTATTTGTGTTTGTTTCAGGTCGTGAGATACCGAACTTCAGGAAAAAAAAAGAGATTGTGCTAAAAACGGCCAGATGAACATAATCATCATCTATATCACTATCCAAAGCTCATGTCATAACTCAATGCATTTCCAGATGTACCACATATAGAGATAAGATCAAAGGTGTTGTCGAGGGTAAGCTTCTAATGGAAAATAGGCCGCCAATCTATTGAGTGAAATTTGACACAACACCATTGAGGCTTTTGTGAGACGATAACTGACATGCTGTAAAACTGGGCTTTTCTTGTTTGGTTGCTTAACGAAGTATTACATCACTTTGGCTCACAATTATTTCATATCAATCCGCAATGAGTAATCACTTATTATGATGTAAATGTTCGCTAATTTGAGAGCCCCGCGTAATTTCCTACACTGTCACGAAATCGCCTGTTCCCCTGTAAATAGACTGGAAATTTCTCTCTGCTTTTCATCGTTGGTCACCTCAAACTTCTAGAGGAAATGCCAAGACTCATTAAACCAAATGATATCCTTTCTTCACTTGATATCCATGTCATTGTCTGTATGGACAGAGCCTTTCTCATAATGGAAGTTTTGCTGTTTTCTAATAAGCTTGGATCCAGTTATAGTTTAAGCCTACATTTACCAGGAATTGCTAAAACTTAATTGCGAGAAAGAAACATGACCAAAGAACCAGAAAAAAGCATATAAAGCCAATGTTGGATAGGAAGATGACACGGTGCTGAAGTCCGTTCAACCATACGACATTTATCTCAGTTACTGTTATGGCTGCAGGAATGTGATTTTGTTTTTTGTATTGTTAAAGAAGATAAATGGATATAAAGCGATGTGGCAGATGTATCGCATGAACAGCCAGATCCTATGCAAGTACAATGCCAGGGTATACAAGCTTACTAGTGCAATGGGATTTCGAAACGCGGTTGTCGTTTAATAAGCTTATAGCCAAGTTAAGCAACTACATTGAATTAAAGTGATAACTTTTTAGACCCAAGCTTTAGGATGTCTTTCTTGTTTTCGCCAGGACAGCTAATTTCGGGTCGATTTCCCCTGCTAAAAAATTAAAGCATCGGCCACGCAGCTTAAGCTTCGTACGATCCTCAGACTTAGTTCACTAGATTCGTCGTTTACTCTGTTTTTCTTTGGTTTTTCTGCCATTTTGTTCCACACGTTGTAGTTTCGTACTGCTCGATTACGTAACGTTTTCTTTGCGATGAGTATATTGTTGTGGTCGCGATTCAATCGCGCCACGAGAAAACTGTACCAGAGAGCAAGACTGTCTACCGCCACAGCTAGAACATTACCCGATGGGTGGGAGGCAGTCATTGGTATTGAGGTACATGCGCAAATAAATTCAAAGACAAAGTTATTCTCAGGTAGACAGAATGGATCATTTTCTTGTAACTTTATGTATTGACATAACGTAGACACGCCCACCTCATTCAATGATCAAGTCAATACGAAGGTGTCAATAATTGATGCAGCATATCCTGGTGTGCAGCCGGTAACCATATCGTTTACATCTTTAAAATGTAATTTACACTGTTGCAGAGGCTCAATAAACACTGTGTCGAGCTTGCCGTCAAGACTGCTTTAGCACTGAATGGTTCAGTCCAAAGGCGTTCAACTTTTGACCGTAAACATTATTTTTATCCCGATCTTCCTCAAGGATACCAGATCACCCAGCAACGAGGTACATCAGATGTCCATAGTCGCTTGGAAAACTCTTTATCTTATGCAAACTAGAACCTATTGCTCGTGGTGGTAGGATACGATTAACAGAATTAGATGGGCTTGACAGGCCTATCGAAGTTGGCATTCACCAACTACAACTGGAGCAGGATACCGGGAAAAGTTTTCACGATATGCGTCCTGGACATACATTGCTTGATTTCAATAGGGCTGGTATCGGTCTTATGGAAATTGTCACCAAGCCAGATATGAGGTGGGAAGATACTCCATGATTAAAGCAAAACGCTAACCATGGCTATGATGAAAGATCCTCATTTGAAGCGGGATTACTTGTTAAGAAACTTCAAGCTATTCTACGAAGTGTAGGATCTTCAAAAGCGAACATGGAGGAGGTATCTCTTTGCTTTTCATTTGGTCTGGTAAATGAAAATTGAAGATTAGCATCATAGGGATCAATGAGATGTGACGTTAACGTCTCTGTTAACCGATCTGGTGAGGCATTCGGAACTCGATGCGAATTGAAAAATTTAAATAGTGTTCGCTTTTTATGCATGGCAATCGGTACATTAACTCCAAAAAGGTGATTGTATCTGTTATTAAACATGGTCCTAGATGCTGAAATACGACGACAAATTTCCATAATTGAACAAGGTGGAATTATCGAAGCCGAAACCAGAGGTTACGACGTGGCAGCAGACAAGACATTCAAGCTGCGAGGGAAAGAGTCCGCACCGGATTACCGATACATGCCAGAGCCAGATCTTGCTCCGTTATTATTATCTTCTGTATGTCCAGCACATTTCACATCCCTTTAATATTACTGTTGCTGACAGTAATCATAGGATTATATCAATAACCTTGCCGGGACGCTGCCTGAGCTTCCTGATGCATGTCGTGATAGGATAATGAATCAGTATAAGCTGTCTGTTACTGATGCAAATGTTGTTCTGAATGAACCAGGGAGTTTGCAGTTTTTTGAAAACGTAACGTATACTGCGCTGACAGACTTTCCACTTACCATAAAGACGTCGTAGGTATGTATCGGACGAAATCCTAGATTGGTTGTCAATTGGTAAGGTTAATACAACTCTAGGTCCGAATCAGGCTGATGTATTTTTGATCTAGGACATTACATGAATTATTCGGGCAGCTATCTAGTCACGGTATCCCTTTCCAAGAGAACCCAATATCCACCAAACAATTAGGTTCTCTTATTGACCTTGTCCAAAGCGGAACAATTACAGGTATGGTATTGATTGCCTTCATAGTTTATATTAAAGTTATATAGGTCCGACTGGGAAAAACGTATTGAAGCTATTAGTTGAACAGCGGTCATCTGAAATGCCGATGGAAATTGTAAAGCAAAAGGGCTGGTTAAGGATCAGAGATAGCGCAGCCTTAAGAACAGCGTGTGAGGATATTGTCCGCCAAAACAGTGAAAAGGTTCAATAATTCATTTAATCAATGCTAGGCTAACAGAGAATCAATAGGCTGCAGCAATCCGAAATGGAAATCCAAAGCTATTTCACTGGTTTGTTGGACAGGTCATGAAAGAAACAAAAGGAAAGGCAGATCCTGTAGAGTTGAATACAGCGCTATGCGATGCGCTTGGGGTTAAACTGGAAGATATGGTGAAGGACGGGCGGATTGGAGGTAGTAAGGGTTCAAGGAAGAAAGTATAGGGAAAAGTTAGCTAAATAATGCAGAGTTAATAATTTCTGACGACTTGAGCACTCTATATCGATACGCTGCATATCATACAGCTTCTTTATATTTTCTCATACACTAGTTAACCAGTAAATGATCCTCAACATCTTAAGATGGCATGACGAAATTACTTCTAACCTTTCATACGAGAATCAGCGCCCTGCCATTGTCATTGCTGAGATCAACTTGTATTCAAATTCTGATGCATGTGTAGCATTCAACGTCTTTATTACACAAAAGCTTTTAATGCTGACTTTACAACTCGACGTGTTGAGGTTCGTCAACAGGCAATTCACCAGAATCGGCAATAACAATGTCGACCTTGGGCTTGTCGCGAGGACTGAAATGACACCCGTTAGCGCATAACCATTCCCCACTTTGGCGTTGCTTACCCCTTTTCCGTATTCTCGATCTTGTATACCACGTCCATACCTTCCAGGACATGACCGAAAACTACGTGTCTACCATCTAACCATGAAGTCTGGACGGTGGTAATGAAGAACTGCGATCCGTTGGTGTTCTTGCCAGCATTTGCCATAGAGAGAACGCCCTTTGTAATATGTTAGTAAACAGACATATGCCCGAGCCGTCACTACTTACAGGGCCTGTGTGTCTCAACTTGAAGTTCTCATCCTCGAATCTGTCAGCTTATTGTTCTGTTTAAGATCATTGCTATAGATTATCCATCAGTGCTTACTGCCATAGATAGATTTGCCTCCAGTTCCATCTCCGTTGGTGAAGTCTCCACCTTGAATCATGAAGTTCTTAATGACGCGATGGAAAGTAGATCCTTTATAACCAAATCCCTTCTCTCCAGTGGCCAAGGCTCTGAAATTCTCAGCGGTTTTAGGAACGGTCTATGTAGGCAATTGGAGTAAATACTTGGCAATAATCTTTTTATATGATTTCTTACCTTGCCGTACAAACCGATGACAATACGACCGAGGTTTTCATCGCCTTGTTTAATATCAAAGTAGACTTTTTTTTGACTGCATATAAGAGAACTGATGTTACTATGTACGAATCTACCTTTATTGGTCACCAAAGGACCCTTCTTCGCGGAGACGTAGGAAACAGTCGACAATACGACGAGTAATGTCGCAAGGAAAAATGAAAGTCTAAGACGAGCCATGATGAAAGGTTCAACGAGTGGAACGAAGACGACTCGAAGAGAAACACTCTTTTACAGGTCCCGCGTTTCTAGCGACTCAGCAACTCAGTCCAGCCAATAGGAACATGCCGAGAATCACGCTTGTCCACCATGCTACGTGGCATAAAACGTTCCGCAGATACGTTGAATGTGTTGTATGGTGGAGACCAAAGAGCGAACGCTCTTTATAAACGACAACATGACTATGGCTTCTTTTTGCAAAGGCCCATCCGATGTTGTCAATGCAAAAAAAAAAAAAAGTATTATAGATAGGAGAACAAGAAATGTAACTATGGCATGACGTTATTGTTTCGTATCTGAATTGTATTCCCGCCATGGATCTACGGAACTCATACATGTCTGGTGCTTTAACAGCCCTTCCTCAACCTGTAAATAAGTCCAATAAGTAATAGCTCCTATTTGGCAGTATAATTTACTATGAGTGCGAAAAAGGGTAAAATACCTCAAAAGGATCTGTTGATGGATAATCAAGTCGAACACTCAGAGACGGGAACGCAAAACCATCGTTCGACTTCTGGATATTGGTGATGAATGCTTTTCAACTTCAGTAACTGCAATGAGCAATTAGCTTAAAAGGTTGTGGTGTGGTCATAGAAAAAGTAATTTTATTGAACTCTGCAGACAACAAAGGGCGAAGATAGTATTATTCGGTGTAGATCTACAAGACTTCTCCGTAGTCGCATAATGGCAAGGTATGTCTATGGTCACTGGTGTCATGTTCATGCATATTGAGGTGGAAGAAGAGGAATCTTCCAAGCGCATTCAACGTACATACAAAACAGAAGAGGGTATATAAAATGAGGAAGAAATGTCCTTAGGTTCTATATAAAGACTGAACATTATCATCCTGGTTGACATCTTCAACTTGGGGAAAAGTAATCCAAACTACAGGCACTTAGTAAAATGCATGTCCCTGAGTTTGGGATTTCATTCACTGGACTCACCGGAAACAATGGTCTGTTGAGGCGAGAATGAGTTGCTCCATGCACTATGAACAACAGTAAATTGCAATTGGCGAGTAACAGAAGAAAAAGTAATAATCATTCAAAGACACTTACTAAATATCTGACGTTAGTGCCCTATCTTCTTGACGCGTGGATCTTTTTCTGCCTTTCCGCCTGCAACTTTTCAAATCGCCTTACGGAAGCTCTGGACGATTCTGGTCTTTCTTCTTCTCCTTGACTGGTTCGTCATGGATACCTGGATGGTTCAACCACGGTCTCGGTTCGGCTAGCTCTTGTTTTACTTCGTACAGAAGGGATGATTGCTGTCGTCTATTCTTGTCTAGGATATCGTCCAAGAGTGGTAAACTTGAGCACCTCCGTCAGCTCTGTAACCACTAGACCGCTAGCTCCTGTTAAAGTCGCGCATGACCAGTCGTCACCATCGCCTCCTCTTCGCTAGCTGCTTGCAAACGCCCTGACGGACGGATAAACCAGGATAGACACTGCTAAAACCGTAGCATGTAACCCATAATGATAGCCTGGTTGTCTGCTGCATTCCTATGCCGCTGGGACGTATGACCACAGTTCACACACTGAACTAAGTGCAAGACTGTTTCTCAGTCAAGCCCTATTTTGTCCCCCCATATCACCCCAGGTCCTCGCAGGAAATGTTTGTAGTTTATTTAACTAAATCACGTTTCTTAATGGGCGTTCAAAATTGAACGAAAGGATACTAGGAACTGTTTGATTTTACGCTGTATTTGTGGAGAGGAAGCTCTCCTTGATACAATTGGTGAGCACGTTGAGCGACCACATCAGGACGGAAAGGAGTATTGCCAAAAATGTGCGCCCAGTGTGCCCAGCAAAGGCTGTAGAGGCAGACAGGAATCAGGCAGAAAAGAGAAGGCATGGAAGAATTGGAAGTGGGGCTGGGTGTCAGCGAGAAACTGGGAATGAAGGATTGAAGTGTAGGGAAAGATCAAGACGGAAGATGGCGGAAAAGAATGCTGGACCATAAAAGGTGTTTCGGGGAGCAAGTGAAAAGAAAGTGGTCTAGGAACTCTATGGCATTGTTACAGAGAGAGCAGGTGGGTGAGGGAGATTGGGAAGGAAGGAAACGGTGCAAACGATCGGGTGTTGGTCATCTTGTCAATCAAGATTCGCTACCGAATGCTGCAGGTGTAGTGTAGGACTGGTTGTCACCAGAAGCGCTTCCACCCGGGAGCATGGGATACGGAGCGAAGAAGACGAAGGAGAAATGTAAAAGACAGAAATGTCTGGTGGTGGTTTTCTTGCAGGAAATCCAGTAGATGCGAACGTTTTGAAGGCTGTTCAGCATCGTGACTATTTTTCGTTTGAACCATGACGCCAGTACTCCCATTTTCCGCGATCTGCGATCGAATCCTTACTGCGTGCAAATACTACAATAGCACAAAGCTGACCAAAATGGACAACAGGGACGTATCCGACGGCTATGCGTCAGACAGCAGTGATATGGAGATTGCCAACAGCGATGAGGAATTAAATGACATTTATACGAGTAGTGAACAAAAGACACAGGTTAGTTTAACATATGCCTTTCATCTACAACTGTGGTGCTAATGATGCTGTTGATACTATAAAGCAATCACTTCCTGTACAAATCAATAACTTTTCTAGCGACAAGCCTCTTATTGAAAATCATCCCGTCTCCTACGTTATCCATTTGGGAGAGGATTCCAGCAGCGACGGTGAATTGATTGAAGAACTGTATGGACCTTTCGACAGTTATCAAAGCCCAGTTCCCGATGCAACATTCACTCCGTCTCCTCGACCTACACCAACGCCAACACACCATCTCGCTTCACGAGAAAAGGAGATTGAACTGCTAAAAAAGCTGATCGCGCAAAAAGAGGAAGAAAGAAAGAAGCTTCAGTTGCGACAACTACCATCGCCGTCTCCACAGCCGTCCGCAACCTCCAAGTCATCAAATACCGTTGCGGTAAATCAAATATCGGTTAAGGATAGCTCCGTAATGGCAGAACTGCCTGAAGTGAAGGAAAATGCGAAGATTATTGAACCTGTTAACATGGATAACAGCGAGGTTGAGCTTAGACGATCTTTAAATGCGATGATTGAAGAGTTGGATCACGAAAAAGCGGCTAAGGCAGTATCTGACGAACTCAGCACAACCTTAACCGATACAGATATCGGTGACGCGTTCGATACTTCCGCTGTTGATCATCTGTCAAATAATCCGATACTTCTGGATACTACAATTGCTGCATCTGATTGCCCGATTGGTGCAGACGATCATGGCTATAGTTCAGACGACAGTTTTGTAACGGCTAGTTCGTCGGTATCAAGTGATGAAATGGAAGGCTTGCAAGCAAACGATGAAAGCAGGGAAGTTCAGTTGCAGATTCAGGAACTAGAACGACAAATTGCAGACTATAACGATCAATTGGAAGATATCAAAAAATCGCGACACGCTATTGAAGTCAAAGTGCTGGGCTTGCAGGTCCGTATATCAATTGAGAAAAATAGGAAGGCGCACATGAATAAGCCCATCCATACAAGCAAAGAAAGTAGCGGAATTGTTTTTGGTGCAAAACGACCTCAACCAAGCGATGATGCGCTTCTTTCTCCTGCAAGTAAAAGACGAAGAGAACCGCAGATGATGGAAAGCACTGATGAACTGGAAGAAGGACAGCTACAACCGGAAATCAGGCAACCAGAAACTCAGTTTAATCGAGAAACTTCAAAAATGGCATTACCTGTGCCATCCCAGGAACCAAAGGCCCTTAGTAGGCAACCAAAATCATTCCAAGATTCATTGACGGCATCACAACCGTCGACGCTACCGTTATCTCAGCCCTTTCTACCACCAACATCCGTCCCACAACACCGAATCCCGCCATCACCAACACCGCTTCCTCGACAGCCACTGCCGCCAGCACCATCTCAGATCACGATTCCTCAAACATCGACAACATCGCCTGCATCGCCTGCACCATCTCTATCACGGTACCAACAGCATCCAGCTATACACCCCACGTCAAAACCCCCATTCCATTATACCGCGCCGAAAATACATCGACCTCTAATTTCTCCACCTTCTTTGTCACCAGCCATTTCAACCCGGGAGCTTCCAGCAACATCCAATGTTACGCCAATTGTGGATGGCATGAAACTGAGTACATACCTGATAGACCTTGAAGAGCTTATCAAGATGCGGCTTGGATCTGACCAAAAAACGTCCTTGGTCACACCATCCCACCGATCTCCTCCTCGGCCTGCACGTGTTATCACTGTAGATGGTTTCACTCTCACATTGGATTCTGTTCTTTTGGAAAGAGTAGCTGCAGAATCAGTGCAGCAGGCAAGTATACGAAAAGTGACGGATAAATGCCAGTCTTTAAAGCAAGGGACTAACTTTAGACATGCGCGATCAGAACACCAGTATTCTGGCAGCGGATATATCTAACTCATTATTGGATATTTTGGGTTCCACTCCACTCTTGTTGAACCAGGTATGTCCCTGGTACTCTGGTTAATTTGAAGACACTCAGGCTTGAATGATGGCAGCTCTCAAGCCAACCTGGTTCAAGCTTTCAAAGCACGTCCGGGGAGAACGAAGATAATGTCGATGTATATTTCGAAAGTCCTCTGCTGAATGTCTTGCAAAGGGATGAGGCTAGCCTATTAACTCGCAAAATGGAGGTGAAGCCATACGTAAACAACATTTTACGTGGTCTCCCTTTGGGCATTGCTTCAGATCTTGCGACGAATAGTCTTCAGGTCCGAACCGATTTAGGACCAGCAAAAGACCTTGCTATCGAGGCTGTTCGGGCCTATCCTAATGTAGAGCTTCTGTGGGCACTTTATGCCGAGCTTTCACTCTACTGCCATGGAGAAAGTGAAATATTCAACAAGGATATTGACTCTATCTTGGAACACGTTCCTCTTGCGCTTGATGTCCATTGGCAGCGGATACGTGTGGCACGGGACGCCAGTAAGCGAGAAACTCTTTGGAATGACCTGCTAGCTCTAGTAGCGAGACATAAAACTGCAGAAAAATCACCAGGTTTGGTTAACGTAAAGCATGGTGTAATGGAGAATACTTACTTTGCCACAGGGCCTGTTATAATATCGGGTATAACGACTGAAATATTATTGCGGTTACTTCGTTATGAAGGGTTACCGGTTGTTCTGAAGTTATTAACGAAGAATGAGAAGGCGATCAATGTGGAAGCGGTGAAGCCATTTTCGCTGGAGGACACAGCAAGTCATATCCAGTTGATCGATGATGATCTTTACGTTTTGTGGATGACGATACTTTATTTCTTCTTGTGTCGAAAAATGCCAGATACGATTTGCCGCAATTGGTACAGCACACTTCTCACCAGTGGACGACCGTCAGTGACCAAACTGAAGTTCACCATTGACTGGTCCAGTGTGGTCTCCGAAGCGCCGTTGAGCCGACCAGAACAATTGGGTGTCGTGAATATGTTGTTATCCATGTTGCGATATTTCTCCAAAAAGGCTCGAGGCAATGATACCAAGAGACCTTTGCTGATGTCGGTCTTGCGGACACTTTTGGATTTCTTATCACATGTTGAGTGTTACAGGCGAGCAGGAACATTGGCTTTGCTTCGAGGAGCTTTTGAAATGGAAGCTCTGCGGCCGGAAGTGTACGATATTGCGGCTGTGTTGCAGACTCAGATGGGCGATCGAGCGGGAGCCTTAAATGGGCTCAAGTCACATGCGGAGCGTCTGTCCATGAATCACAAGCTAATTCTAGCATACCGATCGGCACACCTTTTGCGTCCTTCCGAGAAGAGTCCTCAAGAAGAATTACGAGAAGCAGCTCTGCTGTTAAAGTTACCGTTGAAGGATGTATATGATATGCAAGGAGCCTCAGCAGATACTGACAATGTGCAAGTGGATCTTGTGCGACGGATGTATCTGATTGCTCTAGGGATGGACTTTATGCTTCCGTTACAAGCGAAGCGATCGTTCAATGCAAACGAATTTCGTAGTTCAGCGTTTGCATGGATTAATCTTATCTTTTTGACGCAGATCAGCCGCTGGATTTATCAAGATCCGATACTGCAAAGTACGCTGCTGCAACAATTGAAGATGGCTCGCGATTTTGGTATCAATGCGGTTGATTCTGAAGATGCAAAGGTATTGATCTTTAAGTATGCGAAGGAGTGTCTATCGTGAAAGGTGGGGAAGTAATAAAAAAAAAAGACAAAGAGAAGAAAAGGAAAAGAAGAGAGATTGGAACGCGGGAAAAATAAGTAAGAACGACTTCCACTGTTCTATCATAGCATAACTGTGAGAGTACCTACTATACTCGTTCTTTTTCATTTGATCATGAGTATTTCTTTTATCCTATATCACCTAGTGAACTTAGCTAATAAAATAACCCAAGATCATTGCTGTGCAATCAGGTCTGATTGGTGTTGAATTCTATATCTTCTCTTTTATTGCCAACCAAAACTTAAATAAGATAAACCTGGCTAAACCAGACTATATCATCTACAACCACTCTTTCCACAACCACATGTAAAACTTTTTCATGAGCTGTGTCAAACAGAAATAACCGACCAGGGCCTGGATAAGGAAAGGGAAGTAGAGCGCTGGTTGACGAGTCATGCCTAAGACGTTTGTACCAAGTGGAGTATATGGAATGATAAGACCGACGGCCATGACGGTCACGGTGCCCAGGGCCAGCTGCCAAGAAGGGTTTCGCTGGAAGAAGGGAATTTTTTGGGTTCTTATCATATGGACAATGAGTGTTTGCGTAAGAAGACCTTCGTAGAACCAGCCGGTTTGGAAATGAGCCGAATCCATACTGTCCTCACTAGGATTCTGCCACTTGAAGAAGAAATACTGAATCAAGTAGGTCTCAATATCAAAGACACTAGAGAGAGGACCAAGGAATAACATGAACTTGAAAATGGACTTGGCTGACCATTGGTGTGGGTACTGCAGAAATTCTTCATCCACATTATCCCACGGGATGGCAATTTGAGAAATATCGTACCTATGTAAGGCGAAAAAAAAAAGAAGTCAGAGCATTGTGATGAATAAGCGGACAGATCGAAACAAGAATGGTATACTTACAGCAAGTTTTGCGTCAAGATCTGGTTACCTGTCATTGGCTGGAATGGAAGCCAGGCGCTTGCAATCAGAACGGAAAAGACATTACCAAAATTGGAAGAGGCAGCCATTTTGATGTACTTGATCGTATTAGCATGCGTTATTCGGCCACGGATAATAGCCTTGGTGATCACGTTAAGACTTTTCTCCAAGAGAATAATGTCGGCCGCGTCTTTTGCTAAAGGTGTTGCCGTATCCACGCTAATACCGCAGTCGCTGCCACGTAATGCAAGGGCATCATTGATGCCATCGCCCAGGAAACCAACGGTATGGTTATGACGCTTGAGCGCAGTGACCACATTAAACTTCTGAATAGGTGTTAATTTGGCAAACACGGTACAACGTTCCACAAGATCGTCGAATTTTTCTTCAGGCACTTCATCAAGCTCCGGCCCTGTGATACAGTGATCCACGGGAATACCAACGTCCTTACAGATTTTGCGTGTCACCGTGAGATTGTCGCCGGTCAAAACCTTGATGTGCACATTGTATGTGGCAAAGTCAGCAACGGCCGCAGCACAATCCTCTTTGGGAGGATCAAGGAAGGTGAGAAATCCGTGAAAGATCAGATATTGCTCGTCCCGTTGAATGTCAAACACGCAGTCATGGTCGTCAAGTCCGATAGGTGAAATGGCGCAAGAAGCAACCGCAAGAACACGAAGACCATCTTCATTCAGCCGAGAACAATTCTCAAGGAGACGTGTCTTGTAGTCCGGCGTCAATGGCACGTCTTCCGTGGATTGACCATGGTATTCCCGGACCAAGCTGCAAATATCCAACAGTTCCTCCACAGCTCCTTTGCAGATCAATCGATACTTCTCGCTAGACGTTCGCAAGACAACAGACATGCGGCGTCTTACAAAGTCAAAGGGTAGCTCATCCACCATGACGTACTTGTCCTGGGCCTCTTCCAAGAAATTGCGGGCTTCAGCAGCCTTCATCACAGCCATGTCCATAATGTTCTTTAGCCCGGTTGAAAAATGCGAGTTCAGCATAGCCTCCTTAAGCACTTCATCATTGACTTGCATAGACGCATCAAGGTGCTGCGTAAGCACAACGTTGTCTTGTGTCAAAGTACCAGTCTTGTCGCTGCAACTGTTATTATGCAAAAAAAAAAAAAAAGTTCAACCTGCTGTTTATTTGTCAATCAATAGCAATAACTTACATGACGTCGACGGCACCCATGGTCTGAACAGCATCCAGTTTTCGAACAATGGTCTTGTGTTTCGTCATCTCCGAGGCACCAAAGGCAAGATTGGCGTTCAAGATCATAGGGAGCATCTCCGGTGTCAGACCGACCAGGACAGACATACCAAACAAAGCAGCAGCGTAGAAATCATGGGTCGTCAGGCCATTGATCACAATAACAATAGGTACCATGACACAACCAAAACCGAGAAGAAGGTAGGCTACTTTCTTGACACCGACATCAAATGCATTTCTTGAATGAATACTACGTGACTGCAGAGACGCCGAGATTGTACTCATGTAGGTTTGACCTGCAGTACCAATCACCATGGCTAGGCCTCGACCGGACACGACACTGGTGGACATGAAACAAATATTGCTCAGATCAAATACAGAGCAGGAAGGGACTTCGCTGACAGTGGTAGACTTTTCTACTGGAAGAAATTCGCCTGTTAGAGAGGATTGGGAAACAAAAAGATCTTTGCTCTCAAGAATCCTGACGTCTCCGGGAAAAATATCACCAGCCCGCAGGCGCAGAATGTCACCGGGTACAACATCAGTAATGGCAATTTCCACCTCACGGCTAGCACCGGCATAGTCTAAACGCATCACACGTGTATGCGGTTCAATTAGGTCACGCATCGATTTGAAAGTCTTCTGAGATTTGATCTCTAGCGAAAAAAAAAAAAAAAAATTTGAGCCGACCTGTCTAGCAAACGGAAAAAAAAAACCAACAACAAATCTTACCCTGGAAAGAACGGAGCGAAACAGACAAGAACACCATACAGCACAAAAAGATGAGGGTCGTCTCGTCTTGTTCCACTGCCATAGCAAGGATTCCGAGCAAAAGTAAGAGGATGTTGAAAGGATGGACAAGAGCAGCGCCAACGATATGGTACCATGGCTTGATTTTACCGCTAGGTAGCTCATTCTTGCCGTATTCATTCAGAAGGTGGGCAGCACGAAGATCAGAATGGCCTCCTTCTGTGGTATTCAAGACTCCAAGAGCTTCTTCATTGGTCATTAAGGACATACTACGGAGTTTGGCCGATAGCCGTTGCTCCTCTTCGCTATACTTGCCCAAGTTGGCAGTCTTGCCGAGGAAGGTACGCGATATGAATCGAATTAACTTTCTAAGTGCGGGAAAACGAAGTTTGCGCGGTTTTTTCACGGAAGCAAGCGGTATATCAACAATAGCAACAGCTGTGAATTTTTTTTTTTTTTGATTTGGGCAGCAAGAATGAGTATATATACATGTACGAGGAATAGGTTCAACTTACATTTAGTATCTCGAGAACCACCATTGCAGACTTTGTTTGTTATTTTTCCGTCATTAAGCGAATGGATATCCATATCCTTGTCGGATAAGCCAATGTTATGTGGTGGGGACATTGTGCAATGTAGTTTTTCTTTGATCTAAGTGTCTTTCTTATTTGTGTATACGTGTGCGTGGTGTTTGTATATTCTTTTCTATATCATGGTTTCACCAACCTGTCAGATCGCAAATCAATGGCAATGTCTGTATTTTACCTCTATGATCTTTTCTTTACTTTTTTTTGTTGATCTGATGAGAAGCTATGGGGGTTCTTTTGAAGAGCTAAGCGTGACCATTCGGGTAATGGATCTCAATGGGATATTCGCCTGATTCTTCGCCAACTTGGATAAAAATTGAGGTGAGATAGCGAAGACAATTGTCTCCGAGACAACAAGTCATTGCCCTTTTATATCACCACGGCACCCACTAAAAAGTTACATAGTGAGGGAATTGTGGCGAAGCTGGATCAGAAAAAAAGTAAAACCCTCATACATGATCCGACATAATCCGATTAGCCTGTATCATCGGGGTGTTCATCGGCATTATACCTGCAATTGAAAAATGGTGAGAGAATACTGATGGAAAACTGAAAAGACAATGAGGAAATTACACGGACGGCATACCTTGGGTATTGATCTTGTAAAGTGTGTATTTTGACTTTGTGATAATGGTCTATTATTGTTCTTATTGTTGTAATTCCTATGTCTAGTATTTTCGGATTCTTAGCACGAAGGAATTTTTGTCACGGGAAAACGGCAGTCTATTGCGTGTGAACACAAAGGAAATAGATGTCGCCGCCAACCTTTTCTTTTTCCCTTTTGGCGGCTGCCCTAGGGAAAAACGGTAACTGAGGAAAATAGAATTTCTTTATATGGTCAAATTTACAAATTTCCCGTCAGCGATCGTATTCACCTTATATGGATAGAATCTTCTTTTCATCTCTTTGTTTCACACGCGAGCACAGTTTAACAATTTAACTGGCGCAGACCCTGTGAAAGGAAAGGTATACAAGGACGTCCTGTAGCATGACCGTAACCATACCTGTCGTGCATAGCGAAAGAGATATATTGTTGAAAAATAAGTTTGACAGGAAAAGATAATCCATAGTGATCATTGCTACAGTTTCTAACAAGCGTATCGAGGGAATCGATCTAGAAGTATTAGACAACCCATGAATCACAAAGAAGGAGGAGAAACCATTTTTCGAAAGTAGACTTTTTCTTTTTCCCTTTGTTCATCGATTTCCAAAGAAAAAAAAAATTCTAAAAAATTGAAGCTTATACGTTTTGCAGGTCAGTGAAATTATGACTATAAGAAACGACTTGTGAACACGGCGCAAAGATCAGGTGACGCACTAATAAATCATTGCATTTACATACATGATACCACTCCCCCTTCCTTTGCGCAGTCCTACAGTGGCACACGATAGTGCAGCACAGACCAATAAGTGGAAAGTTTATCAGTAATAATCCACGCTGTTAACGCACAAGTCCCATGGAAGGCAAATGAAAAACAAAAAGGAAATGACCGTGTTATCATCGTGCCGCATAGCTCTTTCAATCTCGCTATCACAAACCTTTCTTGGATCTAATCCTAACGAGTTCGGATATATCGGACCGTGTCCAGTTGCCTTTTAGTCTGCCTTTCACCTATATATGTCCATTGGGATAAAAAGCTAAACTATAATGATCTTCTCTATTTGATCTATAGTAAAGAATCGAAACTCTGGCGTAGAGATATAGTGCCAGCTCTTAACGGTTTAAGCTATTTTCCCAGACCTTATCGCGTTATAAGGTCCCCAGACGAGGCATTTTTTTATCCAATAGAGAGGTTCGGATCCGAACTTTTGGTTTTGGAGCGGACCTAAATGCCATGCTAACCGACTTGCCCACGTGGCCTAGGCAAGATATCTATCGATGAATAAGGCAACGTATTCATTAGCAAGAAACACGGTGTACACGTTCCTAAGGGCTAAAACAAATATTAATTGTTTACACTTTTTTCTTTATACAGCCCTCAAGGTTAGAACCCGAGAATACGCTATCACCGCAGGCACACAGTCCAAGGACATTGACTCCAACTAGGAGGAGCCGGTACGACCTGAGATTGACAAAAGATATCGTTTCAGAAAGTGGAGATCGGAGAGAAAAAAGATCATTGCACCCGTGCACAGAAAGGGTGAAACTGAGAAACGTCGGCCATCCTTGATGTCTAACCTGTCTAACCTCCGTAACCTATTGATAAGCTGACTCTTATTCAAGAAAAATCTCTAATTTCTATCATAGAGTCGCAGTAGCTCAGGCAAGGTGTACAAAAAATGAACGTTGAATCAATTTTGCATCCTAATTACTCGGTTAAAGCCAGGAGAATGTTGTTTTACAGGTGGATTTCCATCTTGCTACAGAAATGAAACTGGACGAAGAAATCCTTCGCATTACGTGGGAGTAGCACAACAAGATGATATATCCCCAGATAGGCAGGAAGATAGCGTTGGATGATAAAGAAGTTCGGAAAATAGGCAAAATGCATAGAACGTGGAATGGGAGGGGGGAGGGATAAGGGAAGGCACTATGGCCTCATTTCTCTCTCTGTCTCTCTTCTCTCTTTGGGAGACAGGATACCTTCGGAGCGGAAATTTCCTAAGGCGGGCTTTTTTTTTCCGTTACTGGGGTCTGAGGAACAAACACACTCACATACCACACAGCACGGCCGACTCACAGACGCTGTGTAGACACAGAATAGGCAACAGGGAACTCCTCATTTGAAAAACTATATTGTCTTTCTGCAGCCATGTCTTTGGTACGCTCATTCATTGGATCGGGTCGATGGATACCTTCTGCACGCTTTATAAGCAGCAGCACGAATGGAATGAAACAACCAAAACAGAGTGAGGATCCTTATCCCGATCTCCGTATCCGTCATGCCCCTCAAATGGACATTGACAGCCCATATCCGAATCTACCTCCCATTCCTCGTCCCAATGAGCCTCTGGAAAAGAAGAGAGCCCGTCTGATCTATCAGTCGCGCAAACGTGGTATTCTCGAGACCGATCTGCTCTTGTCTACGTTTGCCAAGGAACGTTTGGAAAGTTTTGGCATGGATGAATTGATGGAGTATGACCGGTTATTGGATGAACCTGATTGGGATATCTTTTACTGGGCTACGAACAAGAAACCTGTTCCAGAACGATGGCAAAAAAGCAAAGTGTTGGCTATGATCCGAGAACATTCAAAGAACGAGAAAAAGGTGGTCTTGCGTATGCCGGATTTGGAACAGAAGCAACAAGAATAAAAATATAGGCAAAAGAGGACTATTCTCCGAGAAGAGTAGTATAAAACAATGTCGGAAGAAAAAAAGAACCAATATCGAACATATCAACAGAATAGAAAACGCAACATTTTCATATATAAACGTGTTGTGTTTACGTCTTATATGTTATCCTGAATCTTCCATCGTATAAATACTTGTTGCATCCCAATACTCTTTTTCTTCTTACTTCTTTTTCTCTGACTACCTTTTTTTTTTCTTTGCCCCTTTCTATTCTTCAATTACTTTCTATAAAATATAGACCACTTATATATATATATTATATATCTCTATATATACATTGATCTACTTGCTTTCCGTATATCCCCCCGCCCTTCTTATCTTTTCTTTCTGTTTCTTTTCGTTCGTCGTCGTTTGGGAATGAGTGATCAACGATCTAGTCGACACCCGTCTCCATTCCGACGTGAAAGGCTTGGATCGGATGATTGGATTCCACGAGCAGTGTATGCATTAAATTGTAAAGATTGTAACACCAAGGTTTGCTCTCGAGGAATGAAGGCTATTTTGTTAGCCGATACGAAGATCGGACTCTATAGCACGGATACACCTCCACAAAGGTAAAATAAACCTTCATTCAGGGGAACAAACAAGTCCATCCGGATTCAACTTATCTTCCACTCCCTCTCCTTATGCTTGAAAAAAAAAGTGTCCATATGTTGGAAAAGGATTATTCCACACGGACCTGCCAATGCCGAATCCGAGATATTGCATGCGTCGAATGGTGAACTATTTTTCTTCTTCTTATTCGGAATATTCATTGCTCCTTGTGATGACTTATTCTATGGTAGTGGCAATGTCGTCGGATATCATGTCGTATCACCTTGCCACCAATGTCTACGTGCGTGTCATAACGGTCATTTTTGGATGTATCATTCAGATGCTTGCGAACCAACGGAACGCAAAGACCCAATTAGTAAGGTTGATCGTTTTTTTTTTCATTTTGTCTTTATTGTTCCAGAGAGGGGAGGGAAGAAGAACGGGTGTGACTTAGATGTTCTTTATTTTTTTTTCTGATTTCTGTACAAAAAGGTAACGATATTCTGGTTTGGTCCAATTTACCGAGGGCTGAAAAGGATCTTGACTTTTTGATGGATACCACCATTCCGTATGATCAACTTTGTCGATGAAAACAAAAGAAGAATAAAAAAAGAAAAGGGAATTTCAGGGCTCACTGAAAAGGAATCGAAAACCAAGAACCTTCCGAAACGACCAACACTGCAAGGGGGGAACGTTGGAAAAGGGAAAGAAAGAAAAAAGTGAAAGCAGAGAGTCCAACGTCTTTCTGTTTTTGATTTCAAACTGTCACTTCAGTTGTACTCACAATATGAATCTGATCCAAGGACAAATCAACCAAAACGAAGGAAAACAAAAGGCAGTCGTCAATAAGAAGAAAGAAGTTAGGAGTGAATGAATGACCAAAAGGATACATGAAAACAAAAAAAGAAAAAAGAAAGGAGACAGAGCTGGAGGTAGAGGTAGAGAGACACAGTGTGAGAGTAATCAACCCATGTGTTTCTATTGAAGTGTCCTCTAGCAGACTGAACAACAATAACAAGAACGCTCATCCTTTTTTCCTTTTTCCCCTTTACTTCTTGTTCTTCTTTTTTCTTTCTTTTTTTTTTCCCTCTTCTGCTATGGCTTCAAAAAGGTATACTTTATTTCCTAAAAATAATGTCCATCCTTTGAATCAGGAAAAACCTATGGAGTCGGACGACTTTGGTCCATGGCGTCTGTTTCGAGTAGCCACCAAGGCTGTGTCGTTTATGGCCAAATCGGTATGTTCTCCGAGAGCAGCCACAGCAACAGTACCCTTGGAAACCAACCACACCATGACACCCGGGATGCTGCATGAAAAGTTTCGTCATTATCGCCAAAGCCGTGTTATCGGTCGAGGCGCAACAGCTAGCATCGTACGCCTCGTACCTCATCGAAAGCAGCCAATGACGACGACATCCAGAGTAACCACAACGTCAACAGGTCGCTCTGTTCTGGCCGTAAAGATCTTTCATAAACAGCCACGCCATCTCACCGAACGGGAATATGACAAACAGATCAAGGCCGAGTTTTGTATTGCCAAAGCATTGAATCATCCGCTACATACCGTACAAACATTTGCTCTTCTCAAGGATCATAAAGGACGATGGTGCTCGGTCATGGAATATGTAGGGAAAAAAAAAAAAAAAAAAAAAAACCAAAAAAAAAAAAGGCTTTTCTTCTTCTTCTTCTTCTTCTTCTTCTTTCTCTCCGTCTTACGATGTGAAATGGGAGAGCAACGGCCCGCTCTGTTTCCTTCCAGATACTCAAACTCCCATATCCTTTTCTTCCCTTTTTGTTCTCCTTTTCTTCTTTGCAGTTGCTTTTTAACTTTGTGATCTCTTTCTTGTCTTGTTGGAAAACGATATCTCACCTCAGCTTCTTTTTTTTTTCTTTATGCATTCCATTTAGTGCCCGGGTGGAGACGCATTGACATTGCTTCAACAAGTCTTATTACGAGATGATGAGATTGAATGTCTTTTTAAACAACTCTTGCGGGGACTTCAACATATTCACCATGCGGGTGTGGCGCATCGTGATATCAAGCCAGATAACCTGATGTTGACCAGTCAAGGACAACTGAAAATAGCTGATTTCGGTGTAGCGGACCCAGTCCAATCATGTTATGATCCCAAGGTGCAATGGCTCTCTCAGGGACGTTGTGGTTCGGAACCTTATTGGCCACCCGAACTTTTCGAAGCCGGCGAGTATGATGGAAGAGCAGTGGATATTTGGAGTGCAGCCGTGACATGGCATTGCTTTGCTTTCTGTCAGATCCCCTTTGTACGAGCAAGTGTGAATGACAGTCGGTATGTCGACTTTGTGAATGCTCTGCCCAGTCGATCCTGGTCTCGGTTAAGTTGTTATGACAAATCCATTCAAGACTGTCTTTACGGCATGTTCGAACCGGATCCTACCAAACGATGGACTATTGATCAATGTGTAGAATGTCCATGGATGACATCTGTCGAGATATGTCAACTCGGTCAGACAACCTATGGTGAGCGTCACAGGCATCATGTCGCTTCCAATTGAAGAAAACACTGCAACATCTTATCAAAGAATTCATATCAAGGGCGAACAAAAAGGCAGCACAACACAGATATATATATATACACACACACACACACACAGAGAGAGAGAGAGAGAGAGACACGCGCAGAGAGAGAGAAAGAGAAAGAGACCGAGACAGAGACAGAAAGAGAAGAAGAGAAACAATAAATCCTTTCCTTTCTCTTTTCTTCTTCTTTTTCGCTTTTCCGCACTTCACACAAATTCATATTTTTCCTTTTTCTCTTTTTTTTTTCTTTTCTCTTCTTTTAATGTTTTCATTTGGATTTGACGTTTACGTTTTGACTCAGCCAATTCAAGCCTTCAAATAAACCATCGCCTGTCGTGGCACAAGATGGATGAACATACCAAGTCCGGTCCCCGATTTTATCTAGACCGAGTTTCTCTGTCACTTCTGCGGGCGACATGGCTCCCGGTAAGTCCTGCTTGTTGGCGAATACAAGAAGAAGACAATCTCGCATTTCTCGATCGGATATAATACGGTGGAGTTCCTGTCGTGCCTCGTCGATCCGATCACGATCTTGTGAATCAATGACGAAAATCAACCCTTGTGTGCCAGTATAATAATGTCTCCAAAGATTCCGGATCTTATCCTGTCCACCGACATCCTAAATAATATATGTATACTTATCAGTCATCCAAGTTCGAAAACCATGTTGCCCTTTCCCCTTCCCCTTTCTTTTGCAAAAAAAAATCGAGTGATTTCTTTACCCAAACATTAAATTTCACATTTTTATAGGTAACAGATTCGACATTGAAGCCAACAGTTGGAATCGTTGTCACGGATTGATTCAACTTGAGTTTGTAGAGAATAGCTAAGAAGGAAAACAAAAAAAAAAAGGAAAACGTGAATAGGGCAATTGAGCGAGAAATTGGGAAAAGCGGATTTCTCTTTTTCTTTCTTTTTATGCAAACCACTTTTTCTTACTTGTTTTGCCAGCTGCGTCCAAACCGAGCATCAAGATGCGCATTTCTTTACTGCCGAACATCTTGGCTAATGCTTTTGATAAATTAGCTCCCATGATGATGAGAATAATAAAAAGTAAAAGGAACGTAGAGAGAGAAAAAAAAGAGAAAAAGAAAAGGGAACACAGAGAAAGAGAGAAGAAAAGAAAAGAAAAAGAAAGAAGGTTTTGGGGATGAAAAGAGAATGAAGAAAAGTTGCGTGTGTTGTGTGTGTGTGTGTGTGTGTATGTGTATGTGTGTTGTGCGGGAGAGTAAAAAGAGAGAGAGAAAGAGAGGAGAGATTGCGTGTGTGTGTATATAATTTGTATAAGGTGTTGTTTAAGGTGATTGAGCAACAAAAAAAACAGAGGGAAAAAGGCCCAAAAAAACCAAGTTTTTTTTGAAGGGGGTACACCATTATCCAATATAGGCAATGGATCGTTGGGTCAGCCTTCCTCTTACAGTCCTTAGTACGCTTTCATTTTAACCATCATAACCTTCAGATATACAATACATCATTCAAACTTATCTGTAGATGAAAAAACATGCATATATAGCAAGCACACACATACTCTCTTTTTTTCTATCTTTTTTTTTCCCCTTTGATCTTTCATATGCTAAAGAGAAGGACGCGGAGACATAGAGCATGATCATGCATGAGAAAAAGCTAACCATCGCGATTTGCCCATTGTCAGGAGATTTGTTTAGGCTCTATTGAATGCGTTTGTTGTGTCCTTTTTATTACATCAACCAACTTGTGTTTTTATCAGATGCAGGTAACCCTATTCAAACGTCGTATGAAAAGAGTTTGCCACGTGGTCGCATGAAAAAAAAAGAAAGCACGGAGACAATGTCGCTGAGTGAATGTAACCAAAGGCTTTTAAATCATCTTATATTCATACCTTTTCTCTTCTTTCTCTATCTCGCTTTTCTTGACTAGTTCTCCTTTGATTATATACACTCCATTATTGAAATTGATTGTCACCTCTTTCTTTTTGTATTACCTTAACGGAGATCAATTTCAGGTTGAGAGATGAACCATGGTCTGACAGGCAAATTATTAAAAAAAATATACACATGGGCTTCCACATTGGATAAAGAAAGGTTGAAGTCCCCATCAAAAGATAAGAGGTACAGCCTTTCTTTGCTTTGCCCAACTTGTTCCTCGCTTCCTTGTGTTTTTTCTTTGGGTATTCATGGTATTCAACCGTCATAGTATGTTTCTTTTTCTATGAATGACTTTGATACTACAGTGACGTTTTTCCTGAGAGCGGATCAAACGGAGAAAAAAGAAATAGGTTAATATGGGTCAAATTTCTTTGTTCAAAAAGTCATAATTTCAATGACTGCAACAAAGAATAAGTCACAAGACAGAGAAGAGAAAGAATCCATTCCTTTCTTCGCAGGAGGCATGGTAAAAAAAAAAAAAAAGAAGGAGCAGCATTTTCCCTATCGAGA
Source organism: Apophysomyces trapeziformis B9324 (assembly GCA_000696975.1). Taxonomy (NCBI): domain Eukaryota; kingdom Fungi; phylum Mucoromycota; class Mucoromycetes; order Mucorales; family Mucoraceae; genus Apophysomyces; species Apophysomyces trapeziformis. Next base: position 255,995 of record JNDP01001360.1, read on the forward strand.
TTACCATATTGGGGATTGACGAGAATCGACTCATCGTGACCATCCTTTTTGATTTGATAGCAATGTCCGACTGAATGGAAAAAAATGTTTGAAAGGTCCATCCCGATCCCAAAGATTTTTCTTCTGCTTTCCCTTTTCCTTGGTCTTTGCGCGGCCTCTTTTTTCTTGCTTTTTTCCCTCTTTTTCTTTTCTCTTCCCCTTTATCTTACACTCACCAACATCATCATGATTTCCCAGTTGAAGAACCTAGCCATACCTACCATTGCTTTTATCGGTGGCGGAAATATGGCCGAAGCCATTCTTGGTGGTTTGGTGGCCGCCGGTCATCCCGTGGATCGATTACGGTATTCAGAACCTTTCGATGCAAGACGTCAGTATATGCAATCCAAATACCCAGAAGTGAAGGCCGAAACGTCAAATACAGCCGCCGTGGAGGGTGCGGATGTGATCGTCCTGGCAGTGAAACCCCAGGTCTTGAGAAACGTTGTCCAAGATCTTGCTCCCGTCTTCCAACAGACAGAAGCCTTGGTTCTCTCGATCGTAGCTGGTATCAAGACCTCGGATATCTTGCGTTGGATGAATGCTTCCCGCCCTGTGGCTTTGGTCCGCAGCATGCCCAACACGCCTGCCTTGATCGGTGAAGGTGCCGTGGGACTTTTCGCCACCGACGTCGTCAGTGAAAAACAACGAGAGACAACAGAAACGATTATGAACTCGATTGCCAAAAAGATCATTTGGGTTGAAAAAGAAGGTTTGGTAGACTCGGTGACGGGTATGAGTGGTAGTGGCCCTGCTTATTTTTTCTTGATGATGGAAGCCATGCGTAAGTGTGTTTCGAAAGGAACAAAGAACATGGGTTTTGGTTCCTTTTGTGTGTGTTTTGTTCTGGAAAACTAAAGAGGGGTGATTCTTTTCTATAGAGGATGCGGGCGTTGCAGCTGGTCTGACGCCAGAAGAGGCGAAGGATCTTACGCTTCAAACCTGTTTGGGTGCGGCTAAAATGGCATTAGAGTCGGAAGATGACTTGCCCACACTTCGAAGCAAGGTGACTTCGCCAAATGGAACTACCGAGGCAGCCATTAAATCCATGGAGAAATCAAACATTCGAAAACTGATGTTGGATGCTGTTATGGCGGCCACAGCACGTAGTCAAGAATTAGCAGAACAATTGGGAAAGGATTAGACAGAAGAAGAAAGAAAGAAAGAAAGAAAGAAGAGCATCTTGTTTATTTCGGAATTCTTTTCATTTTAGATGTTCTTTTTACCCCCCCCTTTAGATGTACTGTATATAAGGAAACAGAGCTTTATTTTATCGGACCTAGCTATTCTTGATGCTAATACAAGTTATGCAGAAGAATTACTTTTTACGTTGTGTTTGTCCCTTTAGAGCAAGAATCATTTCCTCCCAAAGGAATAAAGCAAGTTGTGGTCTCTCTTTCATCTTTGGCATGTCAACTTTTCTAGGCGTCTTTGTTTTGCCACGTGCGTCACATGCCACGTGGAAAGTTGCATATTCATCCTATTCAACTTAGACATCCGAATGGGTTCATTATTACACTTTTCTGATTCCATTATTTATTCAGTTTTGAGTGGATACCGTTACTAGGTAGTTCCAACGAAAGCCGCCTTTATTGAGAGAGGACAGCATATTTTCTTGTATTCTTCTTATTGAATGCATGTCGATTTGACATATCACGTGATTTTGTCATACAGTAGATCAGGCCATTGAAGGTACAGGTAAAAAAAAAAAGAAAGGTAACTACAACTAAAAAGAACGATGCTGGGGGCAAAGCAGTGCCGTCTTATCGAAGGAAAATACGAGTCATGCTATGATAATGTGGTGTCAACATCATTCCCAAAAACAGGGAACTTTTGCCCGGTTCATGCTCGTTAACAGAAACTGTCAGCTTTGCTTAGATTGGAAACATCGCGTGGAGAAAGTCGAGCCTGTCGGTGGAGCTGACTGTATGGCTGAATAGGGACATGTGTTACACGCATGAACTGCATAAGCACGGTCGATTTTGTCCAAACATGTTAGCACGCAGGGTCATATGGGAAAGCGTTCTATTGTCTTCATTTTTACTGGATCATTTTAGTCCACGCCATTATAAGAATCATTCTCCATGCACGTCTCTGATGGATATACAACTCTTTCCTTAGTCAAATATAAAAAACTTACCCTATTTTCTAACGCAAGGTTGATTACGTGGCTTAAATCGTATATATATTATTGCTTTTCTCTTTTCTTTCATTTTTTTTTCGTTTTGAACAGTCTAATAACAACCATTTACAAGTGTTTCATTATATTAAGAAAAACCAAAAGGAAAAAAGAAGGGAAAAATAAAAGTGGAAGTAAAAAAAAAAGAAGGAAGCAAAGGTTGTCTGTTCTTTTCTTTTCTTTTTCTTAAATTTACTGAGGATTGGATTGATCAGATCGGTTAGAGTCTGTATGATTCAAGGCAGCTGAACAGAGTTGAGAAAGACGAGCAAACTTTGAGTTTTCATCTTCACCTGAATCAGGAGTCGAGGCCGTGTTGGTCGATGTGGATGCACTTGGCACAGGTGTCTGAGGTTTGACAAGACCCACTGGTTTCACGTCCTGTAAACTTGGACTCGATCGCTGCGATGTTGGTTGCGATGATTGTTTCTGTTGTTGTTGCTGATGATGATGCTGGTAATATGCTTGAGCTTGTTGATGAAGGACATGGTCATTATGCATCATTGGACGCGATGTCTGTGGAGACTGTTGCTGCTGCTGCTGTTGTTGATGCATCATGCTATTGTAATGTTGAGGAGGAAGACCCGGGTAATGCGTTGCTGATTGGTTTGTTGCACCATCCCCGTTATTACCCGCTACAAGATATGCCATAGGAGGATAAGGATTGACGACATATTGCTGAGGGGGCATCATCTGATCCTTATGATAAGCAGCGTATTGACCATAAGGATCGTAGGGTTGACCATATTGGTTCAGGTTACTGGGATAACCAAAGGGCATGGAAGGAGGTCGAATGGCAGAACCATATGGACCTTGCGCAGAACCTGCAGGAGCTGGCGCCTCACCTTCTCCCTTACGCATCGGCGTACCTTTCTCACCTTCTATAAGGACACATACCGACCAAAAAAAGAAAATAAAGAGAGTACAAAATCCTTAGGTTGGCACCAAAAGAACCAAATCTGCTTCTTTTTTTCTTTTACCTTGTTTGCTTCTCCGTTTGTAAGGACCTCGTTTAATTCCTCTTTTCCGTTCCTTTCGAACCGAGTTGACACATGTATCTGCAATACCATACTTGATACAACGTGGACAAGGTCGAGCATCATCACATTTCTTGCATGCTTTTTGACAATTGGCTAGAAATGATGCAGAGATTTGATTAGGAGGCCGAAGCGAGATCAACAAAACGAGTTTAATGTATTTTCTTTTTTTTTTGGTGGAACTTACTGCAAGCATTCTTGACTTGTTTACGTTTCGGTGGCTGTTGTTGTGGCACACCTTGTTGAGTTGGTTCTACCAAAGGATGGTGTTGTAGAGGAGGCAAACCATTTGGATGATTCAAGATAGAGGAGGTATTTGTCAGTACAGACGAAGTTCCGGGAGAGGCTGTTTGATAAGGAGCTGGCGGTGCTTGGTAATCCCCATGCGGATAGAATGGCATCGACATTTTTGGTTTACTTATATAATTCGGCGGCGCTGGAAATTCGAACTGGTAATTGTATGCTTATTTTTCTTTGATTTTTGATGTAAGGAGAGGAAATAGCAAAATCAAAGGGTTTTCTGTGGGATAAAATAATTTACTTGCGTGTCTTCTTTTTTTTTTTTTTCAACAGAGAAGAAAGGAAGAAAAACCAGAAAGAGCCTTAACCATTTGTTCATCCGAAGTTTTTTTTTTTGATCGAAAATAAATCTACTGGTAAGCGGAAACTGAAATATAGCGAAACAAAAAAAAATTTATTTCAAAAAGCTTTGGAGGGTCTCGGTAAAGATAAAAAAGAAAAAGCACAAAGTCCAAAGACAATCTTACTCTTTTTCCTTTAACTTTCTTCGCTTAGTTTAACCTATATTGGGACATTACGGCATTATCCTATTAGACTCACCATCGTCAATCAAGAAGAGGAAAAAAAGGCTTTTTCTATTTTGTCTTGGTAAAATAAAAAGTAAAAAAAATAAAACCTTTATATTCCATCTCCGCTTACAATTTATGAACTCCACCATATTTGACAGTAGTATGTCGGAAAAACGATACAGTCGGTGTGACATTCTTTACCCAATCAGATGAGAAAGCGCTTGGATAACCTGACACCTTCATTACGCTCCTTTACCCTTTCTGCCTTACCAATACCGAAACTAAAAAAGACAAGATTCATTAGGGCTTTTTTTTTTTTTTTTGATAGTATAGGGTATATGTTATTAATCACTGACGCAATACCCGTTATCTCTCTTTGTTCTTCCCGTCTTGAGCCCCGTAAATTATATGCTTGCCGAAACTAGGTTTCTCAAACGAATTCCCCACCTTAGTCGACATAGAACAAATAGAAAAAGTAGTATTTGTCTGGAGACTTTTTGTAGATAGATAAAATATTCACCGATTGAGACAAGTCACTTCTCTATCAAGAGATAGAACTCATGGTTACAACCTATTCAAATAGATCTGGATTAGGTGATGTCAACACATGTTAATGCCTTTTAGTCCTATGCACAGAGTCACGGGTAACTTTCTACTGAACCAATTTCATACACGTATGAGCCCATACGTTGCTCGTTCCAATCGGGACCATGTCGGGGACACAAAACGCGACCCTTTTTTTTTTTGATGGCATGCATTACAGCTCTTTTTGACACCTTAATTTCGGGATGCGTCTTTTGATGCATATGCAAGTAATATTATCTCTTAACATGAACTGAAGCAAATGAATAACAAAATGACATGAAATAACAACTCAATAGGTTAATAAATAAACAGCACACAAAAATCCAAAGGCAAAAGACGGGCGTAAGCTGAACTTAGATTCATCATACCGCGGAGTCTGAGTCCATATCTAAGGCCAGAAAAAGGGACACGCCCCACGTGATGGCTTGTCAAACATTGTGGACTCCCAAACCAAAAAACCACACAATGTCTTCATCAAATTGAACTGTGGCACAAGGTTACCTCCATTTAAAATATCACTTCTTTCAAAGAAGCTACTCCGTCCATCAACATATAGGCTTTTTATTGCTATCTTGTCAAGGGAAAGCCTGTTCGTAACATGATCATAACGCAAATAATTCCCTAGACGATCATCCAATAGACTGCATGTTACGCCATTTTGGTGAAATTCCCTGCTGTCCGTAACACGCCACCGTCTTTCGGCAAAATATTTGGCATCACTTCCATCTTCTTCCTCAAAACGGATATTCGATGTTGAATGGAATCAATAACTAGAAATGGTAAAATCATCAACATCCCCCTCTTCATTCAGATCTTGAGTATGCCTACATTTGTTAATGATGCTACGGTCATCTTCTTCAATAACTATATCGCCGTCCCCTCGGATTTCCAGAATAGCCTCCAGCAGCCATATAGCAGTTTGATAATCTTGCTCGCAGTCAGATATATTCTCTCCAACAAGCTCACGCACAGCCGCAGCCCGACTCTACACATCATAAGTAAGGATATTCATCGGCTATTAGCATGTCTCTCTTTAACCTCACCATTTCCAATGCACGATCATATAACAGCTTCTCCACGCACGCTCCTCCTCCGTTTTGATCTTCCTGCTCGCATCGTGACCCCTCAAAGGAAGCACGATCAAGACATTGATTGAATCTATCTCGCATCCATTGTACAGCATCATTCAAACGAACAGAGACAGCTTTGACTTGCTCATCCGACACTTGGCTCCAATACTCACGCGCCGTATTTAAACCAACCTCCAACAGCGATAATGCTTTGATATGCAGAACCATGGCTTCTTCTGCTAATGCCATCTCATTGGCTGCCCCTCGTCCCGCTACTAGAATATCAAATTTGGTATCTGCAAACTTTGCGACAGCATGTGCCATGCAGGCTGCTCGTTCGATCGTTTTCATCATCTGACTCTCCTGATCGTCTACAGCGCCAGATCCAGTAATAAATGCTCTAGGAGACCCCGCCATCTCTTCCTGAAGCTTCTCAACATTTGGCGGTGAATGACTTGCCCTAAACAATCGTACAGATGCCTTTGAAAGAGCCTTTGCTAGCGCGGATCCAGCCGAACCCGTACTGATCTTTCGCTCTCGAACAGCAAAAGGAGGTGTCGTCCCAGGCGATGGGGGAGATTGGCTACTTTGCTCATAAACACTCTTCCTTGGAACAATGGCCTGACCCACAGAATGGCGCCGCCCCATCAAACGATCCGGTACCGACCGCGGGGAAGCGTCGACCTCTATATTGAGTGATAGCATTTGTTAGCTCATCTTTCCTATCACATTGTTTCCTATTCCCTACCATCCGCAAACTGGTTGGTTTCGATGATGCGTCGATCTAACACTACATATTCTTGAAGCACATCTTCATCCGCATCGCGCCGTGCAGGGGAACCACGTCGGATTATCGCATTTGTCTCTCCCAGATTCTCCCTAAGTTCGACTTTATGCTTTCTAATCCTTGATTGGTTCTCATCACTTTTTTCCCTATTAAAACGTGAATCACACATAGTCATTTTCCTTTCCAGCCTGCAGAAATAATACCTATGCAATCTTCCGCTGTCCTGCCGGGTTAAACTTGACCGTGATGATGTTCTTGACAGGCGCCGCTCAATACCTTGGCGTTGCGATGAGGGAGCTTGCGCAAATGGTGGAGGATCGTAGGAGGGTGAATCGGAAATAGGTTTGCTTATAGGTTCTATACGTTCGGAATGTCGAGGTCTTAGACTGCTTGACGAAGTTGATCTGGATGGTTCTGCTGAGTAAGCAATGGAGTTTACGTCTTGTATAACTGCAGGATGCATAAAAAACTCTTCAAACGATATTCTTTCCACTGGATTTTTCTTTAAAAGTTTCCGAATCAAGTCTTTCAGGTCACTTCCGATAACGATTCGTTCGGATCCAGGAGACGCCCGATCAGGATCTGAGGAGCTCACTTTTTCATCCGGAAAGCGAATACGATCGTCGTTTTCCTGAATTTTCTTCAATAATTCCAAGTGATTCTGTGCGCGGAACGGGGGACGTCCGGTAATCATTTCATAGAGTACAGCACCGACGCTCCACAAATCTGCTTTTGCATCATATTTCTTATAGGATAATATTTCAGGACCCATATAAAGCGGGGAGCCACAGAGCGTATCGGCTAAACTGGTATTGGGCAGAAATCTGGCAAAGCCGAAATCCGCTACTTTCAGCACAGGAATATCGAGATAAGCGGGATCTGCATTGAGGGCTTCTTGCGCGGACACGAGTAACAGATTCTATGCAGTATTTTGATATTTGATTGTTTTGCAAACAGAGTAAAAAGTATACCTGTGGTTTAATATCACGATGAACAAGGTTTTGTGAGCGCAAGAACTTCAGTGCCGAAGCTAATAGAAAGACAATAAGCAACCTACCGCATTTCCTCGATTATATTACCTAATTGTTTTAGGAAATGGCGTACTACCCTTTCCGGTAATCCGCCAGCAGACCCTCGTAAGGCCCTGTTGGACCGAATTTTCCTGATGTATTGTGAAAGATCTCCCATTGAGCAATATTCCATCACCAGATGGATATGTGTTGTCGTTTTCTTTATCGCTATTTAATCAATATGATGGTTTGTCCAAGGTTTCATCTCACCTGGCATTCTATGAGGCCTACAATGTGATCATGCCGTATCGCTTTTAGAATAGATATCTCCGATTCGAGGTTTTCAAGCAGCTTCTTGGTTAGCTTGGACCGCAACACCGACTTGACAGCGACTGTACGTTTCGTTATCTAAATGTAAATAAACAATACTAGTGTAAATATGGAACTTGATGATGGGGTCATTCGGCAAGTGGCCCTGGGGCAGCGACAAGTTCTGCTCACCTTATGCTGCGCCTTATATACAATGGCGAAAGAGCCCTGGCCAATTCTTGAGCTGATTATGTATTCACCAACAGTAGTCTCATGGGGTTTTTCATGAGGGGTATCGGAAGGAGATGGAGAGTGTGTCTGTGCGGTATTATTATCGTTCAAATGTGTAGACATGGGGGAGGAAGACAAAGATAATGCGCTTGATAGGACGTGACCGCCTCATTTGACGATGGGTTTGCTGGATTTGTTAAAACTCTCCCTGATTGGACAGCGCCGATACCGTCCCCTCCCCGCTTTGAAAGCTCTTCCGCAAGATTGAGAGGTGAGCTGGGCGAATACAGTAAGCAATGGTCCATGTGACTCATAAAGCAAAGAAAAAGAACCGTTATTTTGCTTGATTGCAAAGTCGACTTCCTGGTCTATATATATCTATATACATATTTACATATATGCATATATGTATACGTGTGTGCGTGTGTGACAATTAATCATCTAATGATCTGACACGGTTATGCTTGTGTTCCTTCTAAATAAAATCACCGAGAAATACCATGTCATTAAACGTTACACTGTCGATTTGTTATTGAACAGGGAGGAGTAAAAAAAGACTGAGACACCAGGAGGACATGTAAGCAGTACGCATTTTACTTGCGGATCAAAGTTATCAAAGTACACAGCGTAATGGAATTGCAAAATACAACACGCAAAGAAATGTTTGGCCAGAAATAAATCACACTATCTTCAATACATTACTGAAATGCCGGTGGAACTTAGCAGTTATTAAGATCGTTTTCATGTTTTCTTCTTGATTTCATATAATTCATAGAAAGAAATAGTAAGGAAGGCATGAAAGCCCTTATTTTGTATCTGTTGGCACTCACAACGTGGCGAACAATTGGTATGGGACACATGGGACACAAGAGAAGACGAGAATGGTGCGTTCGTCTGCTGTCGACAGACCTGAAATCCATCATCGAGTACTGGTTTATTCAAAAGTTTTTGAAGATTTCATCCAAAATTGTTTGAAGTTTTGGCGATAAAAGTTATAAAGAATTTGCCAACATCTGCTAGTGAGTATCCTCTTAAAATGTGATAGAAGGCTTACCGATTTGAACATGTAAAGAAGATAAGCATTAGCAGAATAATACTAACAGGGAAACATTGCCCGATACCCGTACCGTAACAATCTAATCCCAGTGGGGAACCCGCGTTCGCAGCGGTGATATTGGTTCGAGTTTCGTCTCGCACGGGTCGACTGAAGACAGTGGTTCGGTTTCCAGTAGACCATACTGATATGGCGATTTTCAAAAGATTTTTGGCAGCATTAATATCTCGATTCCATAGGGTACCGCAGGTTTTACAGTCCAGGACACTGTGGTGAGTAACGCCATCCAAAGTCTTGAGTTTCGTCAAAGTTCTGATATGGCGCGAGTTGCATATCTAGGTATGATTATATGAGATAAAAACAATTGCAATATAATATGACGTTTGTTTACCTGAGACGATAGGTACTCGTCTATGGTCACAACAAGGACTTGGTAATTTTTTTCTTTCGTTTAAGGCTCTTCCAAAGCTGGCCCACAACTCCTGGCGGATGTCCTTTATACTTCATTTGACCTTTGCCAAACATTCCGCTGCCGAAGACAACAAGAGGCATCTTGCCATCATTATCAAGCTTTACTTTGTTTTTCTTCCAACGAGGGAATCTTCGATTGCTGGTTGTCGACCTAACAGCGGATTCTGCGGTCCTACTAAGACTGTAACAAACATATCGCTCGTTATAAACCTAGACATAGAGAGATAGAATATTTTACTTACACCTACACCTTGAGTAGCATTGCTCGCTTCATCCTGGCGTTCCCTTGCTCTCTTCTCTTTTTTTCTCTCGCCATTTCTTGATCTTTCTTTTCTGTTTCTCTTTGTTTTTTTCCTCTTTCTACGATTGTACTTCATTCCACCGTGCACCAAAATATTGGCTATTTCCTCTCGCGCCCGTTGTCTGCCTTGGTAGTTGTGAAAACGAGAATGACCGCGGCCAGAGTGATAGAATCTAAAAATCGCATCTCGATGCGTAAAAAAAATAATTCACGTATTTGGCGTATTGGTCATTTTCAGTTGTCTTGCCCGTGGGAAACTTGGACTCTATGTCTTTGATGCCCGTTGCCTGTTTATCTTTGTCTAAGGCATGGTTCCTACTACTGACCCAGTGACAGCATAATATTCCGCAGTGGAACATTTTCTGATTTCATGCTGGTCCGCGCCATGACCGTAAGAGGCAGTGAATAGGTGTCCAATGCCTGGATCCACCGCAACAGGTCGGTAGAATTGGCCAACTTCGTTAGTGGTCAAATCTTGGAGCCTGATTTGTTCTTCTGAATGGCTTTGGGTGTTTTTCGCCCGGGAGAACTGGAAATGAACTGAGAACCCGTCTGTCATTATTTGATTACGAAATAGTTGCTGATTGTCTCTCCTGTGCTAAATGTTAGTTTCGGGCCATAGCAGCTGCATAATAACATATTCTACCTTCCGAAACCATACTTCTCCAGATCAAAGCACTGGTTAAACAAATTGAAGTTTGCTTCATACTTATCAGTTGATTCATGGTTGTTGCTGGGTCGACGAGCTGACGAAAGTATCTACAGTGCGTTTCCGTTAATTGTTACAAATCTCCAGCCGAACGAGGGAAGGGGGACCAAAGAAAACAGCCTTGGCGGCGTGATGCTTTGTTGGTCATCATCTTGAATTCCGGCTAAACCTATGAGAGCTGAAGCTGCCTCGGCTTCTCGATGCGCCAAAATGAAGCTTTGTAGTATGAAGCGGAGCACAGGAACATATGAGCCGGGCGAAGCAGACAGATCGGCGGGACGACAAGGGCCGTGCGTGTGATGACTGAACTCATCCAACACTGTCTTCGCAGCATTCACTGTACGAAGATATACTATGCTTACTGATGTTGTCGGCCAGTGTGGCTCACCATCAACGATGACTTCAACTACGTAATCCCAACAGATTGCTTTCATTTGAGCTTTGGTAAGCTCCTATGTAGAACATAAGTTTTAATACAACACATTTATAGAATTCATACTGGAAGAAGCTGCCCGAATCGATGTATGCAATAAGCGGCAATGCGGTTATTGAAGTTCTCGACTATATGGTTCGTGTAAGCGGTCCGCAACGTGGTGCATGCGGCTGCAAGAGCGTCACTGTATCCGACAAATCCTCGTAGAGGATAAACTCTTTATGGATGCTGTTGGCTGAATGTGTCCCAATGTATACGCACGCTTGGAGGAAATGTTGTGTTCTTATTCGAGATCGCTTTCCCAAGCACTAACTGGCAGACACTGTACCAGAAATTTTGCGAGAATATGTAAACCGAATCTCTGTTTCAGCATTGTTAATGACGTATCCGTTTACAAAGATTTGCGCTCGGCAAACGACTTCTCGAACGAAGCTACATAGCTCAATAATCTTGCGGTGCAACTGGTCACGGTGCTCGGCGCGAACAACTGAATCAAATGGGACCACCCTTGTGTACGTTTCGCTACCGGAAGCAAAAGTTTCTTGAACCTTTTCTTTAATAGTCGGAACGTGATTGTCGCATTGAACCGAGCTTGCTGTTGTGTGTCCCGTGTGCCCACAAGAACTACACACCGCTGAAGAAGTCGATGGATTTTTGTTTGCCCGATTGCGCTCGACTCTTCCGCGCTTCTTTTGTCTTTTTGTCTCAATGTTGTCTTCAATGGCTTTTCTCTTCCCTGTTAGAAATTATGCGATTAGGGTTTTGACATGGTCAATCTGCTTCTTTTGTACCATATGCTTTTGACAAGGGGTATTCGCGACTTCTCTTTGTCTTATGCCCAAGGGCACCGCAATCTCGACATGTAGGTATGGATATGCCGTGTAAGATCAATGAATCTCATATCAGCAACATACCTTGTTGTGCCTCGGCTTCCTCTGCCTCTCGCTGAAATTTTCGTATTACTTTTTTAATAAGCGTGTACAAAATAGGAGGGTAAAGGGGCAGACCAAGCGAAACTGAAATTGCTGACAAGAGAAATAATGAAACCATTGGTAAGAGAAGTGGAAGAAAGAGCTGCATAAGGGGGAAAACAGAGTGGCATCTAAGTTTTGACAACTCTCGAAGTCTGATGATGAGTCACTTCGATCACTGTTCAATTGACAACATCTTCATAAACACATCATTTAAGCCGTTGGAGAAAACGTGTAAACACCGTTTCTTCGAATAACATATAACGACCAAATCTATGTATTATTTCATTTAGCAGCTTAAGCATGAATATGAGTAAACGCTTTCATTCTAAGTTGAACTTATCTTTGCCTGAAACATAATGACGATATGTATACGGAACTGATCAATCCCACTAACTGCAAAATACATAGATTACCTAATGCACACTTATTTTTTAGTCTTTCGCAATGTAAAAGAGGCGAGGAAAAAGCAGTTGCAGAATGCTGGATAACCTGGGAGAATCCCATCACAAAGCTTGATTGGACTCCAGGCACACGGCTTCTTAAATGTAGACGTCTACTCATTTCTATTTCTCCTCAAGTCTCTCTTTGATATGACAGGCTGCTTTGAGAGCTTCCGCAAAGATATATATTATGGTTGACTGGGATATGGGTCACTTTATGACCAACTTTTACATACAATTTTCTGGGTTCGGTACGTTCATTCCGTTGTTTCCATCACAAATACTATTGACCTTTGATAAGCGAGCTGGATCCTACTTCAAGAATCAAACGGAATATACTTTGGACTCAAAGTCTTCCATTTTTATAGTTGTCTTCTACTTCCTCCTTTTATCAAATTATGGGCATGATTAACATTCTTAGGTATGAAGTGGCTCCTCTAATTTGTTCAACACAACGGGTAGTTATGAACGACATTTCACGTAGTTGAGAAAGCTAATATGGTGGCATAATTAATAGCTCCGTAATTATCTTGTTTGTGAGATGATCCACAGGACATTGAGAACAAGGATCAGCACGTTGAGAACCACTGGCTTCATTTAAGCAGCATGTAATACTCCATGTATGTATTAATATTCAGTAATTCAAACTATTTACGTTGACAATTATCATTGACTTTCTTTCATTTACTGTAAATGATATGTTTAATAAAGTTTAGCCTTTACCAACTGCTTTACCATACATCAAAAAGGTATCTGGCGTTTTGCATGACACAAAAGGAATCGGCTACACTATTTTTGCTGATATTTTTTCGTGTCCTCAACTGTTTTAAGCATTGGCACGTTTAGAATTATCTTATAATTAGTAGGATGGTTATCTATGTCTTTGTGATGTAGTAGCGCTTGCCTCTGAATGAGAACACTTTCGATTCAAAATCTCATATTGCGAATTTTCATAGTTTGATTAGATGATTCTTCAAATTTGACTCTACGATACTTAAAACAATTTTGGCTGGAATCTTGAAAAAACCACTTGTGGAGAAAGTCAAAACCCTGGAAGATCTATTATCCATCCAATCAGCAATTGAACTTTACTCCTATTATGGTAAATGGATCCCTTATTGACCAAATTTCTGGCTCAGCTTGCGGCTTTTTGTTGGACTTGGTCCTTCTGTCATCGAGTCAGATTCTCAGTTGCTCACCCCTTTTATTCCTGCAAATTGATGAGCAGCACTGCCATGGATCTCGATTCGTCCCTTGATGATATCATCAAGAATAAACGAAAGAACAACCAGAAACAACGTAACGATAAGGGGTCACGATTTAAAAAGCCAACACCATCAGCGAGCTCCAAAGGAAGACGTTTGGAACAGAACAAGCCGCAGATCAATGCCAGGTCGAAGCGTATAACCAAGCCAGTTGTACGACCAGTGCAGTCGCGAGGGGTAAAGTTCAGAATAACTGACGATTGGCTAACGTAAACTTATGTTAGACTTCCAAAGCACAGCCACTTTTCACTGCAAAAAACCGCCCAACAAGTAATGCTGCGAAGCCTGATCCTTCTAATATCGTTATCACAAAGGCTATTAACCGAAGACTTGGAGGAGCTGGAGCGGTCTCGAGACGAATGCAGAGTCGCGCATTTAAAGCATCTTCACCACCCACCCAACAGCGACGACCTCCTCCACAACAACAGCCATTGTATCAGCCGACGGTCACTTCTCAAGATCGTATGTTCACTATTCGAGGCTTATCGCACACATCGAGTACCAATAATGGGATCTCTATCCGTGGTGAATCTGGGCCTGCTGTTGTGTTGCTTAGCAACTTGGATCCTGGAACAAACGCCGAAGACGTCAAGGTAAATTGCGTTGACGCGTCTCAGGCATCATTTTACTGATACAAAGTGTTGTACATAAAGACTGCATGCTCTCAATTTGGATCAGTCTTGAGTTGCGAAGTCTTAACTGACCGTGCTGGTCGTTCTTTTGGTGAAGCAGAGGTTGAGTTTGCAAACAAAACAGCAGCATTGGATTGCATCGCTAAATTGGACAACGAGATTGCTGATGGTAAAGGCTTCGAGAACGTTATCATTAACAAAGATTTACTGATATTTTTTTTTTGTACAGGTCGCGTTTTACGGGCTATCCTAAGGAGCAGGCGAACAGGGAACAACGTGGCCAATTCAACCCACACTCCTGCGTCGTCAAGTTTCACAACACCTACTGTACGTTCCGTAATTGCTCCTACTCGCTCTGGATATACTTCTGCGTAAGTAATTTACATAGGCTAGCAAGAAAAACAATGCTGATACCATTTGATTTGGATGATCAGTGCGTCAGGAAAAATGTATTCGGATCAAATATTAGCCAACAGGGATGCATCGCCTTCCCAGGAGTTTTCGCGTTACGGTACTCGCCGTTACTAGTTTTTACAACAAAATTTAAAAAGAGAAATATCATTATGAACTGCAGCGTAACCACAACCTTGATTGTCTGATGTTGAGTAGAATGTTCGGGAAGATTCTGTCTGTTCGCAGCAATTAGCAAAAATAACTACCGGGTTGAACCTGTTATCAGCCTGGTTGTAATTCCCGTTTTGGCGTATACAGCAGCATTGCCTGAACAGTACCTTGCGTTGACAAGATAGCAGAGAGTCTATGTAGTAAAAAATGAACGGAGATTATGCACTGCTGTAATAAATTATGCGACGAATTTTTTGCATACCCACTTCTTGCTTGATACTTTATTAAAACACAGCTTATCTGTAACATCTTGCGATGCCGGTCCCACAGATCTTTAAGAAGGCTCTTAAGGAGGCAAACAAAGGATATTAGAGTACTACCCATTCACTAATTAACCATAACAGAATTTTTATGCTGCAGGATGAACCTTGCTTGCACTGGAGGATCAATCAATGTAAGTAAATATCGCCCTGTACCCTAACCTATCTACTAATGATGCGTATCTGCGCCTAGTAGCGCGGACTTGATCCTTTGACAGATCCGCACTTACTTTTTGGGACAGCTTGTAAGCGACGGCTTCTTGACGTGACTCGGTTCTTCATCCTTTCACTCTCGATGTCCGTAATCGAGGACTTCTGCAGCCATGTAAAAATGGCATACGTGTCCCAAAACCCATCCATGTTCGCATCATTATTTCAGCTGGATGTCTATAATCCTGGTGTGGTCAGCTTGCGACAGGTTCTCGCACAGGTCCGACAATATTCCTTGTCTGGTCGATAATTTAGGCTAGATCATTTTATTTTACAGCTTAACGATGTCCAATGCGAGGAAATAGTGGATTCCATTTTAGAAGACGAGTCCACTGCACTTGCTGCATTCGTAATGGCGTACTTAGAATTACTTCGTCACTTGGCCGATTCAAGTAGGACAGTGATGTATAAATATTTCGAGAAGTTTTACAGGTGAGTCTTATCGATGCAATTGTACTTGCTAACGGATATTATGTAAAGCTGTTTGGTGCCAGTGTTTAACAGTCCTGATACTTATTATCAGGTTCCTTTGGTCAAGATATTATCCAACAAACTGGTTGCGTTAGGTTTTGAGGTGCTTTTAATTTTCTTCTCCGCTCTTTTTTGTTTAATGCCCATTATTACTAGATCGATCGACAGGAGCGCCTCCGAGGAAAGGCAAGCAAGGCGCATGCAGCAGCCCGCTTATTATCAAAAATGTTTAACATTATGCTAGCTGATCGGTAAGATAGAGTACTGGTATTCACTGTTCTAACGGTGCCTATTTCCTCTTAACAGTTCTCCTATGGAGATATCAAAACGGCAAGGAATTTTTTATGTGACAAATCTCGCATTCAAAGTATACTTTAAGGTAAAACGCTATTGCTCGATACGTTCTCTTTAAATTTAATATTTGCGACAAAGTTGGATGCCACCCGTCTTTGTCAGACGTTTATCACCAACATTCGAACAGGTGGTGTAGACGTTTCGTTTTTTCCAATGGCAGATCAAGTAACTTATCGGTACTACCTTGGCCGTTATCTGCTGTACCAAAACCGCCTCAAAACGGTAATGTGAGGAAGCTGTTCTGTAACTGTGCTTATTGGTGGTTAGGCGGAAGAGCATTTATTGTATTCTTTCGAAAAATGTCCAGCCCAGCACTGGCATAATAAGCGGTGAGTGACAATTGGGGTAGACGTCAGGTTCTATTACTCATAGAGATGACGATCTAGTTGTATCTTAAAATACCTGATACCCTGTCGGATATTACGGGGTCATTTTCCGAATGCCGCACTGCTCAACAAATATCAGCTATCAGGGCCGTTTTCTGAGCTTATACGTCAAATGAAATTGGGAAATTTGCATGGATATCTTGCACATATTGACAAATACTTTCAGTTTTTTTATCAATCATATACATATGTGATGCTCCGTGAGCGTGGGACGGTCCTTCTCTGGCGGAGCCTTTTACGGAGAATGTGAGGATGGTTGCTGCTTTCCTTGCTGTTTGCTAAACCCATTACTAGATGGCTTTTAACCTGTTCATCTGGTGCAAGTCATATCTTACTATATACAGATTGCCTCAAAGCTCTTCAATACTCAGCAAAAGATCTGACACTTGATCTTGATGATATGGAGAGCATACTAGTGTCATTAATAACTCAGGTAATAATATTTAAACTGAAGTTCATGGAGTAAACCCATAGTGAATAGAAATATATCCGTGCCTATTTGCATCATCAAAAACAGCAAGTCGTCCTCAGCAAGAAGAATCCCTTCCCGGCAGTGAGCGAAGTCCCACTATACACTGAGAGATATGATGAAGAGGCCATGAGCCGTCATCAGGCAAACAGTCCACGTCCTGTTTCTGCGTTTCAATAGAAATGAGCAGAACCACCTTATACGTCTAATTGCATATAAAACTCTGTGCTTTTCGAACAAGTATAATTTGTAGCTCGTTTATGAACTGATGGAGTTCTAAACTTCGTCATGAATTTCTTTTTATCTACTGTGTATTGTTAATGGTCAAACAACCGGATGTCCCAGCATTCGCTCAGGCAAATTTTCTGTGACCAAAAATGGAAATTCGCTCCGCGATGCTGTCCTTCTCCCAAACATGTCAACAGCTCTGCCACGATTACCATCGATCAGAGAACTGATTAAGCTATATGGGCTATCTGCACGGTCACAGCTCAGTCAGAATTTCATTCTTGACAAAAACATAACAGGTATGGATCAATCGCCAAGGGCATTCTAAGCCTCGTGATTGTGGCAGACAAGATCGTCAGCACCGCCTGTTTTTCTGCCGCAGACACACCTCTAGTAGTTGAAGTTGGTCCTGGTAGGTTAGTTTTGCGATATGTAGATATTGCTGACGATTAATCATTAGGCCCTGGGCTATTGACACGTTCAATATTGGATACTGGCGTTAAAAACGTTGTAGCTATCGAAAAGGACGACAGGTTTTTGCCGACGCTAAATGTAAGAAGAAAAGAAAATAACAGAAGTCGATGTGAAGTGTCCTTTAACATATGACATGCATTGAAACAGCAACTATCTGTTGCATCAGGCCATCGGCTGAAGGCGAGTGTTTTATTACAATGAGGCGTAAGGGCTGATAGATAGATTTTAGATCATACAAGGAAATATGCTTGAACTACCACATCAAACAATTCTAGACGCTGCAGCAATACACGATCCAACAGCTGGACCGATGCATATTATTGGTAATTTACCTTTCAACGTTGCAACACCATTACTGTTACAATGGCTACGGATGCTGTCGGAGAGACAAGGTTTGTTCTCCAAATCCGATATTTGGATGACCTTGATGTTCCAGAAAGAGGTTGCGCAGGTAATCAATGTTTCTACTCTAGATATCTTTTATTCAGGTTTACTTCTATTATTCTTACTTTGGTTAAAGCGTCTGACAGCCGAACCATCAACAGCCCATCGGGGTAGACTCGCTGTTATGACACAGAGCCTATGTCATGCCAAAACTGTGTATCAAGTTCCCTCTTCTGTGTTTGTACCTAGGCCAAAGGTAACCGTGTCAAAATACGCTTTGCTTCTGATTGAAGTGGAGTTAGGTTGATGCTAGCGTTGTGCAGCTTAAGCCCAAGTTGCCATTTACAACTCGCATGGAAAGCGGTAAATGATGGCAATCGCATATTACCTAGTAGTTAATCAGAGAGAACATAAGACGTCTATTCTGCGCTGGAAGGTGTTCTACGAATCTATTTTACCAAGCGTCGCAAAACTGTCGGAAACATTACAAGGTAATCGTTAACTGACATTGCATGATCTAAATTTTGGAGCGATATCAGACAGCTCAGTAAAGAATCATGTCTCCCGGATTCCCTTTTAGCTGATATGGAATCCATTGTGGACTTTAAGGCACGACCGGAAGATATCACAACCGAGCAATTTTGGAAAGTTGCAGAACTGTTCGTCAAACGCAAGATCGCTCTATGATAGACAAATTCTATCTCCTTATAACTATGTATAATGATAGAGAACTTGGATATGCATTGGATTGAAGCATAAAGGGACAACTGCAAATATCATTAGGGTAGCTGCAGCTTCGATAACAATGCGCGAGGAAACGTCTGTACAAAATGCGGGCTTTTAAAAGATTATTGTCAGCCAGCAACATGTTCCTTTTCTGGAAAACATAGTAGTTCTCCCAGTAGGTGGGGACATTGCTTTTTTGTGCGTGTATACCATACCAAAACGTACAATCATGAGTTACCCTTATTCTTTGCCAACGACTGGGACAATATCATTTGTAGATTTCTTAGACAATACAGGTCGTTACTCGGCCGAAATTTCCGATGCTACTGCTCAAAGGGGTAGAATTCGGACTGTCCTTAAGGGTTTGAAGAAGGAAGCGCAGGAATCGCGCGATTACCGCCTTATAACCAATGTGAGTAGCGTCATATCTAATTCAGCTAACTGATGTATCTCGGAAAAGACTATAGAAGATTACTTGCCGTACCTGATCAGCATAGTCAATTGCCTCGAACATGGCGAACTTAAGCTCCAGAAGCAAAAAAACATTGGTACGTTTCAAGAATAGCCATGATAGGTATTGACATTTTACTAAAGAGACGTCCTGGAGGTCGACGTTAAGCGATCATTTAATTCATACGGGCAGCAACGCTCCACGAATTATGTGTTCTGACATACACTACGAACTTATCTTCGTCTTGATGACTTATGCCTACGCTTGTTCTCTGCAGAGCAATGACATATTAAAGTCTGTACAAGACGATAGCGCCAGCGCATCAATGCAGTACAAAAAGGCATGTATAATATCCAAAAAGAGAACAAAAGAGATTGCACGCATGGTAATGATAATGAGGACTTTAAAGGCAGCCGACGCACTTAATACAGCGGCAGGGGTTTTTCAATACGTGGCTAATGAAGTTATTCCGAAATGGCGCCAACCTTCCAGTAACCGGCCGGTAGAAACAATTAAGGAACTTTCTACAGCTCTGTCAAAGTAAGTCAATAGATTTGTAATAATTGGAATGTTAAACTTTGGTTGCTTGAAGGATGGCTTTAGCTGATGCGCAATCGATTGCGATTAGCAATGCCCTGCTTGACAGCAAATTCTCGAATTCTCTTATAGCCAAGCTATATATTGGTGTGGCTGGTCAATACGAAATGTCATATGGCTTGATCTCCTCTATCAGTAATGGACAAGAAGTTTCTTCAGACCTGAAGAAGTATCTCTCGGACGGATCACTGTTTTACATGGTAAACCGTTTAAACTTTGATAGAGATGTAAATGCTAAATCTTTTATTCACAGGCAATGGCGAAAAAGCATCTAGCGCTTGATGCTTACGATAGCAAGTAAGACTTGGTTGATTTCCGTGCAAATCAAATGTAACTGACGGGTTGACTCTGGTTTTAGTAAGATTGGCGAAGCCCTTGGATTTCTGAGAGATTGCAAAGCTGATTTGCGGACAGTTCAGCACGCAGGCTTGTCCAAACCTCATATTCGGAAATCAGCTGTGGCAGCGCGCGCTTGTAAGGAAGAAGAAACAGTGAATGAGTTAATACAACGATACACAAATTTTAATGACAAGGTACTTGGCCATAATTCACACTGCAATTTCATCATTACTGATTTACCTATATCCCAAGTTCGCTTGTCAACGTGTACCTTCTCGGCAGGATTTACAAAGATTAATCCCAAACGGGCGAGGCGTGTTAGAATTAAAACGGTTCACTCTTCCCCCACCCATGTTCGGGCCTAGAAATGAAGATCATTCTGAAAATCAGACAGCAAGATATGCAAGAGAAGGCAGTTATTTCTGATCCTTTGGAACTGGATATGATATATTAAAAAGTGTAACACCATGTGGAATTTCAAATACAGTGATGAAGGAAATGAAAGTCGACGTCGTTTCTGTCATTCATAGGATTTAAGGAGCTGTACCAAGACAATTTCTATGCATTGATCATCTTAACTGGTACTTAACACCTGATGACACGAGATCTACACATGATCCCTACTATGCAAAGCCGCTCCAGCGTCTCAGACGTTCTCCCCATATTTTCAAGCATAAAAGTAGCAACATGGAAAACAAAGCCATAGAAGCCAATAGAACGGAGGTCCATCCGGGTCCAATACTTTCAACCAATGGATTAGAGATAAGTGAGAGGACACAGGCCAGAAGCATTCTGACGAAATTAGCCGCAGCTGTTGCAGATGCTCCGCGACCAGGCATGGCATCCACCAGGTATGCAGACGTGCCTGTCATCACTTGGTTTACACCAAAGCATTGGATTCCAAATGCAATGATTGGAGCCCAGACAGTTTTCCCAGTTTGGATACTCCATCCAAACAATAATAAACCGAATGGGACGATGATGCAGCCACAAGGCCAAAGATTTGCAGTAATACGGTCCTCCACCACTGCAGCGCCTCCGCGAAGGCGTCTTGATCGCAATAGCAGTCGATCTGATAAAAAGCCTCCTACTAGAGATCCAAACAGATTACCCAATCCGGCACCAAGATATGAAAGACCTGAAAAAGCCATTTGAGTATTTATGTTTTAGTATGGTTGGTTTGGATGCATGATTCGTTCTGGTATATACCTGTCTCCCAAGATGAAAAACCATAGTATTGCGTATATAATATCGGAACGATCGTTTCTGTGGCAAACATGCACCCGAAGGCAATGCCGGACACAAGGGAACCCATGAGAATGAAAGGGTGCCGCAGAAGTAGAAACACTGAGATCGGGTTGAGTTTCGGCTTGGATGGCACATTTACATTGGCCGTGTAAGCGTTCTCTTTGGGTCTCTCATCTGTGCCTGAGAGTGTCTCGGACAGACTTTCTGAGGCTGAACCTTTGGATTTCCCCTCGGTGAGGCTGAGTCGATCGGCGAATGGGAGCTGAGTGTCAAACTTTTCATCGATGCGATAGGTTTCGGGCAACGCAAAGAACACAAATGCTATGTTGAACACCGCCAGCGCAACACAGAAAAGAAATGTAGCACGCCATGAGCTGTTGCTTATAATGAGAAATCCACCCACAATAGGCCCTAGAATTTTATACCGTATAAATGCCTTGACAGTTCGTAATAAAACCTACCAAGCAAAGGTCCAAGGAAAACACCAAAAAAGTACTTTCCGAAGGCAGCTCCTCGCTGTTCAACAGGATAACAGTCCTAGAGATTGGATGATTAAATACGTCAACAGCGTTTCTCAGTGATAAAACTATCACATACAGCAATAACGCCTAGGATGGTTTCATAGCATAGATCAATACCAATCAGCAACATTATTGTTTTACTCTACCTGCGCCCACGGATTGACCGCATGATGATCCAAACGATTGCACACAACGCAGAACAACTATACCCCATATATTGTTGAGGAAAGTTGAGCCTAAAGAAGCCGCTCCAAAGATCGTCATGGAAAACATAAAGAGTATTCGGCGCACTTGATAAAAATCGGATAAAGTAGCCCAAAAGACAGGTGCGATACCCATGAATAAAACAAATAACGCCGCAGTCAACGTTGTAGCCATTGGTGGCGCATTAAGATCAGATGTGATGGCAGGTAAACCTAGGATTAGATGTTAGCATTTTCAATAAATTGATAATCATCATAGTTATTACCAGGGAAATAAATGGTACTTGCAAAGCCAGATGTGCCAGCACACAGGGCAATGCTACTAAGAATTAAAGCCTTTTTACCACGACTAAATTGCCGTGGGTCATCATCCACAGGTGGACGAAGTTGTAGCCGGGATACAAACATCTGTTTAATACGATATTCATTAGCCTCGCTGACTGTCATTTTTTCCCCAGAAAAGTAATGAAAGAATATATGACAGAGTCAAAAGATAGAAAAAAAATAAGACCTAACACAGAGTTAAATACAAGGTACATAAAGAATATAGAAAGTCACACGAAAACTTATTGCAATAGGCTTAAAGCATCTCGTAGATGAGGGTATGCTCCGCCTGGCCCGTGTTCTCCCCGACTCCGATATATCAAACCCATAGAAAATCGTTTAAATAGATCCTGATCTTTGGTGAAAATCAATCGTCTTTATTACGATTTGTAGCAAAAAGCGAAGCAAGAAAAGTAGCTAAGCTGGCAAAAGGAGGCTCGACATGTTTTTGTACTACCTCAACACCAGCGTTCGAATCACGAATAGCGCAGGGTCTGTATCTCGTGCAACTAGAGCTAAAATAAAAGTTTACTGGTTCTTTTTAATGAAAAACGTTGTAATAAGTACCTTCTATGCCGAACAACTCGATATGGTATGCCATATGGAGAATACAACTTCCAAGACTTCCGCGCAAGTGTAGACCTGCGGATGATCACAGCGTTTGTCTTTCATTGGCCAAAACAAATGCCTCATTCAGTGATCCAAGTTCCGACATTGCCCATTGCTTCGATATTTTTAAATCCGCTGTTGTAGAAAAATCGGACCGGTGCATAGGTCCAAGTAATAATCTGGTACGCTTCAGGTATTCAATATATGTAACATAAAAAAGCATACGCACTTCAAGTCAATGCAATAGCAGGTCGCAGGAATATATCATCACAAGCGCATCTTGGCGTGATTATGAAAATGCAGGTTACGGGCAAGCACGAACCCTGAGAACGCCATCTCTGACATAATCACGGAAGAGGGTCAGTGCATACTTATTAAGACAGGAATTATGCTTGAATCTGTGGTCAACATATGAAACTACCTGTATCCTTTATTCGTACCATTGCAAAGCAGGTATCTATTTGTAGACTATCCTTCCAAGAGCTGATAGCAACACTTACTGCCCATGAAATGCCGTGCTTAACCGTTGCTAAAAATGTGGCCCGTTAGTACGGAGTATGATTTCCTAACTGAATGCAAGAAATAATGAAAAGAAAGGTACAGAAATCAAGCTGTTAAATTCTTCGCACTTTTCAAGAACGTCTGCACAATTAAACCTGCTAGTAGTTCATTTTACAAGCCATAACCTATAGAGTACACCTACATAAGTGTGACTAGGTAACAAAGGCAGGTTCAATGCTCTACCTGCTATTCGAACGTCCCAATCCGTTAAAGCAGATGCAAGGCCGGTCCGTTAGGCATACAGTGGGCCGATAACATACCGACCGATCGAGCATAATTATGGGCCATACAATCACGAGTTTCATTATCAATGCAATCGCGAAATGGCACGAAGATCAGCTGAATAAAGCGGAGGAGTCCCGCAATAGAGCATGACTGATAAAAAAAAAGTGGTGAAATGCATGACTACTACACTTGCTACTGAAAATTTGTGGCACGGGTTTGTACACATCGGCTATTGTTGAGATCAATCAGTGCTTAATTTAGCAGCCTTTTCCAAGGTTGTAATTCCTATTTCGCCGTAACACATTCCATGTCTGCAGACAAGGCCAACAGCAAGATCGGCATAATTCATAAGCGCTCGCAATAGCTCCGATCTGCTAACCAGGTCATTCTATGCATAACTTACCGAAAGCAGCCTAGCACTCAATACGATGCATGCATTTTAGCCTTGGTACAACAAAACAAAAGAAAACGAGGAGCAACCTTTCAAATCGGTTATGTAAGCAATACCCCATTGCGTTTCACTGCACAAAGTAACATCACTGATTTTCTAAGATTATGAACCCGTCTATGAGACTTCACTACGGAGAGTTGATCCAGTCATATTTTGTCTAGAAAAAGCGACTAGCGTATCTTTTGTATTGGCGAGTATGTCTGATATCGCCATTCCCAGGATAAAATGAAGGACAGCACGCCTAAAAGCAAAGGTTATTGAACTGAGTTTTCCATTATTTGCTAGTGTAGAGAGAACACCAATAAGAGTATGCCTTATGTAAGGCGATGAATGAGCAATAATGAGCAGTTAGTCTACAGTTAATCATCTTTGATAGCTCCTATGAAATCTAGGGTTGCTTCACCAAGCTTGACTTCAAGCTTCTATGAGAAACTCCCCTAACAGAATAACCCTTAGAAAGCCTGGGAAAAGTACGGTTAGACTTCCAATTGTGTCGGCGTATACTGAAGGATTTGTGTTAAAGCCCATCGGCCATCGCTATCCCTAAAGCTAACTTATCATGAAAGCTTCCGTACGTTGCAAGCTTCTCAGAACTGTTATAAAATGTACTTGTGGTTTAAGGAAAACAAATGCCAGAGAAAGGAAACAGGGTAAGAATAATAATCATTAGTGCTTAGCGGATAGAAAACTGTAAACAGTCAAGAGTGGAAGCGCTACGCACATGGCATTTAGCAAAAATGTTGCAAATTCCAGGATTGCCGTTTCTACAACTTGAAGTTCGTTTCAAGGGCATGTAGTCGGCCCAAATCCCATTATCGTTTATCCCAGTTGCAATTGTGCACGAGATTTACTATGAAGCGCGCTTGTCATATTACATAGATACAGAACGGACCAAGCTAAGTATGCATCGCATTGATCGGAAGATGTCGGAGTTCTGATAAAGGCAACTGCTTTCAAGATCGCCATGACTTCACAATTATTGCTGCATCGTTGGGCTGCATTGTTTCTTCTTATATAACGATATAAGAATCTTGCACTCATACTATGTGAAACTTCCGGTATTATGCCGATTCATACAGTCTGCATGTCTTCCCATGAATCAAATCTAGCTATAGATGGTGTTACGACAATGTTAGTCTAGTCGAACTTATATTAAGAACCGGCAACGGTAACGTACAAACACAAAGAGGCTATTTACGAGAACAAGATCATGTGTAAATAATTGAAACTAAACCGCTAAGAAGCGGTAGCCGAATGCTCTAGTGAGCTTTTTAATTAAAACGCATAATAAGATTTCACAGAGCCAGGGCCTAAGGGTAGATCGTGGTTGAACTGCTCTTGCTGTATCACCAAAAAAATCTGGCCATGGTCAAAAACTGTTTCAAAAATGTTACGTGCCATTGACTTGATCTTGTTTTACCTTTGTATTTATTCAATACAGTATCGCGCAATCACCTATTAACGGAATATATCAACTCCGTTGGGTTGATAATGAAAGAAACGCTAACAATAGGCAAGAGGACTTGAAGTGCAGGAGTGAATAACAACATCAACGCCTGAACTATAGCAATCGGGACACGGGATATTATGTTATTCGTTTCTGTACTTTGGTTAGATTACGTCCAAATCAATGCAGGCAATCCCCGAGGGAAAAAGCCACTGTCTGATTTAATGCTTGACTTTCTCCCATGGTCACACCAAATCTGAGTTCAAACGTAAATTCGCGCGTCGCGTTGATACTCACTGATACCACTCATGGACATAACGAAGTACTTCGCGAAGAAGCCTGCAGCTAAAGGAAGCAGCAATAAAGGCGATGAGGATTTGTAAGCCTAACTCAAAAAATTTTATTTTACTTACGTTTCTTTAGCCAGCCTGATCCTCGCGCAGCAAAATCGAAACCCGCAGCAACGCCTAAGTAAATAATAGCAACCTCCAATGACATTGCGCTGTTGACGTTGCTATGTAGAAAAGTGAAAGAGGAAGAAACCGACGTAGATCCGAAGGAATTTTTTAGCTCCTCGAAAGAGAGACCAAAGTCAAAACCGAAGACTAAGAAGGCTCCAGTGATACATGAATCAAACGACGACGATGATTTCGAACCTATTGAAGAACCTACTGAAGAGAACGACTTTGCAGAGGAGGAAACTAAACCAAAACGAAAAACTGCCACAGCAAAACCAAAATCATCTTCAGAAAAAACCCCAAAGACAGTCAGGAAACATAAGCAGATAACAGAACCAGCAGACCAACAAGAGGATGTTCAAGTGAAAGAAACAGAAGAAGAAGAGCCACCTAAAAAGAAGGGAAAAAGGTATGCTAACACCATTCAAGTGAAGCGAAAATCACACCTATGGCATTAGTAACTTCTACCAAATGATGCATCGAGAACCTCCAAAAGCACTGGGAACACGCCCTCTGCCGGTAGGAAAGCCTAATTGCTTGTCAGGCTATACATTCGTCATCTCGGGAGAATTTGAAACAATTGATAAATCGACTACTATGGATATCGTAAAGCGATATGGAGGGTATGTTCAATTTGGACCTTACCAAACTGCTGACCAGTTTTTGGAATTAGACGAGTTACAAGTGCTGTTAGCGGTAAAACAACGTATCTGCTTCGTGGTCGTGATGCTGGCGCCACAAAAACAGAGAAAGCCAAAAAGCTTGGCACAAAAATCATAGATGAAGACGGATTCTATCAACTCGTGGAAAATGCGGAGGAAAAGGAGTCAGAATTTTCTTTGCCAAAGGAAGCGGTTCCTGCAGCAAGCAAGTCATCAAGTAAATCAGCCGAAAAGCAGGCAGCTAGTGCTTCGAAAACGTCTGCGAGGTAGCCCTATTCGATCTTGCTTCCATTCAATTGATTATCCGGATAGTACTGTCTCTTCTACTGCTGCTGCTGCTGCTGCCGCTACTGCTGCTACAGCCACCATTCCCTCTTCAGAAGCTCAACTTTGGACGGAAAAATACAAACCAAAAAACGTGGGCGATATTATGGGAAATAAGGAGCTAGTAAAGCGGATTGCAAGTTGGCTCGAACACTGGTAAAGCATGCAGTATTTAGGTGATTCTCTTTGCTAATGCCTTATAATAGGCAAACAAGCTTGGCTAACGATTTCAAAGCTGGGTCTGACAAGGAGGATATTTTAGCTTATCGGGGAATTCTGATAAGTGGCCCACCTGGCATTGGTAAAACCACCACTGCCCACGTTGTCTCGCAATCACTTGGTTACGAAGTTCTTGAATTCAATGCTAGTGATGTCCGAAGCAAGAAAGTGTTGCAGGTACCATTACAATGTCAGTTTGATTTCGTGAAATCCTTAAATGTCGTTTAGGAGAAAGTTACTGACATGATCGATAACCGAACCATGACAGAATTTTTCAAAGGTGGAACTATTCAGAAGGTAATTTAGCCCAACGAAATGACTAATTGTACTAAGACAAAGGCAATACATACAATACAGGATACAAAAGGGAAAAAGATCGTGTTGATCATGGATGAAGTGGATGGAATGTCGTCTGGTGATAGAGGCGGCGGTGCCGAATTAGCAGCATTAATCCGAAAGACAAAGGTATGAAAAAAAAGGGCACGGCACGAATGATATTGATGGCGGTTTTCCCTAGATTCCTATCATCTGTATCTGTAACGATATTAGGTCACCAAAAGTTCAACCGCTTGTTAAAGTATGCTATCCAGCGAAATTCAAAAGGTACGATTCTGGATCCAAGTTGAAGCGACCTCGTTTATGCAAAAACCTACTGTTGCAGGACGCCAGCTAATCAGCTACGATCGAGGATTATGACCATTGCCTTCCGGTAGGCTAACAGGAGACGTAATAGCGCGACCTGCCCTGACTGTCATTTTTAGTGAAAAGCTACAAATTGATAGCAACGCAATTGAGGAGCTTGTCCATTCCACAAGAAATGATATTCGACAAATAATCAATATTTTGGCGACGTACAGGCGAAATGATGCCAAAATGACTTATGACGATGCAAAGGCTATGTACGTCAATATTACAATGAACCTATGTATACTAATGGCAATTGGTAATATAGAGGGAAGATAAACGAGAAGTCGGAGCAGTTAACCATATTTGATGTTGCGCTGGAATTGATGAGCGCTCGTTCATGGCAAGAAAAGTCTTTGGCTGAAAGGTCAAATTTGTATTTCCAGGATGCTGCTCTAGCACCTTTAATGATACATGTATGCTGCCCGCTGAAAGCCAAATGCACATCATTAAGACAAATTTGTAGGAAAATTACACAAAATCCAAACCTGAAAAAGCTATCAAGCTAGCAAAGACAGGAAATCCAAAAGAAATCGAATGCAGAGAACTGGAACTTGCTGCCAAAGCAGCCAGGGCTATTGCGGATGGTGATTTAGTTGATACCATGATCCATGGGTAAAACAAGTTACGTAATTTCTGCATTATGCTGATTGTTTGATTGCAACTAGCTCATCCCAGCAATATTCTTTAATGCCAATTCATTCTGTTTTCTCTTGCGTATTACCAGCCTCCTACATGGAAGGCAGTTTTGCTGGAAACAGATGTGCTTTTCCACAGTACGTATGTTATGAAGGTTTATGTCAGTTCCTTAGTGTATTCTATTAGATGGCTAGGCCAGAACTCGAAAGCTACCAAGTATAAGAAATTGCTTACGGATATGCAGGCGGGTATAAGGCTACAGTCCTCAGCAAGTAAATTTGAATTTCGATTATCCTACGTGAACACGTTGTCGACACGTGTTTTCAAGTACTTAGAGGAAGTAAGTCGATTGAGTATAGATGAATTGTTTCTTAGTGCTTTACAGGAACGATTTGACGAAGCAATCGAGCTGATGGACACCTACCATCTCGACCGCGAAAGTTTGGATATTTTCAGTGAATTGGAAGTGGGAACGACCAAAAAACCGTTATCCAAACTCTCCGCTAAAATTAAAAACGCATTCACCAGAGAGTAAGGAAGAAACATAAAGAATTATTTCTTATATGGCGTAATTTTTAGATATAACAAACGCAGCCATCCTATCCTCTTCCAAACTGGTGGCGTACCGATAGTGAAACCTAAAGAAATTACAGTTATTGAGGATCTGGGTGAGGTAGAAGAAGAACCACAAATGCTGGATGACGACGAAGAAGAAGATCTGGAGGAAGAGGAAAATATCGAGAAAGATAAGCTTATCAAGACCAATGCTAAGAAGCGGAAAGCCAAAGCAGAGTCATCAAGTGGTCCTAGCAAAAAGAAAGCCAAAAAATGAAGATCTGATCCAAGCACACACAGTTATGATGTATAAAATTTGCTGTTTATTTTACGAATACCAATCAAGGAATAATAATACAAGACTTGCAACGATTAAAAAGAGCAGCATGAATTTCCGTGCTCCACGGTTATGCTCACGCGTTTTGATCAACTGCAGATTTCCGTGCTCAACACGTTGTGTCGTTGCAATTGCTTCTTCGTACAGCTTATCCGTCTGAATGGTCTGAGCAGCAAGGTGATTTGTCAATTGTGATTGAAGAGTCGATATTTCCAATAGGGCCTTTTCAGCACTTCGTACTTGATTTAGAGCGTTGCTTAACTCTTCCAGCATTTGTGAGTTCTCTTTCTCCAGCATTTGCAGCTCCTCTTTTGACAACTGTTCCTCAAACGCATCCATTTGCTGTTGCTGATCGTCCGCCTGATCCCATACTGTGTTTGTAGGTATGGTTGCTCTTACAGAAGAAGCTTCAAAGTTCGTAGCAGACGGCATCATCATGCTTGTATGGAACAGACGATTCTCGCTTTTCTCGATTTCCCTCGTTAATCTAATCTCTTGCTGTTCTTTTTGAATCTTTGATACCTCAGTGAGTTTGTTGCTTAGGAGCCAAGTGATGCTGCTTCGATGAACAGCCAACACATCTTCAACGCTAGTGGTCGGTAACATAATGTTGCCAAAGAAAGACGCCAGTCTACTCGCTGGTTTAGCAGCCTCCTTAGCTTGCCGCAGTTTTTCGGCTTCCTCCAGTTCTTCGATTCTGTCCATGCATCGTTGGATAATCATCTTTGCTTGAAAATCGATTTCGTCGCGTTCATTGTCGGTGAGAAATGTGATGTCGGTCGGAAATAAAGCAAATAAAGAGGACGATGAAATACTATTTATTACAGTGTCCTCAGCTTGTTTCTGCTTGGTTCTATTCCGTCTGAGGGGTTTACTGTCGCTACTGAGGTATGCTCGTCGGATGGACAAAAGGAATCGCTTTAAACTAGCAATGTGTTGATAGATGCGGTGTGCTTCTTTTATGAACAAATCATAATCTTCTCTATGGTTCTCTTTCTTTGGTTTTTCTACTGCTGAAGGTAATTTGCTGGTAATGGCGCGAAATTCAGCAGTGCGATTAGACATAACGAGGTGCCCGTGCAGAAAAAATGATGATCGCTGTTGCAATTTGGCAAAGCAGGTTCCCTCCGCTATTGACTGAGCTGGATTTGGACTGTGTACCAGTTGTCTTGATACAAATCATGAAATGTAAGACAACGAAAAAGTCTTGGTACCGTTACCTCTAGGATGTAATCATACAGACTGAGAAAGATGAGGTACGAGCGTTTCCTCGGCAAAGCAGTGTTATATGACCTAGGTGGTATTTAAGCACGTTCGATTGGGCAGCATCTGTTTTGAAGGTTCACGGTAATGAAGGAGCTTTATTGAGCACAATGATTATTTCATATTGCGTGAAGCCATTTTTCGAGACTAACATCTTACTAACATACGTATTATATATCAGAGAAACTTTGCATAGTTTCTTCTGAAAGCACCAAGCTATTAATTGCTAACTTTTCATCGAAAGCCATCTGTACAAATTAGCAATCGATTTTGGGAACTTATCATACCAGGGAGTCTCATCTTGCTTTACTCAACAACCTATCTTTTACCGACTATATGATCTGCTACTTTATTTCTTTTGTCCCGTCCTTACTCTTTGTAACCCTGATTTTCCTGATTTTCAATCATGCGGCGAGCTCTTGGTCGAGCGAAAAACCGCGAGTCACATGTCCCAATCCTTCATCGTTAATCACTCCGCAACCAACAGAGTTTCTTTCCGTGAGTATTGATTAGGAAAGACAGAATTAAAAGGCATGGGCAATAAAATATCCAATGTTACGGCCATCGCGGGTATAGATAGCTACGTTAGTGAACTGGGAGATGTATATTATGAGCGCAGGTAAAAAATGAGGCATTTTTTGAGTGACAGATCTCAGTTATGCATCTCTGTAGCATTGGTAATGCACGTTTCATGAAAACAATAAGAGGACGCCATAAAGGCGGACTAGTCGTTGTCAAGATCTTTGTTAAACCGGAGCTCGACATGTCGTTACGGAGCTATGTGAAGAAGCTTCAAGGTAGTCCTATCTCCGACACAGTTAAATTGTTACTGAAGCCGACGTTTGTTGAGGATAGACGAGTACGATGCCTTGTTGGACGTTTCCAATGTATTCTTTTTTCAGCGAATACTGGAAACCGAACGGGCGGCTTATTTGGTACGACAGTACTTCTATAGCAGTTTATACGATCGTATCAGGTATGTCTTGCTGCGAAAAGCAGGAAAGAGAATGACATTTTTTTTGACTATTGTCAGCACGCGGCCGTTTCTGACAACAATAGAGAAGAAATGGATTGTCTACCAGATATTACGAGGTGTGGCGGATGCACACGCTAAACAAGTAAGAAAGTTATACGTACGAATTACCATTCATAGCTTCCCATTATGTAAGGTTTATCATGGAGATATTAAAACAGAAAACGTATTGGTGACTTCGTGGAATTGGGCTTACCTAGTGGATTTTGCTTCGTTCAAACCAACTTATTTGCCTGAGGTAATAGTCTACCCAAGCAATTTACGAATTAAAAATGTTCAACAGGATAATCCAGCCGACTTTTCCTTTTTCTTTGACACCTCTTCTCGTAGGAGCTGTTATATTGCTCCTGAACGGTTTTACAAAGCTGGCACGGATATAGACCAGAGGATGGTTTGTGAGCCTAGTTATCGGGGATTTGTTCCTTTTGACACATGAACTATAGAAAAACTTAGACCTAGGCGAGCATATCAGTGAACTTACTCCAGAGATGGACATATTTTCAGTTGGGTAAGAGAAATAGTAGCAAGGCTTCTCGTATATAAACCTTAAAGTCTCTTGCAGATGTGTCATTGCGGAACTGTTTCTTGAAGGAACATCTATATTTTCTCTTTCTCAAATATTTAAATACCGAAACGGAGAGTATAACCCGGATGGACATCTTGATAAGATCGAGGATGAGGATATCAGGGTAGTGATTCAGTCTTGTTGACGTCGCTAAAGGTAAAGATTAGGACATGATACGCCATATGATCCAGATCGATCCAAAATCACGCTTTTCCGCAGAACAATATCTCTCTAGATGGTATTTCATGTGGCCTTGGCGATACAGATATCTGACATAAAGCTTTGTGTATAGGCGTGCAAAAGCTTTTCCACAGTATTTTTACACGTTCTTGCATCAGTACATCAGCTCTGTCACCGATAAATTCGACAACATGCTCAACCCACGTCAAACTAATGAGTCGAATCCCTTACTATCCTTATCCCCTGTATTTCCCGGTGCCACGTTGCCCAACAAAAAGGTCACTGATGCGGACGAAAAAATTGAACGAATATATCATGACTTTGATAAAATTGCATTTTTCCTATCACTTCATGGAGAGTCTGAAGCTGCGCCGGATAATAACCGGGATCTGCAAAATCCTTCAAATGTGCCCACTGGCGAACGGCGGAGGACATTATCTGGTAAATGCGTCTCGCAACGTGCAAGCTGGTTACTGATGGTTTTGACGTAGATCTCCCTAACACGACCGCATCATCTGTACGGCAGTTGATCCTTAAACGATCCTTTCTGCAAACTAAACCAGCTTATAGATTCTTCTACCCCCCACACTCAATATACCCAACTATGAAACTAGCTGTACATTTACCAACAAAACAAACAAGTCAATCCGACCAGGAGGTAAACCTTTCGAAAAGAAAACACCTAAAGAAAAGATTTACCTTTCTTTTTTTTTTTTTTTTTTTGTTAGAACGTGGTTCTTTGATATTCTTATCCTTCGTGTGCTCATTGATCCGCAATACTGTATATCCAAGCTCAAAGCTTAAAGCACTAGATATACTTCTAGCTCTAGGCGAACATCTACCGGACGTGGTGAAATTAGATCGTCTGGTGCCATACCTCATGGCGTTGCTTTCAGACGATAGCGATCTAGTACGTGCTAATGCGCTCAAGACTTTAACGCAAGTCGTAAGTATTGTCATCTCGCGCTTTCACAGTTTTTAATATCTAACTTGTTACAAAGCTGTGCATGGTGGAATCGATTTCCCCTATCAATGCTCGTATTTTTCCAGAATATATCCTACCGAGCGTTCGCGAGTTTGCCAACGATCCAAACGTAATGATAAGAACAACATATGCCGGTTGTATCGCCCTTCTGGCGGAAACGGCTCTCAGATTTTTAGAGATGACCCAAGTATGGCGTGAAAACAAATAGTATTTGTCTGCATGTTTGAGTCCTAATGGCTTGATAGTTTCTCAAAAATGAAAGTATATATCCCTTTATAGAATTAGATTCCGAAGACCTAGATTTTGAGGTAAGGCAGTTGACCATGCGGCTAATCGTCTAAAACTGTTATACAGTCTTCATACGATTCGTCGCTACACGATCTTCAATCTACTATCCAGGAACAAGTTACAATCTTACTAATTGACAGTGAAAGCTCTGTCAAGCGCGCATTATTGACTAATATCACTTGTCTTTGCGTATTTTTTGGAAGGCAAAAGGCAAATGACATACTGTTAAGCCATATGATTACATACCTTAACGACAGGGACTGGATGCTTCGAAGGTGAAGCATACGTTACTGAGTTTATCAAACGATAGAAATATTGTCTAATATCTGTTATAGTGCCTTCTTTGAGAGCATCAAAGGAGTTGGTACTTTTGTTGGGTCAAGAAGCTTGGAAGAATACATACTGCCTCTCATGATTCAGGCTCTGACAGGTCTATTCTTTCATAAAGCAATCAGGGCTAACATATGTTCATTTAGACGCGGAAGAATTCGTCGTCGATAAAGTGCTAAATTCACTCACAAGCCTGGCAGATCTTGGGCTATTCCAAAAGATGAAACAATGGGAACTCGTCGGTATCATTGCACCACTTCTTTGCCATCCGAGTATATGGATAAGATACGGTATGCTTTTTTAGCGAAAATCTGTACAATAACAATACTATTCTTTTAGGCGCCGTTGGCTTTATTTCTTCAACTGCGAAACATTTACCGCAAACGGATATTTGGTGTATTGTTTATCCTCTTTTGAGGCCATTTCTTCGTTCTGACATCGCAGAAATCACTGAAGCCGAATTACTGGAAAATATTAAACCTCCGGTAATATTGTTGAGGCGGCGTCTGCATTATTTCTATCATCTCACTTTGTTGGGTTGTTTAGCTTCCAAGACAGGTGTATGAACAAGCAATTATATGGGCTAGCAAAGCTTCTCCGCGGTCAATATTTTGGAAGGTACAGCGGAACAAGCGTGGCATATCAGAACCTGCAGGGTCGAAGCCTAACACAGGTGGCCCAGCTATGCTGATAAGACAAGGTTTGCATATCCCAGACAATATGGCGGTTTCGCTAACTTAGCTCTGTAGGATCGCTTTTCAACAGCTTTATAGCAGGAGAATCGTCGGAGAAATCGCAAGAGTAGGTTAAGAGGATTTATTGATGAACGTAAATTAATGTAAATATAGAGATAATGGTTACTTGGAACGGCTACGGAATGTTGGTATGAGTGCAGAGGACGAACAAATTTTGATACAAATGAGGGAATATATTTACAAAGTATCTTGTGCGAAACTAAGGTAAGATCGAGTATGCGATCTGTGTTTATGTTGAGTTTGTGTTAGTCGTCCAAAAACCACGGAGGAATCAAGATTAGATGTAGGTCGCTTTCCTTCTGTATATTCGTTGATCTCATTGTAGGCTCGTGATAAGTATGGGGAGATCTATTTAAGGGATCTCGGGGTTACGCCACTAACAGTGTTTCTGCCTGATATTTCGCAACAAGCTCAAGATTGGCATGTTAAAGAAGATAAGAAAGTAAGGCAAAACGATTGCCGATGTATAGGTGGCTAATTCATTTTGTGCATATTCTAGGTAAACGATGCGGAAAAGTACGTATTGTTCAAAGGGAGCTGTACTGATTCTTTTACAGAACGCCTCGTCTGATTAAGCCATTGCTGCAATCTCAGCCGAAGGAGGATATCTGCAAGCTTAACCGTGTTGCTAGTCAACCACATGTGCAGGCTTTACTACCATCCTTAATGAGCACAGCCAATCATGATCTCGACAGCAATGAAGGCATATCCTCACCTGTGGAAATACGGACACAAAAATCATTACATCCTCCAATACCGAGTCCTACTAACGGTATTTATGCCTCTAGCGCGCCGACTACCAGCCATGATCGTGCACAAAGTATGTAATACTTATTCCTTCTGAAAACAATATAAACCATTGCTCATAGTTGCGATGCACCACACTAACGGAACAAAAGTATCCGGGAGCAGTTCTTCTCAGGACCCGGTCGACCAGGATTCAGTTGTGCATAATGACAAGATGACGAGTGCAACTACTGAGTATCCTCCATTTATCAGTTCGAAGTCTCAAAAATCACCGGGTAAAATTGTAACATACATTCATCACATCTTTAACATGATCACCCTTAGTTGGTAGAGACTATCTTTATAAACTAGTATATAAAGCTGCAGTGGAAGCCTTTCCACCGCATATGCCAGGTAAATACCCTCCAGACCATAATTATTATTGACGATGGAGTAGAATTTACAGGGGATCCTACCATAATGAAGCGAATCAGAAGGCTTCCGCAGGGTACCTCTCCATTTCGCAGTATAAGTAATTGGCGGCCTGAAGGTAGAATATTCTTGTTCAACGATCGATTTTTTTTCTTATACGTGGTATTTGAAAAGGTACGCTCGTTGCACATTTCACGGAACATACAGCAGCTATCAATCAACTTGCTATATCCTGGGATAATCTCTTGTTTGCATCTTGTTCCGATGATGGATCCGTAAAGATCTGGGATTGTTCGCGCTTGGAGAGAAACGTAACGAACCGATCAAGAGCCACTTATAATAGCCAAGGTATTACTATTGGCGACCTTTAACATTTCAGTGACCTCATATTAATTTAGGCGGCCGTATCAAGTGCTTGACCTTCATTCAACAGACATATAGTATTGCTGCTGCTTCAGACAATGGCAGTATTCACATATTCAGGTAAGGCCCGTGTATCATTAGGGAATAAATTCTTATATTGAGAGCAGGATCGACATACGTAGCGCAGGCTCAGCGTTGAAATTTGGAAAATGTATTACAATAAGAGAGCATCAGCTTGCAGATGAATACGCGGTGGTTATAAAACATTTCACTAGCAGTAAGTTGATACAGAAAATGAGCAATTCGCTGATAGCATTTAGACGCATCCAATACCATGGCTCGATCCAAGTCCATACTCTTGTATGCAACTACAAAGGGGAACATATATGCTATGGATATATTGACCATGGAGGTGATATGGAAATTGCAGAACCGGAAGAGTCATGGTAATAGGAATCAGTAATACGAAAATTTACTGAGACTGCGATAGGGATCATAACTTCTATGGTAACTGATCGTCTCCATACTTGGCTTCTTGTTGGCACAGTACGAGGTATTCTCACACTGTACGATCTCCGATTCCAAATTCCTCTTCGATCATGGGTGCATCCTAGCAAGAGCCGCATAAGTGCTATGATACTAAATGATGATCCAAAGGCCGAGGGAAAACAAGTCATTATTTCGGCAGGACGGAGGGAGGTGTCTGTGTGGGATATTGTAAAATTACAATGCGTCCAAGTTTTTGCACTGAAATCGGGAGATGAAAAGACCTCAGGTGTTACATTGGAAGCATATAAGGTGAGAGTAATAGAAAGTTGATATCAGTAAGTTGAACTCTGGGGATTAGGCACTTGAAGCACCAGAGGATAAAGAGATCCTTATGCATTCGTTCACCAATGATGAGGCTAATCTAGCTGAAAATGCAATCCGTGCCATTGTTTCCCCGTCAGACTGCCGGTTTATGATTACTGGAGGATCCGATCGCAAGCTACGATTTTGGGATACGGTTCGCATAGAAAATTCTGGTGTGATCTTAGGACTGGACCCCAGCGAAGTGCGACCGCGCTATAGGTAAAGAAGATCATGTACACACGGACAATACATTTTGCTAATTCTTTATTTTAGTACCAATACGTTCGACGATATCAAGTTTTATTTCGAATCTACTCACACAAACCGTAATAATCCATCAACATCGACTTCTGCAGCAAGAACAGGATTTAGTAATACTGGTCAAGCCGGAGGGAACAGTGCAGTAGCTCAGCAACAGCAACTAATGCGAAACCATACTGATGCGATTATGGACGTTGTTCTTACAGAAGTACCCTATCCGATGATTATTTCCGCTGATAGAGATGGTACCATAAAAGTTATATCTTAAGTTTGAAGTGCAAATAAATTCAAAACGGTAATACGGGCGAACTGTCTAAATAGAGCAGAGAAAATGGAAGGGATGTATTGATGATTTAGTATAACAGCACAAATGTATTCTTGGTTGGCTTCTATTACAATCGAAAGATGTCGACCATAGCTGACGTCTAAAGGGCTTTGATCCTTCTATGTCTTGTCCCAGATGTTCTTTTGAGATCCAATATTTCAGGCTTGAGTTAATGAATACACGTTCCTCTCCAACAGTAAGCCATCCAGCCACAAGCAGTTCGGTTGGGTAAACCAGCGCAGATGTCGTCGGCAAGCACCGAAGAAGCCCACGGGAGGATTGTCATCGAGAGAAAGAAAAAGGCGATTGCACGTTTCATGTTCAGTAATAGTTATCGTATATGTGCTCCCAATCGCTGCTTCTTATATACAAATTTTGTTTTATTTGTGTGTTCTCTTTTCTTTCTTCAACAAGACGTCCCATTCATTGTTGTAGAATTTACACTATATCACTCCACTTTACTATGCGGCTAATTATAAATAGACTTAATTTAACAAGAAAGATGATTTTGCGTATAAAAGTTCAATAGCGTTTAATTATAGATGCGGTCTAATTCTTCGTCTAGGTCTAAGAAAGTTTGATTATTGCTTCATTCCATATTTGAATAAGTCTGACATCTTTTCCTTTGTTACACAGCATTGATAATCTTTTTACGGTGGAGCTTGCTCCTGTCTCGATAGGATAGCATCTTCCATGGAAAATAGTTGGGTAGTCTTTAAGCTAGCCAATCGGAGACATTAGCGAACTCTTTTATTGTGAATAGTAGTGTAGAATTGCTTCTTAACAATTGCATTAAATGACTACCCAAAGTCTTTATTGCATTTTATGGTAGCCGTTTTCTTTGCGATTTATCAAAGTTTTACGGCTCTCATTATACTACCAAGGTTAGATCTGGTTGGACTTCATCTATACTTTTTCACAGATTCCCTTCTCTTGTGGTTGCTTTCTTTGGACTTGTATTATTTGCATTTTTCCTGCAGAAATGGTACTGTACGTCTTGCTCAGTACCGGATACTGGAACAAAAGGTGAGTGGTGATAGAAAGAGGGAGGCGCGTGCATCGTTAATTTGCTGGCGATTGGGAGTGTTCGTAATTAACTGCACCTCTGCTTGCATTACATGAGCTTGACAAAGAAATTTGGTCGAGTGTTTTGGCTGCAGTGACGTCGTGGTCATAGAGTTCCGCATGTTTTACATATTAAGAAATTTGTCGCACTATACCTCCCAGGCTCTCATACTCATCCGACAGAACATGTCTCTTCCAATTCATCTTTTGAAGGATAACTGTTAATGCCATGCTTAAATCGGGATATCTCATATTCTTGCGCTAGAAACCTAGCGCGAAATGATGCATGCACCACAGCACGAATCATACCACAGGAATTCAACGCAGAATTTGCACTCCGTTGACGCAACCTTGGAAGAACTGTTCTTCAACTCCGACATCTTGGCTGTTCGCATACCGGCAACTGACTTTTTGCGTTTTTGTTTAAACTCTACAACAATAAAAAATGAGCAACAGCAACACCCCTAACACACCTCAGCTCTGTATTGCTGGATGTGGCTTTTATGGAAACGAGATGTTCAGTTATATGTGTTCGAAATGCTACAAAGCAGCGCAGACCACTGATCAAAGCGGGAATCGTGAAAGTAAGCAAGTCGATGCGTCATCCCCGATGTGATGAACAGGAGAACGCTCTGATCGTTTTCCATTGCTTGTAGATTTGTCATCAACTACGGATGGAAAGATAATGCCCGAGAAACAACAAGCAGAAACGACATCCAAATTAGTCTCCTCACCGACACAAATCATTGAGCATGCGCCCGAACCATCAGAATCTCAAAAAGCTGCTGAGAAAACATTGTGCGATTCAGCTGATTTACCATCCCGTAAACACTCCCGATCACCTTCCCCAATAACGTCTACCCAAGAAAGTCTATCAGTTACCGAAGAGCCCACAGCGTCATCAGTGGAAAGTCCTGCTGCAAGTGTATCAAGCGAGAAGCCTGCACAGAAAAACAAAGGTCGTTGTTTCAAATGCAGAGTAAAGGTATTGCTGCCGCATATGGTTCGAAAGCAAATGGAACTCACATCTGTTCAGGTACCACTGGCCAAACAAACAATTAATCGATGTCGATGCGATTACGTGTTTTGCGACTCACATCGATACCCTGACAGGCATGAATGTGAATTTGACTACGCTAAATTGGGAAGAGGTAAACTCACTCTAAGAAAGAGGATATACATTTCTTATCTCATCAATAGATTTACTGGCTAAAAACAACCCAAAACTGCACGAAAGACCAAAAGGAGGCAGATCCTTTAACCGCATTGACAGCTTATAAATTGTTGTGAACACCTGGTTATTTTATCCTAAATTTCAATAAGTCATGAAAGCTTGAAAACTAAAACATAACGCCAATCTAAGGCGAACATCTCGCTTTCTTTACCAACACAGAGGGATGGTGCTCTGGGGACAACATCTGATAGAGTACTATATTTCCGAAAAATAAACTCGCATCTGGAAGATCCACTTGGCTCGTCTAATAAACTGAGATTGAGACTAACAAATCATATCGATTACCATGATTTGCGTGTTTCAAATGACCAATTTTGTGTACCTGCTTAGAAAGCTTGATAACGTAATAGACAGTTCCTAACCAAGCGAATGCAACACACATATGCAAATTCGATTGGTGAGTAACACAAGAAAAACTATTCATTCAATGGCACTTGCATTCTAACGGGCGTAAAGCCAACATTCATTTGAGTGATGGATCCTTTTTTGACTTTTTGGCTGCAGCCTTTAGACTGCCTTAGACGATTCTAGTCTTTCATCTTGTAGTCTGTTTCGTTGCGGGGACGTAGGGTGATTCAACCATAATCTCGATTTGGCCACTCTAGGAACGGAAGTCAGTTTGGCAGACGCTAAAAACGTTTGTTGTTGCTATTTGCAGTTCAAAATGAAGAACATCACAATAAGTAACACACAATCAATACCTGAAGCTTTTTTTACCTTGTCTGATGTAAATCAGTAGTACAACGCTGCCTCAAGCATTCGTTACTTAAATAAAATTATCGAGGGAAAAAAAGCGGCATACAGTATTTTTGCATTGTTATACGGAACGTTAACTTCAGCACTTTTAACTTCAAGGGTATCATACTAGTCTCCTTCCTTCGTCTTTGATGAACCAAACGAAGACCCATTCACCGTAGCGATGTCTATGTGTAAGCGCAGGTGACATAATACTGTATATTCTTGGTGCTGACGGTGCTGTGATGGGAAAAGGATTATACTCCCGCCAAAGAAATGTTCTTCATTGAAGGACTTGCTGACTTCAGAAACTACTCCGTCCGTTCCTCTACCGGCAAGCATGTTTTCACCAAGCTGCACTTTTGGGCGCGGGCATGTTTGGCGAACAATCCATCTCAGGTAAACATCTTTGCGCCATCCGTACAACAAGGTGTAACCATAACGGACACTTGGTAGCCTTGTATTTAAGCCAAGATGCAAAATAGAAAATATTGATATATAGCAGATTTACGATATTTTACGTGAACTCCCTCTTCAGCATACCACAAACCTGCTAACTACCTTGAAAATTCTAAACACAATGTCTGAAAGAACAAAAAGAGCAGAAACAGGTTTGTAGACCTGAGGACGTAATCTATGTACGCAGTTTAGATTATGACATAACTGATTGGCAGGTTTAATCCACAATGTCATGCCGAGTTTATATATGGAAAAAAACACAGCACCAAAATATAACTTTTTCTTCTTCTTTCCTTCTTGTTTACAAGTTATTTAGAATATAAGTGCTACTTAACAACGCAATATACTATAGGAGTTTCTTTATTATGAACGCCCAAAAAATCCAACTGTAATGCTGTCATTAATAAGGGAGATATGCTGAAGGAGATCAATGAGACTAACAGAAAATTCGCAATGAGTTCAAGAGATAAAAGAAGCCGAGTCCTGATAGTCGAGCAACTGAAACATGTTAATACCATAAAAGAAACGCGTCATAGAGCCACAACTCCAAGGGACCTTAGAATGGAAAAGCGCAAGGATGAAGGCAAGACTACTGTGATTGTCGCTGAGGATTCCGTTGTGTTTATCCAAAAGTATCTTGGGATGGAGCGATAGTGATTCTTAGTACACCTTGACAATGGCGGGCCTGTTCCAGCTGTGGGCGAAGTGCGCCCCAGAATCGGTAGGTGGGTCAAATGGAACTGCGACGAGATTACCTAGTCATTCCTAGAAAAGGCTGTTGTGCTGTCAAACTGGAGCAATCGCAGTAGATCAGCCAAGGCAGCATTGTTTCAGACCGTTGACTGCTAGTAGAAATTGTTGGTTATCTTATCAAGAAGGCAGTTCCAAGGGAGAATCATTTTTACCTTTCTTTTCCTTCAACGGACATTTATAAGATCGTCGATCTGGATGGCAGCTTTAGCCACAATAGCCACATGCAAGTTGACGAGCTATGGTAAGCTTAAAATAAGATATTCTATCTTCATACAGACGGGAACTGAAGCTGTTTATTCTTGTTTCTGTTCCGATTATCTCTTCCGCAGTTCAATGTCTTGTGCTTTCTTTTCTTTTTTTCTCAAGATATAGGTGTTTGCATTGAATAAATTGAGAGATAGCATAAACAATGCCCATACAAGGGAGTTTATGTCAAACAAAAAATTATCCATCGGGCTTAAAGGGAAGAAAGGAGAAAAGATGGATCACTGATGAGGAACGAAAGCAGACAACAATTTGATTGTAGTCATGTTAACTCCTTTCACGGACGAAAACATTTACGATGTAGGACAGCATAAACTGAAAGTCGCACAAAGAAAGGTTTGGTTGTACAAGTGGTTCACTCAATGCTTTGTTCTTCTAATGGCATTTGTCACTTTACCAAAGGCTAGGGCCACGAATGGTGAGCTCGGTAAAGGTATGAAATGTCGCAACGTACTCTGTCCTCTACGGCTTGCTCTCAAGTTGGCACATATCTCCATAGGCCTTTTTGTTTATTACTTTTAACGTGAACTTGGTACAGATTTTTATTGATTTAACTGCATCATTTGTGTATCACTTCCTTCAAAATTCTTTTCGAAACTCGGGTTGCAACTGAAGTCTTGGTTGGTCTCTGAGCATTCAATACTTACCAAATAGTAACTCGCACATTATGCTGGATTACAAGATCAGCAAACATTTAGCAATGGAGTAGTATCACCGAAGAGCTGATGACGAATCCGTTCTTTATAATCTAGTCTTGACGTTATAATGTTTAATTTCTTGATTTGCTTTATGAATCCTGACCAAAAGTATGTATTATGGTATCGTACACCGCGGAACTCTATTGCTTTTTATTTAGAGCTCCCATTAAACTGGAAGCAGATGATATTTAAATCATAACTCGTCTATGAACTCAAGCTGCTTATAATTTTACTTGCTGCTAGTCAATGCGCTACTTTAGCCGTTTGATGACTTGAATGCTTTTACTGTACTGACTATCGCTGCAGCCTAGATGTTATGCATGGGCACCTTTCCCAAATATTACAATGATTTTGTTTCGTTACTGGCACATTTTATCTTTCTCCTCCTGTAAGACTGTGTACAATGAAAATTCCATAAGCAAACAAACTCTTCCGATTTTTTTCAAGTATTATAGACCTTTATCAATTACATGCCATTGAGCAGATAAGCTGATATAACAATGCTATGAAAAGCCTCAGGTCGAAAAAATTTTAACGGCATATCATGATATTTGACGCATTTTAATTTACCTTTGATGTTATGAATGATTTTAATGTGATGGCCAGCAGTTTTCACGATTATAATGCTGGTTTTCTTATAGTTCGTCTTTCTTCCGTATGTGACCCTAGTTATACCATCCTCAGAACGTAATAGTCGCTATTCATAACTTTCTACACTGGACAATCACAGGTCAAATTGGAGCCGCTTGCTCTTCTTTCCCCCTTATCTCTCGTCTCACCTTTTTCCAGATAGATAGTAACAGGCTATCAAATTAGATAAGTACGACCGGACACGCCATTAACCATTTCATTACCGGAAAGCCCCTGTATCTAACCCTAAAATATACAATAGCACATTATAGCGCTAAAGGATAGATACCGAACCAAAAAGTTCGATATTTCACTCACTAATGATATCTTGAGGTGAATGCAGACGTTTCGTGGTCCTAAGAGTAAGCGGTGTCCGGCTGTTTCCGGACCGAGCAGCAAGTTCGGCGGGGGTGCAAATAGCGAGTCTCAGTTGTGAAAAACTCGTTAGAAGCTTGGCATGTAGAAGGTCTTCCTCTGCAACCACCATGGGTAAGTTGAATTCCTTCGATTTCGGTGAATCCATCGAACGGATAGATTAGTTATAGAGAGATGATTGCAGTTTGATAAGGATTTTTTTACGATACCACACAATAGTATCTTAATGCAAACAGTGCTAATGACTGTAATCTCTAGGTATTTCGCGTGACACTCGCCACAAGCGCAGCAACACCGGTGCTAGACGTGTTCAGTACAGAAAGAAGAGAAAGTAAGCCAAAGAGATTTCATTACTCAGAGAGGAGCATACAACATTTGTGGATTAAGAGGAGTGACGGCATCTACGAGAAAAGGATGAATTGGAAACAGCGAAATAGAAAGTGACACAGATCGCTAATGCAGATTTATTGCTAAAGGTTCGAGTTGG
The DNA here is from genome assembly GCA_000696975.1 of Apophysomyces trapeziformis B9324. NCBI lineage: Eukaryota > Fungi > Mucoromycota > Mucoromycetes > Mucorales > Mucoraceae > Apophysomyces > Apophysomyces trapeziformis. Next base: position 300,828 of record JNDP01001360.1, read on the forward strand.
GCCGTCAACCCGCTAACACCAAGCTTGGTGCCAAGCGTATTCACTTGGTCCGCGTTCGCGGTGGCAACTACAAGCATCGTGCCCTTCGTCTTGACTCTGGTAACTTCTCCTGGGGATCTGAGGGTGTTGCCCGCAAGACCCGTGTCTTGACTGTGGTCTACAACGCCTCCAACAACGAATTGGTCCGTACCAACACTCTTGTGAAGGGAGCCGTGATCCAAATTGATGCCACTCCTTTCCGTCAGTGGTACGAATCTCACTACGCTATCACCCTTGGCAAGAAGAAGACCGCCGAGGCTGAGGCTACCACCGAGAAGAAGTCCAACAGTGTTCAGAAGAAGATTGAGGCCCGCAAGGCTACTGCTACTGTCGATCCTCTTTTGGCCGATCAGTTCAACGCCGGTCGTCTTTATGGTAATATCGATGTTTGCTTTAATGGTTGACTTGGGTGACTTAAGTATCTACTGTTTCCTTTAGCCATCATTGCTTCCCGCCCTGGCCAGTCAGGTCGTTGCGATGGTTACATTCTTGAAGGCAAGGAACTCGAATTCTACGTCAAGAAGATCAAGGTAAACTTTTGGCTTATTAGTGTTTTTTTGAACATGGAATTCATACTTTTTTAAATAGTCCAAGAAGCACTAAGCTGCATGCTTGTTCTGCTGTTCATGCACTCCACCTGTTTTTCGCTTGAAATTACTAGTGCGACTGAATAAAATTGTGTTAAAAAGAACCCGATTTCTTTTTGTGGGGAGCATCATTGCCATTATGCTTCACATGACTTTTGAAAGACAGGCCGGGCGTTCTTTGGATCATATCACAGATGAATTAGATCGCTGCACGTTGTTTGGATGTGAAAGAATATCAACTGCGATCCCGTAACTTCACTCCCGCGGGCAACTTTTATTTACCATCAATGAGCACATCGACTTGCATGAAACACAATACTGGCACTGGTATTTACGGCGCGAACTACTGTGTTGTCAGGAGCCGAACAGCTACGCGTGTTGCTCGTTGGAAGCACTACCAAGCCAAAGATCCGATTTGTCGCCGTATCAAAAACTTCGGCATATTGCAATTCATAGTTCCATGTGTACAGAAAGTTGCTTGTAGCAGAAGAGTATGGAATGGTTCATATCTGGCCTGAGCTTGTCTGATAGGCTATCACAAACGTTCGACTAAGTGAGCTTGGTTTAATAGTTGGACATGACAGTCTCAACGAAATAAGCAAACATACTATTCATTAGCGTGCAATAGATCCTTTCAGTCATCTTGCTACATATAATCGTTATTTCCTCGTTTTGCCACTTTGAAATTACGCAGAGCGTAAGGCGGTATGGATACAGATCTGTTACCACCTATCGACCGGCAGAAACTTAGAAAATGAATGCCTATTGTTCACAATACAAGATTTCTTGCCCATGTACAACATGAGAACCGTCCCCGTTATTGAAGAGCGGAGCGCTTATTGTTAGATCAATTCGACCTCAAACAAGTATTCCGAACAGCGGCTCAAAGGTGCTTATGCTTGAAAAATGTAGGCTCACAAATATCGAGGCTACATACGATTATGCATGACTGTGGTAAATTATACAATGATATGGAAGGTTGTAGAGGAAAAAAGTGGCTGATCGGAGATTTCTGAGACGCGAACGATCTAGTATAGAATTATCATGATAAATAGCATCCAGCATGCACCTGGACCGCTACACCATCCTTTTCTCTCAGCAGCTTGATTGATGGTAATGACAAAAGGACTGAGCTCTTGTTTCCGAAGCCGCTAGCTTTAGATTTCCACGGACTCCTGCCTTGTATGAGAGATAATAACATCTGCTTCCACAGCAAGTGCGTAGAAATAGAGGGAAAAACGCAATATTTCGATTAGCAGAATAGTCCATAGTACGTTTAACATAAGCCCATGCTACACTAAAAAAAAAATGAGGCACGGTTCTAGTCACTTCTGGTGATGAATCAGCTTGCGAAGACTCGCGTAGCTACAATATTGCGCGCTGATGGCGGATAAAAAGCTTTCCTCTATTGGATGGTTACAACCTCTCATCGATCGTACCGTTTATTGTTCCGCATGGCCTGTGTTTATTTCGTTAGTGTCATTAGCCTGTAGCATATAATTTACCTGATAGTATCCTGTATAATAACCACTGTAATACCAAGCCATAATCAAACGAGAAAATTGGTCGTCATCTTTTCTCCCGTTAATTGAGTGTGAATACTTTCGCTGTGATACAATACCTAATCCAGATATAGGGGACGAAACAGGGAATCCAGCTTGAGAAGAGAGTGGAGGATAATAATTGTTGTTAGGTCGGTTTGACTGGTTGCTTTCTGCATCTGTAACCGCCGCTTTCTGTATGTAAATTAGTGTCATGGTAACAAATAAAGATTAGCCTACAGTTTTCTTAGCCTTCGAGGGTGTTTGCTCGCTGATACAAATAGAAAAGATGTATCAAGACTGGATATATTGGCGGTTAGGGATTACCTAACCATCTTCTTCTTTGTCGTGCCAAAAGGTGGCCTTTCTTGTTTGGTGAAAGTCTTCTTTCAAGTAATGTGATAAGCGCTCGATGAGGAAAGGAAAGACATGCTTACTCGGTATTCTTCGACAGCATTATCCCAATGAGCGATCAACTCTGAATCATCCCAAAAGTCGTCATCCTACGCAAATTAGAGCAATTTGTTTGAATAACTTTCATACCTTGTTTTCCCCAGAGATATATATTGTCTCGCCGATTTTGGGACCATCGGCTTCCCATTCCTCATAGTTTGACATTTTTCCCTGTAATAATGACCACCATTAAAATCCGGACTTGGAATTGTCATAATTATAAGTGTGGTGCAAACCATTTGCAGGCAAAGGACGTCAGCAAAACACGGGCGGATGAAACCAAATCATTTCTACAAGTAACTTCCACGAAATAAGGATCAAACTCATCCAAATACCATATGCCTCTCAATGGCAAGAATGAAGAAAAAAAGAAAAGAACTTAAAATAAGAAGTCAATTGAAAGCTCGTGAAAGGCATCGTAATGGAGCTGCTTTAGCATACAATGTAAATCTGCAGACGGAAAAATAACGATAGCTTTATTCTTTTTCATACTTGAACGTAGTTTCATTGAGTTACTGTCTTCGGAAACAGGATACGCTTAAACATCCGCTCTGAAAGGCGAATAATATGTTAAAAGTTACATCAGAGAACGTCAAAGAGGCCTAAAAGTCGTAGCCGAATTATCTAAGTTAGTCCTAAGACATACAACAGAGACAAACACCTTCTTGTAGCCAAAAATTTTAGGGAAAACGTTAGATAGACGCGGTTTTTGCCATAGGCATTGGCTCGAGATCCCACGTTTAGACATAGCGTTAAAAAATGGCATGCTAACACTACCAGGTTCCAAAATATGTATGCTGCCAAACTAAAGCTAACATTGGTTGTCAAACAATGAATAACACCTATCCTAGGCACGAATCGCTTAGGTTATTGTTAAGAGTTGGGAACATTGTCAACGTTTAGTGAGCAGGTAATTCACATGGCTATGTTAGGTGTCTTCATCGAAGTTTAAATGGGTTTTTACAATGATTTGATACGTTAAAACATTTGCTTACGAGTCTTTTTAGCACGGGGATAATCTAGAGTTTCTTTACTGCGCTTTGAAACGCTGCAACTTTTTCACGTATTTTGCATTACTTTGCGAAATACAACTGATCTTTCGGCGCTTTAAAACGGTGGAAAATTGACTCGGCAGCTATTCATGTTTTTTTGTTTTTTTTCCTTCCTATTCGTGTCAACAACGTTGATTCTCGTATCATCCCGCTTCATACTTAATAAGCATGCATAGTGGAAACGATGGGGGAAAAGCCAAATTGTCACCATACATGCAATGGCAGATCGCCTTCATATATGCATTTGTAGTGGCTTTTAATCAAGGAAGCGATCTCGCTGGATTACACACCCTACCTGCTTTTAATCCCGAGGTAAGCACACGTCACTATATGCTGCCTTTAACAGAATGATAGGATCTTGAGAGTGCACTACAACAGGAGAATAGTGATCTATTTGAGCGGCTGTTATGCGCATTTCTTAGCAATGTCTTGAATCGGAAGAAGCCAATAGAGTAATGCAGTTTACGAATAGAAGTATATCGGGATTGACGCTATTATAGGCCCAGCAGTTACGCACGAGCATTGTCCGACCTTGTTAGTTCCAAAGTCAGATCCTTTGAGTTTGATCTCGGATACAACCCTCTAACAGCTGAAGGGTTCAAAGCATTGACACCGGAGCACAAGGTACCAACGGACTCCTTCTTATTTTTAAATTAACTTTTTTCATTTAAAATATATGCAGCTTACGTTATTGCAATCGTTGGTAGAATGGCAGCTTCAGGATAGTAACGCTGTTAGGGCGATCATAGAGCAATTTTGCAAAAACACGAAGAAAGCAGAAGTAAATCCTCTCGAACCAGTTCCATTTGGGTTTGACAGCGAAAAACGAGCTTATTGGCGGTTTGGTGGTTAGTAGTAGAACGATACGTTCATAAGTTGCTAAGTAATACCAGATTCACCATGGCTATGGCGAGAAAAGGCGAATATAAAAAGTGGATGCCAATGGACAACAGGTAAAAGAAAACATCCGCAAATACCCAGTAATAGGTAGTTATAACTTTGTGTTAGTCTGCAGGAATCTAAACGAGCTACGTGAGTTCTCCGGTACCTTATCAACGAGCAATCGTGCCGAACGAAACCTTTGTCGTCGTATCAACGATGAACTGATACCTTTAATTGAGGAAAAACAACGTATTCAAGAAAAGAAAGATAGAGCTAAAGCTAGACAAATTGCTATGGAACTAGCGTTTACACCGCGGGAACTGAGGCCAAGAGATCGTAGAAAGCGCACCCGATATAATTATGATGATATGTTTGATGATATAGAAGATATGGGTGATGACTATTCAGAGTCATCATTATCTCAACGTCCTGAGCGGCCGAGACCGACGAGAATAAGCAGTAGATTAAATCCAGGCTTGTCAAGTGATAATTTGGATATAGAAGGTCAACTGCCGACACCGGAAACGGTTGAGAATGTTGAGATTGAGGAAATTCAGCGAGAAGTAAACGTTGAAGAGACTAATGGAGAAGAAAAGCAGGAAGTAGAAAGTGGCGATATCCTGATTGATTAAGCCAGTGTTATATAGCTTTTTATCTTTGTAAATATACAATTGCGCAACTTAATAACGGTACAAATTCCGCTCGCATCATGATACTGCAAGTTTTCTAACGCAGGACCATAAAGCACGAGCATGGTTATCCATTTTTGCTTGTTTAAATAAATAACCTTTACCTCTGCCCGTATGCTGGAAAAGAAAAGCAGATTAGTAAAATTATAAACGACGTTGAAACTATTTTTTCAACGTCGAGCGGGAAAACAAAGAAAAAAAAAGTCGCCTATTTTTCTTTTACTATAGGTAATATTTCTTCCTGTACATTCTTCGCTTTATTCAGACGAACACCTCTTCTGATTCTTATAAATTACCATTTAAGGTAACTGATGGCGCATAAGGTAACCCCTTCCTTCTCAGTATATCAACTTGCTCACTTTTTCTATCGAAAAGAACAAGAGGGGCTGTTTGTCCGTAGAACAACTACAATTATCCTAGATATTAAGCGAGTGAATGCTGTTAATTAAACTTATGATGGCACTGCTATTGATGAACCCCTCAAGTCTTCAAGCATTGGATCATTGGAATTCTCCGCCATCCGCCTCAGTCGGCTGCGGTATCAGCTGCGCCACTACCGCATAAAAAAGGTCCAACTGATGCCCTAATATCAGTTTCACACCTCCTTTTATGAGCATTCAAGTCCCTGTTCCTACGCCAGCCACCGTTGAACCCGTTTCCCAACAAGATGTCAACGTAAACGAAGTTACCAAATCCAATTCCCATTCGCAAAATAATCGCCGTGGACGTCGAAAAGCAAAGGAACCGGCTGACAGAGAAGTCGGCAATACAACTCGGCAGCCTGCCGATGCCTCCAATACCTCAACGCAAAGACGGAAAAGAAAGCCGAAAGCTAAGAAAGCTAGCGATTCAGCAGAAGATCAGTCAGAGGGACAGTCCAGTAAAGATGCACAGGCTTCTAACAATAAGTTGAATACGCAAGAGCCAAAAGAGAATGCTACATCGGTGAAGAAGAATCCTCGTTTTAGTAAAGATAGACCTCAAGGCCGCCTTACAGACTCTACTCCGTCTGAGCAAACCAAAAATACCAAGCGTAATAGACCACGACGAGGTCCCAAGCTTGTGGCCCCTGATGCGGACGATCTCGCATCCATGTTGGCGTTCGAACTGAAGACTTCCGCCTATGAATGCATGATCTGTTGCGATGTTGTACGTCCAGCTCATCAAACATGGGCTTGCGATTGTTGTTGGGCAGTATTTCATTTGACCTGCGCCCAAAAATGGGCAAGCAAATCTTTACAAGGTAAAAAAAAACCATTACTTCGCTGTATGAAGGACGCTGTGTTAACATGAAATTCCACACGTGTAGATACATCGTCGAATAAATTGATAACATCTTGGCGTTGTCCGGGGTGCCAGCATACACGTAGTGCCATTCCCAAAGATTATTTCTGTTTCTGTGGCAAGCGGCGCGATCCGGAAACCAGTAGATATCTCACACCTCACAGTTGCGACCAATTGTGTAAACGACCGAGACAATGTCCTCATCCATGTGTGCTGTAAGTTAGAATTACAACCGATTTTAGCCTTTGTCTAACCTGCTAAACTATAGACCGTGCCATCCGGGGCCCTGTCCTCCTTGTAAAGCAATAGGACCGATTTTAAAATGCTTTTGCGGCGATAGCAGTCGGCAGACGCAATGTGTTAACACTGATTATTCAACAAAGGGATATTCTTGCGAGAGAATATGCAGGGAATTGTTAGGCTGTGGGAAACATCATTGCAAGGAAGCATGTCATGCTGGTATCTGCCCACCTTGTACTATTGAAGAGATACAACTATGCTATTGTGGCCGACATGAACGAAAGGCTCGCTGTGGTGCGGGGAAGGCTGTGGAGAACAATGGTCATGTTGGATTTTACAGCTGTGGAGATATCTGCGATAGGTAAGTTTCTCGATATTTTCTTCTTTGCCACCAACGACTAAATGTCGTGTATAGCACTTACATGTGCGGGCAGCATCGCTGCAAAGAAGTATGCCATCCTTGTAATACCAAACCTCAAAAATGTCCGTATGATCCAAGCGTTATCCATACATGCCCATGTGGTGCAGCGAGTATTACTGAATTACTAGGCGGGAGAAAACGGGAGAATTGTCTGGATGATATCCCAACTTGTCAAGCCATCTGCGGTAAAGAGTTGAAATGTGGTCATACTTGTACGGCTCCTTGCCATCTCGGTACGTGTGGACCGTGTTTCCAGAAGGTAGAGGTGCCATGTCGGTGTCAATCGACTTCTTCCATAGCCACTTGTTCCGAGGTATGCAAAGAAACAGGCGGTGAAATACCGCTGTGCCACAAAACTTGCCGTTCGATGCGAAACTGCGGCAGGCATACGTGCGGAAATGAGTGCTGTCCAGCGACGAAACAGAAAGGCAAGAAGAAATCTGGCTCAGGAGCAGACAGTTTCCATGAATGCCCCGAGGTTTGCGGGCGCACGCTAAACTGCGGTATACACAAATGCCAAGCGAGCTGCCACAAAAACAAGTGCGACCCTTGTCTAGGTATGATAATTTGGGTGAGAATGTACTTATCCATGTGTAACAAAAATCTATAGAAGCAACATTCGAGGACGTTACTTGCCATTGCGGAAGAACCAGATTAGAACCACCTGTCCGTTGTGGTATGAAATTGCCGCCGTGTCCGCACCCTTGTATACGCCCTGCGGCTTGTGGGCATATTCGACTGCTGCAGCACAACTGTCATCCGGACGATGAGCCCTGTCCGCCCTGTTCTATATTAATCACACGCACGTGCGTTTGTGGTAAGACCGAATTGAAGAACGTGCCTTGTTATCGCGAGGGTCCTCGATGTGGAAGGCTGTGCGGCAAGCCTTTAAGCTGTGGGAAACATCTGTGTGCTAAGACGTGCCACAACGGGCCCTGTCTGATGGAAAATGAAACTTGTAATCAATCCTGCAATGACACGCGAAGCTGTGGGCACCCATGCAAAAGCAAATGCCACGGAGACTCACCTTGTCCCGAGAAAGAACCATGCGATGCTCGGGTACGGGCCACGTGTAGCTGCGGCCAGAACTCGCTTTCCATTCCGTGTAACGCGACAGCAGACTGCAGCGGTTCCAAGCAAACACTAGATTGCAACGATTTTTGTGCAAAGGTGGAGAGAAATCGTAAGCTGGCAATGGCTTTGGATATCCATCGTGAAGATGGTGCGGGAGAGGTACCATCCGCAGACGAGATGGGCTATTATGACGATTCCTTGCGCGATTTCTATCTCGAAAATCCGGGTTGGTGTAAGCAAGCCGAGAATATGCTGTTGAACTTTGTTCAGTCGAACAAGCCGACGTTGTACTGTAAGCCTATGCGGAGCGCTTTTCGACGATTCATCCATCGCTACTGTGTCCATTTTAACGTTGCGACAGAGGCAGTTGATCCTGAACCTCAACGTAGTGTGGTCATTCGGAAAACAATTGGTGATTGTCGTATTCCACCTATTCTCCTGTCCAAAGCTGCTTATGATCCCGCTGCAAATCGCCCACCTGTTCTGCAGACACCGGAGATTGTATCCGTTGCAAAGACATCACGGCAGCCTGTAAACGCTTTATATCTTTCAGACCTGGTATTCGGACTTACGCAGTTTGAGCTTGACGCGGCTTTGCGCACCCTCTTAGAAGACACCAAGTTTGTAACCCGGTGGATGAACGAATCTGATGCAGTTGTTATTCCTACATTGAGTAACGAGATATCAATCGAAGAAAAAGAGAATATTGTGTGGAAGCTCAAGAAAACTGTCAAGTCAGCTCTTGTGGAAGCTACAGCTGCCCGTGTTGATTGTTGTTGGGTTGATCAGACAGGCGTTGTCACCTGGTCAGAAAAACCGGCACAGAAGAACGTTACGAACGAAAAGACAACAACAACCTCTTCAAGAGACACTAATACATTCAACGCATTGCTGTCGGTAGGGGAAGACAACGAATGGATGTTAGTGGGTGGTGATTCCAAAAAGACGGACGACGCATGGGCAGAGGAGACCAGCCAACCACAGTTTTATCCCAGCACGAACTTAGAAATGACTGCACCCCCGGTGCATGAAGAATAAAAGAAAAAGAATTGTGGCATCTTATTTATTCTTTCCATAAAGCTATGCGCTATAACTGAAAATCCCTATCAAGCAGTTCGAGATTCTTTCAACGAGTTGGCGATGGCTTCCACCTTTGACTTTAAAACTTCCTCTTTGCACATGGAAAACGCCAATTCCTCTAATGGCACAGTATCCAGAAGTCGAATAGTAATTTTAGGAGCATGCCTCACTCCCGTGGCCTATACAAGCAACAGAAAGAAAATGACAAGGTTGATAAGCGATCGAATTTGTTGAAGAAGTAGTCTTCTCTTTTTTGTTACCTTCACGCGCGGGAAAAGTTTGTCTCCGAGTCTTTGTTTCTTTTCGACCGTGGAAAGGTTTTCCATAGAGCTGAGCAAACTGACGATTTCCTGGTATTCGCTATTGGATGGTGTTGGCGAAGAAGTCTGTTCTGTCAATTTTTGTGAGGAGGAGACGGTGGATGGCGGACTGACGAATAGAGTATCTGCACAATGTTTGAATGAAGATGAGAGGGGAGATTCCTTCTTGGAGTGTGGAGAAGATGGGGACGAAAAGGTGGTAAGAGTTGGCGAATGAGATAGTTGATGATTTTCTCCATGTTCTTCTTGAAAGGCTTCTATGGCTCCTTTGGCTAGGTCAATTTTTGTTTGCAAGAATTCTTGATTGAAGAGACATAGGGAACGATCTTTTCGTTTGAGGCTGAGAATCATATCCACGATATCGTCTACGTGGTGGGTCTCACCGCATTTCATAACAGCCTTTTTGATGCGTTGTCGTTGGATATGGGAATTGGCTTCGGTCATGATGCTAGACATCGAACCTATGGAGCCTCGACGATGAAGCATCGGTCTGTCTGTTGTGGTGGTGTCACAGTGAGGCTCAGGTAGGGCAGGTGGTACTGGCGGTGACGTGTTGATGCAAGCACCCGAGGCAAGTGATGCCAGGGACGGGGTGTAACAAGCGGCATTGGGTAACATAGTTGCAGCAAGATTATGACTGGATGGCATGGTAGATAGATTGACCTGTAAAAGCAATAAAAAGCAGTAAATGAACCATGTCTAACTTGAGAGGTAGAAAGTATGGAAAAAAAAAAAAGGGGGGGTAAGGTGCAGACCTTGTCGTTCAGGTTTGTAAATTGGTCTGGCAAGCCATGGCCAATGAGCGGCATAGGTGAGCGGTTTGTGAATGCATTATCGTGATACGGAGGGGGATGACCGAAAAATACAGGCTGCTGCGGTAAAGAAGGCATAGGTGGCGGAGGAGTATGCATGTAGATGCCAAGGTCCGAAAGTGGTTGTGGTGGTTTTGGCGATCGATTTGGGTTGCGGAAGCAATAGGAATTGTTGTTGTTGTTGTTGTTGTTGTTGTCTTGGGGTACAAAGTCCATGATAGGCGGCTGTGGCTGCGGCATGGGTGGAGGTGGATGACTGACTTTGTCGGCCCGAGGTTTTTTTGGCTCGTGAAAGGCGACAATGATTTGCTTCGTGTTGATGGTTGTTCTATTCATTTCTTTCAAGGCTCTGTATGCTTCTTCTGTTTTACTGAAGCTGACGAAACCAAATCCTTTGGATACTTTTGTTTCTGCATTGGTCATAACCCGAGCAGAGATGATCCGACCGAATTTGCGAAAGTGGTTAAAGAGATCAGAACTCTTCACATTAAGATCCAAATTTTTGATGTACAAATTTGTATAGTCAATCATGGGTTGACTTGGTTTGTTGGGAGGTTTTCTCGCGGAGGTAGTTGTTGTCGTCATTTTGTTTATCTGATTTCCTGTGAGTGATCTATTTTCTCTTGTACGCAAGGATGATGTACCATATTGTCAGGATGATATACTTGCGAACCGGCGGCACTTGTAATGGTAAGCTGTGGTTTTTTTGAAACAAGGGGAAATACAGCACTAAAAAACGAATAAGTCGGAAGAAGTGAAAACAAAAAGCGTGTGAGTGTGCGTGAGAGAGAGAGACAGAGGGGGGAGAGGGGGTGGGGTTCACTTACATGACGTTGCCATGAATAATTTTTCTGTTCTAAAAAAGAAAGTAGTGAAAGGGAAAGGGAAAGATGAAGAATTATTAGAAAAACAGTGTGGTCGTTCATTTTTTAATCTTGTCATTGAAACTTGCCATCACTGTAACAGCCATATTAGCAGCTTCTTCTCTAAAGTATTGAACCAGTGCATTTCCTCGAAAGACAGCACCATCATCAACAATGATTTTGCAGACATTCATAGGTCCAAAGCGACGAAAGATATCGTAGAGTGTATGATCTTTTGTATTCTCTGGCAGATTCTCAATCTGCAGTAAACCTGCGGTTGCTTCAGGATCATTATATCCGGGAGGAGCAATTTTTGGTTGGAAACGAATCTGGTTTCCGATTTTGGCACCATTGAAAAGTGTATAAGCGCGATCAGCTTTCAAGTGGGAAAAGGGTGAGTTATAAAAGAGTCCCGCATCCCCTCCTTTTTTCTTTTCTTTTTGGTACTATCGTTTACCTTGCTCCTTGCTGGCAAACTCCACATATCCATTTGAATGATCTACATTATTTTCCAGTTGTACCCTATAGAATATGTATTAAAAGAAAAAAAGAGGATGGTGCAAGTTTTAATAAAAGGAAAATGGTCATCCAAGGCCTTACAGTATTGGCTGGCAGCTTCGTAAGAGATCCATAATATCATTTTTATGAACCGAGCTTGGTAACCTCTCCAGATAGAGTCTGTTGGATACCAGGAATTCACCATAACCGTAAAGGGCATCATATGATCTTGGATCCTGCATCTGCAGCCTTGGTGCATGTGGGCGATAAGGTGGAGCTTCGATTGGTTTAGATTGATGTTTCCGTGGTAAGTTGACGATAGCTGGAGATGGATGCATGGTCCTCATTTGGATGGTTTAGTAATGTAATATGAAGGTTTGGAAGGATATGTCGGTAAGATGGATGAAATGATCTTCTCTGTGTTTTCTACTGTGCGCCGAAAAATAGGATGAGAGAGATGAAAAAGGGATGAGCGTACAATCGATTTTTCAGAATGCCTTTTTGTTTGAAAGAGAAAAGATGTATAAAGGGAGAGCAAAAGAGAAAAGTGTAAAGTTAGAAAGAAAGAGAAAGATGAAAAGAAAAAAAAAGTACTGTAGAAACTAAGTAAGTGAAAGGGGAAAGGGAGAAAGGAGGGGGGAGAAAAAGAGAGAGAGAGAGAGAGAGAGAGTTAGTGAGTGAGTGAGTGAGAGACACAGAGAGAGAAAGAGAAACAGAAGAAAGCCACTATATAACGCATTACCCACATCAACATACATACTTATGCGCAGCACAGTGGTCCCAGGAAACGACTATAAAAATGAGTACCACCATGCCATAAACACAGCACATCCACACTTCATTTTTTTCGCTGCAGAGCTTTGTCCTCGTCATAAAGATAGCATAATATATATATATGTAATATTTCATCTTCTCTTTTTTTTCTGTTATTTAATGTATGCATCTTGTTGTCTTGCTGTTTTTCCTTCCTCTTTCTGTTTAGTCTAAAAAAGTCCGAGAACGTATGACACTGGATCGTGGCACAAGTGTAGCAACCCAACAGCCTTACTTCGGATGAATTCCGCCCGTCATCAAATAAGCTTCGTTATAGCCCACTGCATAACTGTTGATTATTTTTTCTTTCCTCAAAAGACCATTTGATAAGTAATAGTCTAAACTGAAAAAAGCAAATTGAGGCAACTTTGATTCCTTTCCGAAATCCCGTCATTGCTTTTTCCTTTTTATATTATGGACCAATATATGTCATTATGCACCAATATGAATAGTTCTTGTTTTTGCTGCTGACTTGACATGGTAGTGCTTTCCTGTGTTACCATGCCTTACTTACCTATCGGATATTGCGGAAAACTGTCCGTTACGCAAGGCAACGTTGCTTTGACTGGATAATCAATGCTTAAGGAGGTCCGTTACCATTTACCAAATCATAGAATTGGCGCTTTCGACTTTGAGAAAAATATATAATGGTTACCCAGTTCTTAGTCTCCGACTATTTCAGAATCGCACCGGATATTGACCAGCAGAAAAGACTTTAAGACAGCATCCATCCTTTTCTCTTCCAATTCTCTGTTAAAAAGTTTTCTAATCTGTTAGCCTTAGCAGCGACCTTTCCACATTCCAAGCCTTCCTATATGCTTCACTGTAGTGCCAGAATCTATTACAGTAGTGATGCAAAGATTAACATCACCAGTAAAAGTCTATGAAACTGTCCTTATTTTCTTTTCAATGAGTATTCTAATTGTGAGATTGCTACTGCGAGACACTCCAGTGAGGCACCGCACTCCCACCCCCAAAATGCGGACCTTATTGATATGGAGGTAAATGATAATTGCCATAAAATGGATGGAGTGTAGTACGGGAAGAGCGGAGTGTTGTATGAAGTATCCCTTACTGAAGTGGTCCCCGTGGAATTTCTTGTAAACGCATTTTTCTCCGCTGTCTATAAACACCTTTCAGTCGATATAGATATCGCAGATTAACAACCAAACCAATAACATCATATAGTGCAACATCTTTAACACATTTTCATTTGCTTTACGTTCTTTTATTATTGAATAACAATGCTTAACTTATTACGATGGGAAGAAATAAGCTTTTACATCGCCCAAGACAAGCTAAAAGGCTAAACCTTTCCGTTGCTACGAAATGTAGTAACAGTAGATACCTTTATATCCAGCGTGTTTACAGTGCCAAATAGCGAAACGGGGAGCAAAGATCGTCACCCATGGGCGAGCAATAGAAACAGACAATCACAGTACACATGAAAAATGATGGGCAATGCTAGACAATGCGTGGTAGAAAGAAAAAGGTTTGTACAACGTCAGTCAATTGCTGCATGGCCAAAAGCGACTTCGTCAGTGTGCAATTCTTGCAATGTAGAAAGTGCGGAACTGGGCACAAGGATTGACCATAACAAACAACCGGACATAGTTTTCTTAGGGCATGAGACGGAATCTAGGCAGCAATGCCATTACCGAAGGCTGTTGTAATTGATGCAACATACAAAAACCAACATTAACAATTTGCCACTTGTCAATAGTATTGGTGTCAGTAAGCTAAGAAATTCTCAGTTACGGAACTTTTTGATCGCAGCTGCATTTTGCTTTTCGAAAGCTGTGAGACGTACGAGTGGCTTCCCTCATCTAGAATCATCCAGGCCAATCTAACGTCTGCAGCGAAAAATGGGTCCATGAGTCAATTAGATAAGGCTTTAAGCCCGGAATTTAACAAATGTCATTGAATGACTAGTTTTCTTTTTCCTTCCTTACCCACCAATCGAACTTGCGTATGCGTCTTGCATTTACTTTGTTAGAAGCAGGGAATGACACAATCCAAGTTTCCGGACAGGTACGTAAGCTTTATCAATCGAAGCTCAGAGAGCATGGCAACTGCATGATTTGTTAGTGTGAATCTCAGTTTTTCGGATGGGTCAAGTGAATCTTTGAGATGTCACTTCCTTTTTTGGAAATTTAATACTATTCAATAATGATAAGGCTGAACGCGAAAAAAGGTTAAAAGTTAGATAATGATAAGGTTAGATTAAATCAGAAGATTAGAAAGGGCGTATTCATAGTAAGAAAATTGGTGTGTACAGTGCTGAAAAGTTTCTTCAAGAATGGATTAAGTCATCTCCTGAGAAGATGCTTAAACGTTCTGTACATTTCCATGTTATAAGTCCTTTTTGTTTGCTGTCAAACCACACTCCCGGCAACGTATCTTCCAAAAAGATTAATCGTGTAGTTCAAATATTTATTAAATGGTATATGGTGTAGGCGCTATAAGCACGTCAGCCACCCCATTGATCCTTGCTATTGTATTGAACAAGTTGTCTAATAGAGGTAAAAAAAAAATCAAAGGGAGGAGAGCTAACGCAAATTATGCGAGCGGGATACACGATCAAGTAGGAAGTGAAGGACGCGAAAGGAAGTGAGGGCATAATGTATGAGGCATAAAAAAATATAAAAATATAAAATGTGAAATGTGAAATGTGACAAAAAAAATCTATTAGAATCAGCCAAAGAAAGTCAGGCGTTAGAAAGTAGATCAAGCAGACCAATGAGAGTAGCAGTGAATTTGATGTAACATTGGCACTTACTAACTATATACAGGACATATCGCCACAGGCGCACAACTATACAACAGGGTTAATAGACGTGGAGGCGAAGGTGGAAGAAACAGGAGAGAGAGAAGAAAGGGAGGTTGAGTTTTTTGAATGCATGTAGCTTATTGTTTTTATTATAGATGGTCATAAGGATGGATCCAGAAAGTGGTTCAGCTTGGAAGAGATTTTTTTATTGTGCAGCGATCAATTTCATGGAAGCTGCAAAGAAAGCTCCAGATGTTGACCCATCTGTCAAAAAAGTGGTTCGAAGGAACGTGAACTGGCATAGGTGATGGTTGGATTGAAGGAGATCAAGGTTGTGGATTTCAAGGTGAGGATCGAGGAATTCAGGGCGGGTTGAAAGGAAGTAGTCGATAATGCTTTGACCACGTTCGTTATCAAAAGTAGGCGTTCCTCATGCAAGTTCTGCGTTCCAGAGCGTGATGGCGTGATCATCAATCCACTCCTCGAATGCTGCTTGGCGGGAGAGAGTTCCGCGAGCGTCCCCAGTACGTTCTGCAAGGCGGATGTTGAAATCTCCTAGTAAAAGAGTGCAGTCATCAACGTTGAGTTGATGATATCTTTGTTGTGCAACTTCAGGTGGTAGGCCAGGTGCAAAATAGAGACCATGGAGGACATAAGGACCCAAGTGGAGCAAGAGCGTATCTGGAATTTGAATAGGAGTGGAGATACATGGAAGGGAAGATCGGGACGGTAAACGAAAGAACAAACCATCAAGGCCGCACTCTCTACCAATTACCTGTGCATAATTATGAACCTGTGCCCAGGGACAGGGAGAAATCTGCCCATTGATAAGATATGCTTCTATTAACTAGTAAAATGTCAATGCAATCACGAATGCACCCATTAAACAACTCAACTGCCCGCTGGCCTATACCGTGTGCGTTAAGCATTCCAATGGTGATCTTTTTTGTAAGTCTTCATCAGCTTCGATAACGATCTTATATCTTGCAGTGACAGTGAAAATTAATAGAAAACAAGGAAATACGGGGTAACTTTGTGAAGAGATGAGTAGTTATTAGATATGTTCTGGTGAACAAAATATGTATATGAGTTGCTTCGTATGAAATGGAATCAATAATGGTTAGGAAGAAAAAGGGGTTCTGTTTTGCTTATTCAACATCTTCCTATATTTTTTACCCTTTGATTTGCCCATATTTGATAATAATGTGACTTGATAGCAATAATAAGAAAGTAATATCGTTTCAAATTTGATTCTGACTTTGCTGGTAACTGGTCATCAGAGCTATCGGTAGAGCTTGACTGACTTTTGAAAGTCTGCAGCAGAAACAGGAGCAGGGGTAGAAACAGATTGTCGAGGAGCTAGAGTGTCAGTGATCGAGATATTGTTCAAGGAGTGTGGTAGGTAAGCGGAGAGAGGGGACAACTGTATTTGTAAAACCTAGCATAATGCTGAGGTCAAGATGCGGTAACAGGCACAAACAGGTTCGCAACATCCGACAACTGTAGATTTTCTGAGCTAATTGTTTACGCTCCACCAATGTGCTAGATGTCAATTTTAAATCACCCAAAATTTCAGCATTTGTGGGATCAAATGCAGATTTCACGGTCATTATTTTTGGCTAGCAGACTAACAAGCTCGTGCTTATAATCTATATGGATTAATAAAGCGACAACACCACGGGCAGTAAACTGAACGTCCAGAATTCTTGATTGAGTGAACTTGAGACTTCCAAGAAGACGGCGGACAGCAGAGTGTTTGACCATTAAAACACAGCAACCGGAACTTGGCAAGCCCTTTTCTTTTTGGGAGCAGGGGCGTTTTTAGCGGCAATATTGACATAGGTCGATGCCTTTGGTGCATGAATTGAGTCAGCTGAGGAAGAGCAGACGTCAGAAAAAGAGTGAGGAAGGGGTTGAGTCTTAATGACTTTCTTTGGCTGCACAGGGGCAGAAGATGGGTTTTTAGAGGGAGAGCCACCTCAAGCTTATCACTTAGCAAAAGAAATTTCGCCATTAGCTCACTCTGTTGAGCTTGCCAAATGGCTTCTTTCTTTTCGTAATTTCGAATAATGCCTTCTACAGGAGCAATGCGGTCATTAAGACTCTGTGTAGTTTTAAGCAACTCCTCTTCCATTTTCGGAGAAGTCGTGTTTCATCCAAAGGCAAATTGCTTTTCTCTAATGTCTAAGTGCTCTATAGGGCGTGAAACGATTAGTCGACCTTTTTGTCGTTTCGAATCGGAATGGTGGTTTAGCGTCAAAAACTTCTTTTGTTGGTTTTAGTGAAATCTCGTGACCTTTTTGATTCCAATCGAGGGAAATTCTCGAGGTCGAGTTGAAAGAGGTTGGATGCAGCGGATTCACCTGATGGACGGGTCGGTGTAGAGTGTTTCTTTGATGTTGATGTTGTTGTCGTCCATGATTCCGATAAGTACGTCTTTGTGTAACGTTAAGTTAGCGGAAAAAGAAGCGCGGGTTATAGTGTAGTTGTTGTTCAAAGTATTTATTGCGAGTATGTTGCCATAATCCTTGTTTCTCGCAGTGCGTTGGCACTAGTTGAGCAAAAGAAACAAGAAAATAAAAAATAACCCTTCAATACTTGAGGGGAAAAATCAGAAAGAAAATGAAAAGGGCACTTTCAGCAAGCCGCATGAATTGGCGAACTGAACGAAAGGAAACAGAAAGAGGAGTGATAAACAAAAATATGGAGAACTTTTCAAAAAAGAAAAGAAAAGGGAGAAAACAAAACAACTGAGAAACAAAACAAGTCTAGTCAGAATTAAAGGGTGAGGGGCATCGTCAACCATCACTAGATAAAGGAGAGGAAGCCCTAGTCTTGCCGCATACGAAATACTTGTCAAGGGCAGCAGAGGAGAGGGCAAACAGAGCAGAAGGAAAGCAGAAAAAAGTACATCCTACTGTTACGCAATAGCTGGGACAGGCGAAGGGAGGTACGGATAATGCGCTCTGTATGAACAGTATGCGCAAGGGCAATACGTTCAGAGGCAGGCTGGAAACCATGCTGTGGATTGCCAATCACATCTGCAGCAAAGAGATTGAAGTCGCTCTTGGAAGTTACCTCATTTGTCTGTATAAAGACGCCAGCTAGTTCTTCCTTGTAGTCCTTATGGAATAACAAAGCAACCGTCCCCTTTACAGGACAGCTCACGCAAGTGGTGGTCTGAATTCAACGACAGGTCATCGCGAATTGTAAGGTCGACATTTGTAAAGTGTACTCGTCGCGACAAGAAAAGGTCAATGATGCTAGAGCCACGATGTCCATGGAACGTAGGTTTGCCATACGCTAGTTCCGCATTCCACAAGGTTAAGCCGTTTGAGCCGATCCAGTCTGCCATATCCTTTGCTCGCTCATTTCGTTTAGAATCACCGGTTACTGTGTGCAAACGAGTATTGAGGTCGCCGAAAACAAGTGTGTAATCGTCGATGTCGAGCGTTTGAACGCATGCCATTACTTCTTGACGGGTCATAGAAGGAGCAAGGTACAAACCATGGAATGTGTAGGGACCGATTCTAAAAGATAAAACCGAATTGTGAGCGTTAGCTATTCGGTGCACATGGTGTGGGTAACCGGGACGAACTAAAAGAGAAATACCGCCCTGTGCAGGAGAAAGAGC
>JNDP01001361.1:0-53038 GCA_000696975.1 Apophysomyces trapeziformis B9324
ATTTGGATGTGTTGCTTATATTCGGCAAAAAATTAGAATTTACGCATTAAGCCATAGGGAATAAAAATATGCATGGCACGAACCACAGTTTGTCTCCAAGCGAAATTATGACCTGATCGGCAACTGTGGTTTTGTTTAGATAACGGTAGTTCTATCACCCAGCAAGAACAAAACTTTGCACGAACGGCGCTAAACATGCCATACCGCACGACAATTGGAGTTGCAGAGAGATTTAGCGATCTTCTATACTAGAGGATGATGAAGCTTTGGTTTTCACTTGCGCAGATACCACTTCGTGTAATGTACCTGCAGAAAATCTACCATCGCAGATTATATATAGTCGTCGGAGATAGGATTACTACTTTTCCCCCAGTGGGCCCCGATTTACTTGGACCGGACCATAAGAAACGACACAAAGCCAAGACCTCTACAAACTATGGAGTCTATATGATCAACACCTTGACTCCATATGTAAGGAAACGTAATTCGCATTGTAAGCCAAGGGATGGTTTACTGTTGAACTGGAGCAAAGTTTATATTCAGAAAAGGTCAGCTAAACCTGCTCATCAATGAAATATAGTTGGGACACTCAAAGTGCTGGGCAAAAGTTCCTGTAAATAGGTCTCGACAAATATTAGAGGAAAGTCAGACCTGCCAAGACATTTGTGTTCACTTTTGCATGTTTCTCATAGCTAAAACGAACAGAGAGAATCAGTTGCTTACATTCATTGTGCTAAAGAAAACATATCGATCTGTTGGACAATTGCAAAGAAAACACCATGTTACATTTAGAAGGGATATATCGGTTCATCAAACTTGGTGTCCATGAAGGTACTCATTCTGTCTGAGTTTGTGTGGCTAACTTTGTCTCTACACTATGCAATGGTCCAACGGTAATAGTACCTAATTCTGCAGAGAATATATACTCTTAACTGGCCGTACTCAATTCTAGTAATGGGTGGAATGATACTTAAGGAAGTATATATGCAATATATTTAGGTATAGCTTCAATTGTATTTAAAGAGCGGGTTTTGCTTTAATCACTGTATTTTCGTTCGTGTTACCCCTGCCTGTCTGTAATCAAAAATTCCTATGAAACAAAAACCCAAAGTAATGGATGCCTTGGATCTTTTTTTCTTTTTTTTTTTTTTTTGCTTTTCCTTTTTCCCTTTCTACGAAATGCGAATTGCAACGTTCCTATTGATTCTTCAATTATTACTTACCATAGATCGTACATTCTCTTTGTCAATCAGCTTGCAGTATGAAAATAATTTTCGTTACCCTGGCGACATGGCTACGGTCCGTTGGACCAACGTAAACAGCAATATCACGAAGATATCTTTGATCTTGCTCGAAGGTTTCGAATACGAAAATGCCATGGCTGTATCGGAACTTGCCAGTAACGTTATGTCTGGTGCAGAGGACTATAGCTTCAAGTGGCCGGATACAGTGAACACCGGTAATTCATATTGGCTGCTGGCCCAAGGCAACGATTTATCCTTGTCTAAAGCTGTCTTTGGAGCGTTTACCTTTGTCGACCCTGTAAGTAAAGAAGTTCAGCAATGTGTAAAGCCGGCTAAACCTCAGTCAAACATCAGCTTCCATCCAGCGGATGCATCTATTACAAAGATCCTTTGTCTAAACAGGCTATTATTGGAGCTGCGGTGGGTGGTGTAGCCTATCTTGCCATTGTCGCACTGTTGCTATGGGTATTTAAGAGCGCTTCTCGCTTGTAAGATGATCTAATTATCATTTTTGTTTATTATTAGCGATTTTATGTGTTTTACAAGAAACGTAAACAGTCGAAATACGAGTTATCGGATGACAGTACTCTCAAACCATCCAGTTGCAATGATGACAAAAAAAGCATGCAGTCTTCAGCACCATCTTCACCTTCCTCTTCATCTTCGCATAAGCAGGCATCTACACCGCCATCGACAAGCCCCATGCTTACCTCGCCCACGCCAAGTACACTTCCACCTCCATTCTCCCCTGTCATTGCACCTTTTGCGTTCAATCCGTATCTATATCCCAGAGAGCTCCATGCACCGTACGCAAGCGACGATAAATCACATCTAAAATACATTTATCCACCACCTCCTCCATTGTCACCAGCACCATCAGCAAACGCCGCTTCTGCTCCTCCTGAAACAGCTTTTCTTCCTTTCTTTTCTACTACAGCATTAATAGCACCTTACCCAATTGGTCAGCTCAGCAAACCGACAGAAAACGCCCACCTAGCAAAAACTGAAAGCGAAGAAGGCCCACAGGAAATACAGAAACCTCACGCAGTGTCATGACCTAATAAGGCACCAATGCTAAAGTTTACCTCAATTGGGAAATTGTCTGAGCCCGGTTTTAATCAGCGAATAAAGCATACAGCGATGCAGGTCATCGCATACCAGGGATTAACCCACGTGCAATGAAAGGAAATCAGCAATTGTGCCACTAGCGGTATTTGAAAAATTTGGGCTTTCACAGCTTCTTTCCTTTTCCGACTGCCAGACGGGCAGATCGAACTATTCTAGTTTACAAGTGATCTACGAGAAATATCAACACATAATGCGCTTGGGAATTGCTCGTATGATCTTCAAGAGGTAATAACTCTTAAAAACACTATAGCTAGAAGTGTACCTTTATACCTACCAGCCTATGTATCTAACGGCTATATAATCCGTTGTACTACCAGCTAGAACACTTGAATCAAGAACTTTTTTCCTTTGTGTTTACTGAGGTTTTTCTCTCTTTTACTTCACTCAGCTCGCACTTATAATCGCTTCATTTTCCCGGTATCTTTTGGACGAATGATACAGGTTCTATTATGGTTATCGCTGGTCCTTCACACTTGGGCATTTTCGATCCAGCCTAAATTTGAAGATGCACCAATTAACGCAGGGATGACTCTATGGCTCGAATGGAGCAATCCTCCCACTGACTGCGGCATGATGACCATAGAACTAGCAATACAATCTGGGGATAGCCTGTACAGTCCGCGTGTGCTGGAGAACACCATCCAAGCTAACCGAGCTACCAAGGACATCATCGCTAAAATTCCTAACGTAACTCCTGGAAATAATTACTGGGTCGTGGCTAGCTGCAGCGGCTCATCATCTCGTGCCAATTACGGTCCTATGACTATCCGTCCTCTTTTCGGAGATTGGGCTCCAGGGCCAGTGCCTTCTAGCACCGCTAGTAACCCCACTGGGCCCACGGGTACTCCTCAGTCAACTGGTCCCATCGGTAGCCCTCTTCCTAAGTCTCCGGTAGACCCTTATCCATCTAGCTACCCTTCCATTACACCTCGTCCAAATAATGACGACGAGTACTCCTGGCCTAGAAATTCTACACAGTCCAAAGGCCTGGCATTACCAATTCCTGTTATCGTGGTTATCTCTGTTGGTGGTCTTCTTGTCACACTAGCTTCAGCCTATTTTATTCGTGTAAGTAGCTATTGCTTGCTTAAGCATTTTCTTATTTTTTTTTTTGGTTCAGAGATTCTGCTGCATGCAAGATTATGGCAGAAAGCAGGCATCGAATGTAGTGTACAAAGATCGCCCGTACTTCTCTCAAGCTAGCCCATATATCTCCAAAGACCGGCCCTATATTTCACAAGATCGCCCATACAGTTCTCATCATGACGCGGCCAGCACTTCACCAATTAATACAGTGTACCATCCAGACCAATCCCAAACTCCTTATACGAATCACCATCCTGCTGTTTCTACACCATCACCAGTTGCATTAAACACAACACCAACCAGCCATACATATCCCTACGAATGGCAAACTTATGGAGTCAATCATGCCCCCAATTTTTCTGAGTCAGGCTACAAGTACAGTGCCGAACCAATAACTCACACAAAGACCCTAGTACAACAGCCAGCCAATATACCTTCCTACAAACCTGATACTCCTACCAATATAATCAAGCCTGACTATGACTTGACAATCCATATCGACAAACCTCACAGCAGAAGTCGACCACAATAGCGCGATCTATGTATATATTTTGTTCGATACACGTGTAAATCTATCGTAGATATATTAATAACTCGCTTCTTTTATTTCTAATCGTTCAGATAAGAGCAATTTGTAACTGGAGCATCCTATCTCAGCAAAGCAGTTGCCGTTGTATTTTCTGCGTCATACTTTGATATATTCGTCTTTATAACTCGCCATGAATCAGCATGCATTATATATTGGTTGATGTTACCGTTAAGCACATCAGTGCCAGACAATCATAATATCCAGATTTCCGGAGCAAGTTAAGGAACGTACATACTACAAAGCAAAAAAGCTTTAGCCGTTATGTACGAGGGAAATGAAGGATGCTGGGAAGATATCCTGCTGTTAAATTAGGATCGCGATTGAAGGCGTTGCTCTGTTATATTTCGGTTGAATATCTTCTGACTCAATTTTATTTATGTTTCTAATGTCTTAATCCACACATTCATGATTTCCTGGCCATAGTTTGTTAAATCCAAGCTGGGTGTATCCATCTTTGCTGCGAGCCAATTATTCTGTATAAAAGCCCTTGGTTAAATATATAAAAAAAAAACTACGTCAAATTACCAGTTCTGTACGAAGGAATTTAAGTAAGACGGCTGTTCTTGCATAGCACTTGAAAGGAATCCAGCGATCCAGGACAACACAACGAGTTTTGTGCTTTCAAGAAAACGCGCTTTTATAAGTAACTAGTACGATAGTATTGATCATTTACCTTAATCACCATTTCTTTTGCTAAGAGCAGCACAATAGCTGCCTTAATGGACGCAGTTTCCCATAGATATACCTTGTCGCTCATCACGATGGTGTTGTATGTCAGGAAATCGTGCTGCAGCATATCCGGAGAACGATGAAGCACCGAGGAAGGATGAATTTGAACTGTAAGTATATCATTCATGAACTGATTCTTCTCGCGGGAATATGCGGCTATTTTCGGATATAATCCAGCGACAATTGCTGCGTTGACAACTGCGACCTTATCGGAATGAGCATCATACGGTCCCGGTACATGACATATGCGGTTTGCGCGCTTCAACTCATAGCGCTGTACAGCCTTTTGCTGATCAAGCTTAACGAATCCAATGCTGACCAGCAGTTCGAGATATTGCTGCTTCATATCTTCAATCATTTCCAGGTTTTGCTGGTTTAGAAAATGTTTGCTACAAAATTTGTGCATCTCTTTAGTCCATCTGGGTTGCTGTCTCACTCGTTGTAAGTGTTCTCTCCAGCTGCAATATGCCTTATATATCGTCCAGAAATCCGAATTGGCTGTTATAGGTGCTTAATATATTGCCACTTGAAAATGAATTTGCTTACCATATCTAAATTTCTCCCTAGCAGCATCTGCCTCGGATTCCTTTCCAAAGGGTCGGACAAATGGGCTTTTAAAGCTCAGGGAGGCAGCAACGGTTAGAACAGGATCCAGGCATCGGAAAATAGCACCGAAGAGTATCATTTTTCCAATATGTACATCTACAGGTAGGTGTGCAAGATGTGCGCCTAGCGGTGTCAATGTTTGGGATTCATCCGAAGACAATGCTTGTACCTATTAATCCTGCATTAAGTAAGGAGCAGTATTACCAGATTGTATCACCTCTTGCAAGGTTTGCACGGCGTTGTCTATCATCTTTTGCGAAGGCGCATCGAGAGCGGCTGCCAAGACCTCGTGAATGGAACCGAGATTACACACTTTAATCCTCAGGCACAGCTCTTCTAACGGCAATCTCAATATTTCAGGCTTTTCGTAGTCCGGCATCTAACCTCCTGTGAGCAATCTGACCATGGGAAGCATACTGTAAGCATACTTGATCATATCGTTCCTGTGTGAATAGATGGAAGCAAATTCCTTCTTGTACTCGACCAGCACGACCGCGTCGCTGTCGAGCATTCGCCTTGGCAACAAATGTCTGGCGCAAGCGGGTAATCCTCTTTTTCTCTTCATAACTGTAGCAAAGTACATTATAACCTTTTCCGAGAAACTTGTTACGTACCTCACAATTTTAGCCATGCCAGTATCGATAACAATGGTGACATCGCTAATGGTAACTCCTGTTTCCGCAATGTTCGTAGACAGCACGATTTTTCGTACACCTTCCGGTGGTATATCAAAGGCTCGCTCCTGATGCTCCGAGGATAAGGTAGAATGCAAAGCAATCAAAAGGAATCGCGTAGAGTCACCAAGAACGCTATGACCCGAAAGCAGATCATACAATCGTCGTATCTCCGGCATGCCGGGTAAGAACACCAAAATGGCACCGCTCACAGGAATGTTCATATCTGATTCTGTGGATTTGATACATATGTGTTCGAACAATTGTAAGATAAGATCGTAATTGATCCTATATTCATCCATGCGTCTTATCATCTTATAAGTCTGTTTGCTGTATTTATAGTTGCTTTCATTCTCATCTGTATCAACTGTTTTGAGTTTGGATTCGTATCTTGAGAAATCGTACGGATCTTCATCGTCTGTGTCTTCTTCAAACCACTCAAGTCTCACTCGCTTCGATGATCCATGCTTTCCTGATATATCAATAGATCCTTTGTCTAAATTACACAATTCCACATAAGAACACGTTAAAGTATTGGTGTCACAGTACCTTGACGAACCCTTGAACGCCTAATGGCATACGGAGATTCTTCTTCCAAAACATAACCTAGATAGCATTGCTCACTTATAAAGATGTTCTAGGTTATTGTGCGTTGTATACCAGTTGTTTGAATCACATCCTCGAGATACTGCACTTGCACTGGGAACGTTCTTCCAGGTACTGACAAAACAGGGCAATTGCCAAAATACGAAGAAAAACGATGTGCTTCCACAGTGGCGCTCATGAGTATAACCCTAGTCAAGGTGAGCCAGACAGTAACAATCAAAAATCAATGCATACCTTAAGCTCGGACGAATAACACACAAACGCTTTAGAACGATGAGAAGAAAGTCGCTTTCAACGGTCCTCTCGTGAACTTCGTCTACCACAACATGTGTAACGCCTTCAAGATATTGATCTGACTCAAGACGGCGCAGTAATATGCCCTGCAATCAAGACGCCAAGTTAATAGACCCTAGGGCACGATAGATGGAGAGATTACCGTAGTGCAGAACAAAAGCACATTCTCTTTAGACGCTTTACTCTCCAAGCGGATTTGATATCCCACAAGCGAGTCAGGACTTCCAGTCGAGTGAGGTTTGTCACCCATCTCGGCGGATACACGATTTGCAATGGAAATAGCTGAGATTCTACGGGGCTTTACTGGCATTTTAAGCGGAAATAACCTCTACTTGCAATATTTTACCTGCGTACAAATCACCATGCCATTTTCCACAGAATTCTGTAATAAATCCTCTACAATAATCTGGGGTACTTGCGTACTCTTACCGCTTTTACAGAATTAATAGTCTGAATACGCACATTTCTACTTTACCATCCAGTTTCACCAGAAATGATGATCACTTGATTTTCCTTCACAAGGCGAAGGATATCATTGCGGTAAGCGGATACCGGTAATTCGTCACGCTTTTTCTGGAAGCGCAGATTGGTTAAGATAGTACAACTTGTTGGTAGTACCTACTCTCATGCCTTGATATTTCTCAGTTTCGAGACGCTTCAGAAACGATTGTTGAACTCTGGAAAATATCTCTTTTCTCTTCGGTAACGACTCTCGAAGAATTGGCATAGTATGATCTGTTAGTTTAGAGTCATCTGTCTTTAGATCCTTTCCCTAGAGTAGCTGTCAGAGGAGGTCACTCTTCACAAGATCTATACATTGCGAGTTTTACGCTGATGACATGACTTTTCCAGCAAGCCATATAGAAATTGGATACGCCTACGCCCGGCTTCTAGTCGCGGGCCGGCTTCCATTTGTTCCTAGCATTGAAAGGTTAATACAAGCAATAGCAAGGCAGTGCGTACTTTATCACCCT
Source organism: Apophysomyces trapeziformis B9324 (assembly GCA_000696975.1). Lineage (NCBI taxonomy): Eukaryota > Fungi > Mucoromycota > Mucoromycetes > Mucorales > Mucoraceae > Apophysomyces > Apophysomyces trapeziformis. The sequence goes on from JNDP01001361.1 coordinate 7,931, forward strand.
TCCACTTCAACCACAGGTCTTTCACAGTTTGCGGCATGCTTCGATATATAGTAGCATCAGGATCCAGATGGAATAATGCTGCAGCCTATCAAAACACTAAGGACTTACTCATGTCGAATATGTTCATACCGCGGCTAATTGTTCTGCATCACCGGCATTCGAAGCTGCGAGACCTTCCGGTATCTCAACTGTAACCGATGGATCTTGTGGGTATCTTGAAGAAAGACTAACGCTCGCTCGCCATAAACCACTACCGATGTTTGACGTGCTGTACTTTTGTGCTATGTAGCCATGGCGTTTAGACTGGTCTTGAAGCTGATGCTTCGGATATTGGCCTTTCCAGGACGAGGTGACAACATTGACCACGTCCCACTTTGTAACAGAATGACTAGCACCAACCTCGCTGTTCTCCATTTGTTCCAGCATTAGCCCATCGAAAAAGCTATATTCGTCTTCTTCTTCTTCTTCCTCCTCCTTCATTAGCTCTGGTTTAACAACAGCCTCAGTAGCAGGATCTAATGTAAGACCCACAGAGGTCTCCGGATTTTGACGTCTGTCTTCTCGTTCCTTTGCAGCTTTTTGCTGTTGCGCGATGTACAGTTCTGCTGCTTTAGCCTTGTCATACTCCCAATCTGCTTCAATGTTACACAGGATCTGCTGAATATCCTGAATCTGCTTTTGCAGTTTTATCAATTCCGTATCTGTCATTTGAGTGTCTGCATGCTTCTTGCCCTTTTTCCCTTTCTTCTTGGAAGGTAACTGCTGTTCAAGTGTGTATATCTCAAATTTAAGCCTAGCATGCTTTTCATTCACGTTTTCCTGTTCCTCATCTTCCTCCTATAAATGGATTTTCTTTCCTTAGCTTATACACCTGTTAACGTTTGAAACAGTTACCATATATTGTTGTGCTGCACGCATAATTCGTGATTTATAGTCATCGTTGACCTGATCAGCGCCTTTAGCCTTAAGAGTCGATACTACCTGTATTGGTTCAGCTACGTGACGAGCTTTCTGGTGTTCGGCTTGGACAGAGGACTAAGAGGAATGGGTTAACTACTCTATTTGTGAGGCATTTGTGATACATACATCTTTTTCATCGTAAGATACAGTTTCGATTGTGGTATCTGAAAATGAGCCATGAGTATAAGCATTATATTTTACAACCAACGTACGAACCATTTTCAGTATAGTACTTATCGAAAAAGCCCACAGGCATTCTTTCGTAAGGAACATTGATACATAGCTGGAGAAACTGTATTTAGACTGCTGCATTGAAGCATAAACGCCCTTTACCCAATCTAGATGGTCTTGCAGCTGTAAGGAAAGACTAGCTCCCAGTGATTGTTCAATATCAGCTGCGTCGAACCCGAGTTTGAGCAATGTGCGATAAATGAGATCCAACTGTTCAACGGTTTTGTCTTTCTCATTTTCACGAAATACTTGAGATGCAGATGATAGGACTGCCGCTGAAAAACGAGACAAGACAGTGTCAACTCAAGTGATAAGACAGGTAGACTTTGCTTACGAAATTTGTTTATGTTTCCTTCCGTTTTTAGGACTTGAAGCAATTCATGCTCAAGTTCCGAGGGAAGAGCAAACGATTTTTGTTCAAGTCGGTGATGTTCTTCTTGGGACATCATATCCAAGGCCTTTTGTGCTTTCCGTTCATTTAACGAGTCAAACCGCTTAACCAATGTCAAGACATGATCCTTTGATTCTTCTTCATTCAATCGCATGTCTTTGGCAACATTGTCTTTACGTTGGATAGTTGACGTGACAGACGCGGTTTCTGCCACTGGTTGTGTCTCATTTAGAGTAGTAACTTGCTTGGAGGGCAAGGATGAGGTGGCATAACCACGATTAGATGTAAGCCTTTTTGTCTTCCTTGCCATAATTGATCGGGGTAGATACGCTCCGGCAAGCAAGGAAAAGTATGGCTCTGACGCGCTTTAACGAAGCAAAGTCACTTTCAATTCGTTTCAGTGATTAATGCGTTCCTAAACTTTGTTTCACTGAGAGGATCGGTCTTAAAACTAACAGCTATATGACAAGGTTTTCCTATGCTGCAATCCAACCATTGAAAATAGTGAAGGCTTCCAACCGAACTAAAGAGCATTTGCCCTTTTTCAAGATACCGCATCCCTTGGTTTTCTGTTGGACGCATAAACAGAAACGAATGGCTCATTATCAATGAAAAAAAAAATACCTACATTGTGCCACAGTAAGCCTCACCATTGTGTACGTTAGTTGCAAGTAGCATGACATTGATTGTAAGCTGTTATGCAGGTACATCCGCATTCCGGTTAAAGGATTCATACTACTACGTCTACAAGCAAATGGGGACATTCATAACCACTAGAACCCTTCAATTTCGGTCTGTATTAACTTGTTCTCATATTCTCAAGCCGCGGGCACACAATACAATGCTTTAATTTACAAGGTATTTATTGCTTGCGAGAACTTATTTAGTTCTCGTAGATCAAGGAGTGCAAAGACTTGTTGCGTTCGTAGGACTTGACACCACGGGGGAACCACAAGGCAATTTCGCGCTCAGCAGACTCGACAGAGTCAGATCCGTGGCAGATGTTGCGGCCCTGAATTTTTGGAGTAAGCCACCCTGTCATTTTATCACGTTTTACGATACTTACGACTTCAATACAGAAGTCACCACGGATGGTACCAGGGGCGCTTGCAAGAGGGTTGGTCTCACCCAACATCTTGCGGCCAACCTTGACAACTTCCTTACCAGCCCAGACCATACCAACAACAGGTCCGGAGGACATGTACTCAATCAAGCTGGGGAAGAAACCCTTGCCCTTCAAGTCTTGGTACTGTCGTCATATCAGTCCCTGCTCAAGAAATGCTAGATCACTTTATTGCAACTTACGTGCTCCTCAAGGAGTTCCTTGGTGGGGTGCAACAATTCCAAGGCAAGGAGCTGGTAACCACGTTGCTCGAAGCGCTTGATAATTTCACCGACGATACCGCGCTCAACGCCTATTCCAGTCGCACGTCAGCTTATACACATCATCCTGCCATTAGTGACGTACCGTCAGGCTTGACCATAATGTAAGTACGTTCCATGGCTGATAGTTTACGTTTGAAAGGAGAAGAACAAAAAGTTTTCGAAAAATGTTTATTTTTATGGCCGTCTGAGCGCCAATTTAAAAGTTTTTTTAAGCCCGCACAGTACCATGCCATACACAAACCACTTCAATATACTCCCATCCTTACATTATCCCTCTTTGCAAAACTTTGAGTGTAATAATCTTCTTCTAATTTAACCTTTTCATGGAGTGCCGCCACTCTGTCTGTCAATGCAAGGAAAGTCTGATTTTGTGCCTTGATGATATGTGCAATATCTACAACACAGATAAACCGGTCAGCTCCTGTTTTATCACAAAATATGTTACCTTGAGGAGAACGCGTCCTGTTCTTCGCCCACGAATCAAGTGTTCGTTCAATTTCCTGTTATGTGTCAACTATCGAACCTTAACAGTCTTATGAACCTACCCAAATCGTCTTCTTGTATTCTTCCAGCCGTTGACTCATCTGATTGGCAAGCACCAGGAAATAACTAGAATCGATCGTTCTATATTAGGACCGATCTATCACTTGTCATTTAACCTACTCATCATCGGCACCATAACCAAAAAGCCAAGGTGCTGTCCGCCCTGAATGTTTGCACGCTTCAATGATAGCACTGCCATCCGCCGCGTGACGAAGTTGTTCCTGAACAGTATCGAAAAGACGCCCTGTTGCTTCCTTATAGCCTTTAAGCTGACTTGTCAATGCGTTCAATCGCTATATCACCATACCGTATAAATAACTCCTTCAAATGCAGTCTATTACTCTGTTTACCTGGGATAGCGATTCTATATCTGCCTTGGCTTTCTCAACAGATTCGGTGTTTCGAGAACTACTCTGCTTCAAAAGATATTGACATCGCTGACTTTCAGTTCGGATATATGCATCAAGCGCATCCAATTCTCTCTGAGCTGCCTCCGGTAACTCTGTGAATTTCGTTTCTGGCAAGATATTATCGATTCGGAAATTGGTATTTACAACTATCTTATTCTCCCTGTAATTCTACATGAATACAAACAAACACATGATATTACCGATACTTACAATAGACCTTGCATTGAAGGAGGAATAGCAGTGGCATGGATCTGACTAGGTGGTACGGTAGAAATCTGTGTCAACTCTTGGACGATCTTATCAAGTGAGAAAGGATTTGGTTTCTCAGGTGCCGAAACAGCCGTGGCTGTCGGTGTAGCCGAGAATGAAAACGAGCTTGTCGTTGCAGGCGCAGGTGCAGACGTAGTAGTTGTAGCACTAGCAGAAGCAGGTGTGCTGATTGCTGTAGTAGCTGGAGTAGTTGTCTTGATCCCATCTTCCTTTTTGGCAGGTGCTGCTCCGAATGAAAACGTTGGTGTCGTAGTAGCTTTTGATGCAGTGGTATCTGCTGTTGACTTGGTTGATCCAAAAGAAATTGAAGGCGTGGTTCCTGCTGTACCTGTTGACGTTGCTTTTGGTGTTCCGAATGAGAAGGCCGAAGCGGCTGTACTTGTAGTGCTGGACGTTGTCGTAGTCGTCGTAGTTGTTGCTGGTGCACCAAATGAAAAAGTCGGGATAGATGAAGTTGCCGCCGTACCTGTTGTAGTTGGTGAGGACGTTTTGGGTGCGCCAAATAATGGAGTAGTCGTTGTTGGGGTCGTAATAGCATTTGCCGTCGATGCGGGTTTCGGGGTGCCAAATGTAAATATGGGAGCAGATGTAGCTGATGTAGGTGCACTTGTTTTCGCTTCGGATATTGAAGGAGCAACTGCAGCTACAGATGTCTGAGCAGCTGTTGAAGGTGTAGGCTCCGTATTGGCTCCAAGGCCGGTAGGTGGTGCCGAGGTAGGAGTAGCTGTACTAGCAGCAGTAGTACTAGCTCCAAATGTGAAAGCAGACACTGAAGCTGCTGCCGGTATAGATGTACTAGCATTCGTTGTTGCAGGTGAGGTACCGAAAGCAGAAGCTGTTGTTCCAAATGCGGATGTTTGAGGTGGCGTGCCAAAACTGAATGTTGGTGTAGGAATTGTAGTAGTCTTTGCGGCTGTACCTTCCGTGCCAAACGCAGTCATTGTCATGGCAGTGCTTGTAGATCCGCTTGACGCTGATGGAATCGAGAAAGCTGCTGGTGCTGCTGCAGGAAGCTGAGGAGAAGGTGTAAATGCGAAACCTGTTGGCGTTGCCTGAGTAGGGGTGGTTAGGACCGTAGGATCGACATGATCAGAAGCTGATCGTTTATACGATTCTACTGGTTTTGTTGGCGGTGCCAAATTCATCTCTGAGGAAGAACGTGTCAAAGGACTGGGCTGACTGGCGCCAAATGGAGATGACGGAGCCGCTGATGGCACTGAAAATGTGAAAGGTGAGGTCGACGTGGATGTTTGAGAAACAGCATTGGTGGGAGAGCCAAATCCAAAGGTTGGTTTCGCAGGAGAGCTTGATCCGGTACCAAATGTGAACACTCCTTGTGGACTACTTGGTTGGCTTCCGAAATTGAAGCTGACAGGAGAAGTCGATGCGCCTCCAGCATTAAATACGAAGTTAGGAATATTGGCATCGGAGCCTCCACTTCCGCCTTTCTTTGCTCTATGGCTTCTTCTACTGTTTAAACAAGTGTGAATGTCTTTATTCGCCGGAGGTTATGCATGACATACCTCATATCACGCGAACTTTGAGACGAGCGAGGCAAGTCCAGCTGCAAATGGTTGTTATTTTTTTGGTGTGACTTCGCCTTTTTTCCCCAGACGATGATCACTGAAAACTTTGGAAACGATTATGCAAAGTATGCCTTGATCATAGACTCGTTCAATTTGAATATCTGAATAACGCCAAGCAAAGTACAATAGATGGATACATTGTTAACAAAGCTAGATTGAAGTCTTCGATATATTGCACAATCTAAACTTACTGGCCAAACTGAGAGTCCATTGCCTATTTATACCTCCGCCTAGCTGTTTCTGCGCATCGAAAGAGTACAGATCCAGCAAACAAATCAGGGTGAAATAGGCTCAACTTGTCTCGAAAACAAGTGGAAGGCTGAGGCAAGGTTTAAACGTTTCTTTCGCCGGAGCGGATTAGATATATGCAGAGATTTGAGATATAGCATCAAAGTGCTTTAGCAAGAACGTATACTTGCTGAGAGGATACAATATGTATATTCTACATGTGCTAACCCGTAGGCTTAGTACAGGCGAACTTACGAGTAGTCCTTGCCGAGGAGCTACTGTTTTTGCCTTCACCTTCCTATCTTCTGGTAGATCACCAAACCGCAACTGGATATCCATATGTGTCACAAACCCTTGTACAGAACTCCGGTAATGCAAGCTGATTCAGAATTAAAGAACGTAAAAGTACGTAATTGTCTGCTTTTTGTAGCATACTATCGGTCGTATCGTTTTGGTATTGAAATTGTAGCATAAGAATTTATTCATTGACGTGGTCGGCAACACGACGACGCTTTGACCGAAGATATGACGACCTCCTGTTGATAGCGGAAAAATTTTGATCTCGGTTACTGCTCTCACCCGTGACAAGTTACTAATCTCCTTCCTCTTTCGATAGAGCTTCGGCTGATAATGACTGCTCTTCCGCAGATGAAGCTTCCTTACTATCTTCTTTGGCTTCTTTTGCTGGCGAACCCTCACGGCTCGGACTACCCGAAGGGTCGGGTGAAGTCGGTAATACTGGTGTCGCCGGTGCTGGGCTTCTAGCTGTATTAGCAGATGGCTGACGCGCCGGATTAAACTTTTTGCAAACCGGACAAGTGTATTCTGTTACAAGGTTCTAGCGGATGGCATCTGGTGTAATCGTGATAACTTACGAATTTTTTCGATCTCTTGAGGAAGCACCAGCCCATTATGTGCAAAGCAGTGAGAGCAAATAAGAGCGTACTTGGTTTCCGGACCATCTTCGCCAACTAGGGCATCCACTAGTTTATCAAACCATTGACGCTGAGGAGGTGCCGCCATGCTGCTAGGTGGATTGACAGGGCGAGGTACGGAGTTGATAGTAGGAGAGACAGGACTTGCTACCGCAGATGGACCCTGTAATTGACTTTGGCCCTGATGAGGTGCCGTCTGACGCGTCGTACCAGGCACAGATACTGGATCCAAAAGGTTATTTTCATTCTTCTTGAGCTCACCTCGTCATTTTGTACCTGGTTTTCTTTGCCGAAGTGGATCCATACTTTTCTCCTGCTCTTTCTTTTTTGAAAGATCGTACCGCTCGAGTAGCGACTTGGTGGTGTAATACGACGTCTTTTTTTTTAATTCTTCGACTTTCAGTTTCTGTTGTGCACGAAGAGCTACTAAACGCGTTTCCTCATTTTTCTGTTTCCGCAAATAATACCATGCCGCTGCTTGCCGAATATAGTATATCCTGCAGTTGGCATGGTAAGCATAATGTAAATCATAGTGCATCAGTTGTTACCCAAACGGAATGAGAAAGATGGGGACGGCAATAGTGAGGATCGCTTGATACTCCTGTTCTGGATCCCATGTAAAGAAGCAATACATTGAATAGACGGCCCATATAAGACTGCTATAAATTATCCATAGCACGCCAGTGCGTCTCTGACGAATCTTGATCTCGGACAAGCGAAACTCTGCTTTTTGGACAGCAGCATCTAGTTCAGACAGGATTTTTTCATAGTCGTTGGGGTCAGTCTGCAGGCCGGGAGTTAACAGTGATTGGCGGTCAAGGAAGGAGGCATCACCTTGTTTTTCGAGAAGGCATTACCCATAGTTGAGTAAACTTTGGAACAAGACACAGAAAGGGCAGCACAGGGACATTGTTACCTAGTGAGCGTAATCTCCGATCATCCACGTGTCTATTGGCGACGGTCCATGCTGCGATGCCAGTTTTCGCCCTGGAGTTAGGTGTTGGCGGTTAGGTATGAACTGTATAAAACGATATTTCCGCATACCTATGTCACAGTTTCAACGTTTATATGACAAAGGGTTTGACTGCGCTGGCGTCCTCTGGAATTCATATTCTCTTAATGACGCGTTGGGTTATCTCTGAGTACAAAACAGCTTAATTCTGCAATCAAACAGGCTTAAGCAAAATGTATTTTAACTTCGGTATTCTGGCGGACAGAAATAGATGGGATTATGGTAAGCGTTTGAAAACCGAGTATCAAACCTTCTTGAAGAGCAGTTCAACCCGTACGTATAGATAGTCATTTTTCTAGGACACAAACAGGTTATTCACGGACACAAGTCGTATACAATAATGGCTGAGAAGCGCTTCTAATCCAATTGATATAGGATTAACGGTGACAACATCACTAAAAGACGGATCATATCAGATGTCGGATAAAACTTTAGCGAGGATAATGCCTAGACTATCAAGGTTCCAATGTTGAACGCTCGATTTCCAGCAAAAGGTGCAACAAGTTATTGTCACATGTCAAATACTGTTCATTTAAATCTCTCTAGGTTGCTTCGAATAAATGTTGGTTTATGAAAGGATCAAGTTCGCTAGCGCGAAATAATAATAGGCAATGCCAAATAAGTTATGTGAATTTTTCAAACAAATTCACAGCAAGCGCATGATCCACGTTGCCGCCGCTAAAGACAATTCCAATTTTGCGTAAACCTTCTTTGCGAGCACGCTCATGGAAATCGGTGCTAAATAATGCTACTGCCAAAGGTACGGCGGCGCTAGGCTCGATGCATAGCTTCATTCTCGTCCATACCAGTTTCATGGCTTTGACGATTTCTGCCTCCGACACGGTGAATATGCCGTCGACGTTGTTGATGATTAGCGGGAAAGTAAGTTCGCCAATATTTGCCGACAATCCATCAGCAATGGATGCTTGCCCTGTCGGATTGGACTGCCGTGTCTTCGTCGAATATGAGCGGAATGCATCATTGACAGTCTCTGGTTCGCCGGCAAAAACTTGGACACGCGGATTCAACGCCTTGGCTGCTATGGAGCAACCAGACAGCATCCCTCCGCCACCAACTGGGACTAGAAGAGCATCCAACGGTGTTCCTTGTTCATCCGTTTGGGCAATAAACTCAGTAGCAATTGTGCCTTGACCAGCAATGACATTGACATTATTAAATGGATGGATAAGGGTGGCGCCTGTTTCTCGGGCCAACTGTTCTGTCTATATACAAATATATATATATATATATAGCCTAATTTAGTGGGATCGAGACGTTTTGATTACTGACTCGAACATACCACTTCCTGCCGTTTTTCTTGAGTTGGCTCACATTCAACAACCGTCGCGCCATAACCCCTAACTGCCGCTTTCTTGACTTCGGGTGCATTACGGGGCATCACAACATAAGCAGGTATACCTCTCTGCTGTGCAGCAAATGCAATTGCTTGAGCATGGTTGCCACTGGAGTGAGTTACCACGCCCTTTGCTGCTTCTTGCTCCGTCAGCAGGTTAACGGCATTGGTAGCCCCGCGAATTTTGAAAGCTATGTAAAAGCTCAGACAAACCAATTTGCATGCTTACTATTAGTCATACCGCCTGTTTTTTGAAGCAGTTCGCATTTAAAGAACAATTCGACAGATCCAATCTTTTCGGATACTAAGGAATCCAAGGTGGAGCATTTCAGCACCGGTGTGCGGTGCACCTGAATTCGCGCTGCCGCTGCTTGTATATCCTCTATAGTTACCATAGTCTGAGCGAAAGAAGTACTCATCGGTCTACTACTTTCTTAGTGAGGTGCCTTATAAAAGTCGCATCGGCACCCAGATGTCTGTGGCATAGTTACTTGGAATGGAAACACGATCGAGAAATGACTGGTCATGGTTAAGGAAGTTTTAGCCTTACTTGGCTCTTTGTACGACGTTTGAATACTCAATCCAATCAATAATTCCCGGAAAACAGCGTGAGAATAAGCACTAGAGCATAAAGATAAGACTCTCTGGCTATCACACTATCTGTCTCCACTGTTCGTCTTTGACATTCGATCTTCTGCTGGAAAGTTGTACATGACTCACAGTAACTAATAAAGGAAAGAAACTGCGACATGGAAAAGAACCTGATATGCCATGCCTGTACCTAGATACCATAAAACAACGCAAACTGGCAAAGAAACCCGTAGCCGCTTCATGAGAGCATTAAGTACTGGGCGTTTAGATGCATATGTTTAAAAGCGATGGCTAAAACATCTCTGCGAGTCAAATATCATCCGTGAGCCGCAATTCCATTTAAGAGTAAACCTGGAGTGGCAGATAACAGATCGTCCAACCACCCATTGAATGTAGCCTTTACCCTACGCTAAGTAATTCGCTTTTCATAACAACGAACATGTACAATCAAACATCAATGTCAACACATGCACTAACAGAGCAAGCAGTATTCCAAGCAGGCCAAGTACATATCGCCCATGAATATCATCGATAATGATTACCAAACTTGAAGTTTTCTGCAACGATGTACAATAGGCTGGTTTTATTTTATTGAATGAATCTAAGAAGACAATGACTGCGGACGTTGTTGAGGCTGCGGTGGCGGAGGTTGACCATGGCCAAAGTAACCTGGTGGGGGTGGAGGACCTTCAATGAAGTTTAGCTAAAAGCCGCAAGAATTCCGTGGTAGAACTTACGATATCCCATATGACCTGGTGGAGGAGGAGGCATCATACCAGGGGGAGGAGGAGGTCTCTGTCCTGGTGGGAAGGGCGGGAATCCGTGTGGCGGACGACCCATCATATGGGGAGGTGGAGGATATCCATGAGGTGGTGGAGGGAACCCATCTAATGGCATTCAAAGTTCCTGTGAGTCTGACCTGTTGCCTCGCCATGTATTCACTTACAGTGACCGTGAGGTGGTACAGGATATCCCGAATATTGAGGCGGTAAAACTGCGCAAAAATATATTAGTACATCTTTATCACATCAGTGCAAAGCATACTCACCGGAGGCGGAATTTTCGTATGCTTTAGTAATCTCATCGATGATAGCTTGAGCCTTGTCATGACCGATCTCTGTACAGACGTGAATCATTCCGATAACGTTGCTAAGTACTTGTTTCACCATTACCTTCATAGTATGTTCGAACGTTTAGTACATGGTTTTTTCCTGCATTGTGGGCTTTACGCACAGCGGCTAAAGAAAATGATCAGCATTGCTTTGGTACGTTTGATTTCAATCGTTCAGTACTTACAGCTATCATGGGTCAAAAAAATGTCACAGTACTCTACGAGTTAACTAGTAAGCCAGCTATCCATGAATGATTCAATACTTAATCAGACACTTGCCACAGTAATACTTGGGCATTGCGACAATGAAGAACTCCAAAAACTCAGTAAAAGGAATATGAGATCCTTTTAGAACGTGACGTGATGCTCTTAACTTGCAATTTGATTGGCTGCAATTGGGCCATCACTTGGCTAACATTAGGAACTTTTGAACACTCACAAACTCTGCCTAAAACTGGGTTGATATGATCCGTTGAGTCTTTGTGAAGTAAAATATATAAAAATATTCCACTCAAGCATATTCCCTAAATTAGCCGATACCAGAAAGCTTCAATTTTCTATCACAATCTTATGGACCTACTTACGCAGGACTCATTGGGCCATTAACACAGATAAACCAGGTCCTTAGTTAACTATGTCTTGTTGTTGTAGCCTATCATTATTATGTCTTGGAAATACAACGAGGAAATCACAGTCAATAAGCAGTAGGTCAAAATGCTACATTTGGAAGTGATGCAAGTATGCTTTGGTAGTTCTACTGCAGCGAAAGAATTAGTTAGCGGACTGCACGCTATTACTCCTGTTACAGAAGCCAGAGGTGCTTCCTTTTGACATGGGCAGTGTACAGGACCGTTAGTATTCAGTGCAACAAGTAAGCGAAGGATTTTATGCGCGCGCAACTCATTCTGATAGCGCAACAATAAAGATAAAGGAGTCTTCTGTTGGACAAAAAATGAATCTTTTCCACCGCATAAGAAGCATGCGACTAACGGTTTTTGTCTCACATCAAGGGATTTCGGAGAAAAAAAGGCGCGCATCCTAAAAGGAACTTCCTTGGTCCTTCCTTTTGCTTTGTATAATCCATTCATGTCAGAACATGACCAGACGCCATCACGCCTCATCATACCTGCCATTGAAGAACGATCAGCTTCTCAAGCGTTCCGAATACCTTCGTCCCGTGCTCACCCTGTCGAAGATAGCTTCGAACATTTCAACTTCACCAGTCGCCCTCAAACAAACACCGAGCGTAAACGAAGAATCCGCACAACAACTACGCGGAATTACAAACTTTTCCCTGGAAACAACGTCTTCTTCTTGGGAGGACGGTTATTGACAAGTCGAGCCTATTGGGCCTTTGCTATAGCCCTATTATTTTTATGCTCTCCAGCGGTGTTATTTTGTGTATTCACGTAAGTAAAATGTATAAGCGACATGATAGAAGGTAATTTGTCGTTCGTCTTATATCAAATAGTTGCCCTTGGTTATGGAATCATATTCACCCTGCGGTGCCGATATTTTTTGGCTATCTTTTTATACTAGCCTTCGCATCCATGCTCAAGACGTCATGGACTGATCCAGGGGTAAACAACAGACAATATGTGTAGGCAGATGTGACGGGACGCTTGGCCGGGCCGTCCAAAACGGGATTATGATGTTAACAAACTTATCTATTAGATCCTTCCACGGGATCTCGATCCACTCCCTGCCTCATCTGCAAGCCAAGATGGTTTTGGATACCCTTACGGTGCCATGACAGATAACATCCCACCACCAAAAGAAGTTACCATTAAAGGCAAAACCGTACGATTGAAATACTGTGATACTTGCCGTATCTATCGACCACCACGTGCTAGTCACTGTAAGCAATGCAATAACTGTGTAGGTAGGTGTAACATCGATTTGATTGATTCTTACGGTATCTAAACTTTTTCGTAGAGAACGAAGACCATCATTGTGTCTGGGTAAACCAATGTATCGGCAAACGCAATTATCGACCCTTTTTCACGTTTATCATGACCTGCACAATACTTTGCTGCTATGTTTTTGCATTCAGCTTAACACAGATCATCACATTATACAAGGACCAAGGTTCATTTGATCAAGTGCTGCTAGAAGCCCCTGTCAGCTTCGCCCTGATATTGCTGTGTTTCCTCCTGATCATTCCAGTAGGAAGTCTATCAGGATATCACTGTTACCTCGTACTGCAAGGCATGACAACGCACGAACAGGTAAGAGGCAGGGGAGAAAGGTATTATTGCATCAATAGAATAAACGAAAGCTTTCAGTTGCGTTCTACCATGTCTCTAAATTCTACGGAAGAAAATTTATTTGCGTTCGACAACGCATTTTCTAATATGGTCCACAGCTTGTGTAGGCCACAACCAAAAAGGCAGGTTATATTAGAGATTTGGGGAAAGCTAGATAACGCAGATTTTTTGTTTGTCTAGTTATTTGGCTCGACGGAAATATGCAGAGGAATGGTACGAAATGGATAATACTCTAGCCCATGTCGTGCTGAGCCCTACTGAACCGACACAAACTTTACCCACAAATGTATCTCATGCATTCAAAAAGTCAGTACGCATCTAATGAGAGAAAAAAGAATAGAATGCCTCAGACGTCTCATATCTGCCAATTCCATTTTTAAAGGACATGTAAAGCTATAATTACCATATACCATTAAAAAGAATTATTTCAACTGCAACCAAAGCATAGAATATAATAACATTAAGGATCTATCTCATGGCAACGTTTCCGTGAAGGATGCATGAAGTGGGTTAAACGGGTTATCTCATGCAGTTTAGCCTACACATTACGATAAATGCACATATGCCAATATTTTTAATCGAGAGCTGTCACCTATTGACGCTAATACATCTATCGATCTGCAGTTCGAGCGGGCTATTTATGAAAGGTATAAGTAACTTGCAGATTCACCGTATTCCAGCAATTTGATGATTTAGAAGGATTAAGTGTCCATACAATAAGCAAACAAAAGGACAAAGAATGGTAAGCCCTTACAAAGCCAAACAATGATATCTCACTGCCCCAATCACAAAACACTAGACCTTCCTTTCTGCCCTCTCTTGTCACACTATATCGGGATCTTAAATTCAGCTATAAGAGAGAGTCAACTTAAGTCAGTGGCTGTTCCACGATCAAGCATAGTTATTAGAAAGTATGCCACCTCGAATGAACAATCAGAACCAGGCGACACGACCACTGATGAACGAGATTATAATGCTTAATAAGCTAATTTCACACGTAAGTTGAGCATCACTATGGCTATCCATGTGACACAGCAGCCGTAGGATTTTTTAGAAAAAGCAGCACGCATTCTCGAGCATTTCGCTGCCACTCGAAGCATGTAAGAAGGTGGAAAGAAAAATGTGAACAGTAGTAAAGACAGAGGCAGAATAACCATCAGACAGTAAACTGGATTCTGTAATGCTTGAACCACCGCAGTACTTGATTGATCAGCTTCTACAAAAATGCGACGATTTTGATACAGTTTGTGATCAAATATACTATATGCTGGTATGATCGAATGGTCAATCTCTAAATATCAAGGATGTAAATTAATGATTGTTCCTAGGAACAATCAAAACGCGTGCTACAATTGGATTGGCAGCAAAAGATGGCGCTGCAGTCTCAAGCAGAAAAAGCAGCTCGCGAGAAAGATGATGAACAAGAGAAACAAGAAAATGTTACGGACATGGATACAGATCTATTGTTAGACTTCTCCTCCGAAATGGACGATTCAGCCAACATGCAACAAGATTCCCGCAATGATCAACCATTAGAAGATGAAGATATGGACGAGCTATTGCAGATTCAGAGAGAACGGTTAGAACGGGTTAGAAAAGTGGTTGTGCTTGGTATGGATGCGGAATTGGTTAAAGAGAATCAGAACGATGGAGGTGAAAAGGATGATTTATTATTTTGAAATATATCTCTTATTTCAATGGCACATGATCTCGTTTGAACTTATTAACCACTGGAGATAAGAAAAAACGAATCAATATCTTGGCAATCCAAAAGACCTTAAAACTTACCTCGGGCAATGCCATCGAGACCTTTCGCAAGCTCTTCAAGTGGTGGTCCGAAACTCAATCTTACGAAATGATGGCAAGGAGATTCGAAGAGTTCACGACGTTGTGCGGGCTGTAGATTGGATAGGTTAAGATACAGTTATCTAACAGAAAGAAAAAAGAGCATGATCCTTACGTTTACGTCAAAGAAGATACCAGGGACAACAATGCTGTAAATAGATAAGTATGAATCTCTGGACTGAGGATTTTAGTGAGGACAACTTACACTTTTTCATGCAAACATTCCTCAAAGAAGTTGAGGCCAATATTGATGGGTGACGGCAACGCACTAAGATCCAGCCAGACGTAGAACGTGGCAACAGGAGGAACACGCACTTTGAGGCCTATTTCCTCCAGTCTGTTCAATACATAATCCCGCTTGCTTCGGAAATGGATTTGAAGATGTTTAGCTTCATTCTTGTAAACTTCAGGGTCAAGGAAGGGTATTGCCGCAATCTGAAGCGGATGGTTTGCTCCACCTTTTAAAGTGCCCAACCCTTTAGTGGACTGTATCCTCGGTTAACTTTAAATTTTTTTTTTACCTTCTAAGAAGGATCCACAGCTGTTAACGGAGGAAATGACGGATTTGGGTCCGACAATCCAGCATACACGCCATCCAGGAAGCTAGTGTCAGGAATTGATTAGAATAAACCATGCTCATGTTCGTATTAGACGTGATAAGACAATCAGGACATACTCGGAAATTTTTGGTTAGACCATCAATGATGATCACGGGGTCACGGTTGACGTCTTTATACGACGCATCATCGATAAGTTTTCAGATCCATAACAAATGCAATTGCTTGTCTTACCATCAACGTATTCTGCGATACTGACAGTACGACCATTTTCAGATGGGTCGTGTGAATAGATATACGCCGAATAGAACTCATCCATGACCAAGGTCGTGTGTCTTCGTCTAGCAATCTTGACCAACTCGTGAAGTTCCTCGCCTTCAATCAGCTGACCCGTTGGGTTACGGGGGTTAGAAGCACAGATTAGGCCTAAGCCTCGTCCTGCGATCTCTTTTCGAATTGTATCTGGATCAATGTGATAGTTCGTTTCCTCCTCCAAGGTGGTAGGGATAGGAACAAATCGCTTAAAGATGGATAGCATCTGCTCATAGGCAGTATACTAAGAAAAATGGTTAGTTCCCAATGTATTTATCTTTGTTGTTTAATCTAATATAGATTACCTCGGGTAAAAAGTAACCCACATTGATATCACCAATGGCGGCAGCCACACGTGTCAAGCCAGCACGACCACCTGGAACTATACAGACCTAAAAAGCAACGTACCAATAGCCTCTATGAGTGAGAAAGCAAAAAAAAAAAAAAAAGGAAGAATAAGAAAAAAGCCTTACGTTTTCGAATGTATATTTGGACTCCTTGTCCTTTCGATAAATTTCATTGTAGAGATTAGCTACTGCTGCTCGAAGCTCTTTGGTGCCAGAGGCAGGGGCATATTCCATGGCAGCTGCAGGGATTTCGATATGGGTTGGTTTATCCACACACCCATCAATGTGTCCCACTATACAAAAAAGAAAAGGGTTTGTGTTCTGCTCTGTTTGTTACTCAGAGAAAAAAGTATACCTTCGGGGGCACCTTGGCCAAAGTTGGCTAGTAAAGAACTTTTTGTGAGAACCTAATGTACTAACTGAAAGAAACTCTACTTTCTCTTACCCCATTCTGTATTCCCGTAGTAGAAACCTAGTTTTGATGCACGGTCGGTGACATAGATGACTCCAGTCTGGCTTGGATGCTCTATGCCATAGATATGGCCTTCATCGTTCTTGCGACTGGCCTTGTTCGCGTTACCAGCGTAACTTCTCCAAGTCTGGTGCGCGTGAGAATCCGCTTCGCTATTTGTGAACCTATTAGCAAACGAGAACTTTGAAAGCTTAGAGACTTACCTATGAATTTGCTCGATGACTTTTTGGGCAATATCGTAAAAATGGAATCTCTGTGTTCCTGAACCCGAGCTAGTTGGGCGTGAGTCATTTACATCGTTTGCAGATAGCGACATCGAGATTAAGTTTTTTAGAAGAAAATGGAAGCAGAATCCAAATGATTTCTGGGACCCCTTCTCTTTTATATACAGTGTTTAAATGGGTGTGCAACCCTGATGATTACAGCTGTTGCTCCTTGGGGGGAGCGGGGAAAAACATAGTGCCGGGCTCTTGGGGAGCCAACGAACAAAGCGAAATAGCGTTGCCAAGAAGCGATAACACTGAGGCACATGGCCTATTTACTTTTCTCCTTTTGAGTCCCGTTCATATTTCTATAAAAATGAACATATACGACGAAACGTCCGATCATATCGGTCATCAAATTGAATAATGCTAACGAGAAGCTGATAGCAACCTTGTGAACGCTTTTATTTCGATATTTCGGAAACTTGTACAACAATGAATATGGTTATATTTCAAGATCGCTTAAACCATCTTCTCACGGAGGCTAGTATGGGACCCACCAAACGTTCGGCAAAGAAGGGTGTCATAGATACTGAAGCCGCAACGCGTAGAGGCATCAATACCTTTGCAGCAAAATAAACTTTTTTTTAGTTCAACTCCAATTTACTTCTCAGCTAAACAAGGTAAGCCTATGATATACCTTGACGATGGCATAAGTGGTCGCCAGGTTAACCATTACCCGATTCTGAGGTTCCAACGGTTCGTATCCATAACGCGCTCTCAGTTTGCTCATGATCCGGTTTCCCTCAGCCACGACCTCGTCTGGTACGGGTACTTCCCAACTGACACGATCCAGTACATAGTAGATGAAGGGGAATGGGACAATTGCAGTAACTTCATGCAGCACCGCAAATGTTGTTACGTAGGATGCAGGCTTGTCACGAAACTGTTGCGCATACTTACGCCAACCCCTAAGTACAGGTGTAGAAGTGGTCGTCAAAAAACGTGCCTGACGCCGCCATACGTAGGATGACAGTAAGTGTGACCGAGACAACATGGCTCTCCCACAAGCCATTCCAGCCGCCCTTTCGTGGTCCGTTCGACACCCAGATTTTCCCAAAAACGAAAAATGAGGCAAATGAGGTTATGTTACACAACGCTCATCTACGTTACCCTTGCCACAGCAGACAGCGCGGGTCCCGCCCTTCACAGCAATATTCAGTGGGATATCTATCCCGAGAAAAGAGATGTGGCTGCTGTATAACCGTACTAGGTGTCAAAACCCATCCTAGCTTACACATTTACATCGAAAAACGCATCAAAGATTGAATTGTGCCCTGTGGCTCCAGCACGCAAAATAAGGAAAATGATTTATTTATTTCTCAGTAGTATCCCCTCATATTCAAGGAAGCTCCATTTAACTGTCCCTATCCGATATGTTCTGGTGCGTAAGCTGTTATGGGTAGCATGGGCCCAGTCCTTTGTTTACCTTCATTGTTCCAAAGCCTTGAGAAGAGTAAGAACGCAAGAGAAAGAAGAGCATCCCACTCCGGGAAACAGGGCTCATTACTTTTTGGCCCTCAAGAAGTTAACGAGGGCTTGGAATCAACAAGAGTCAAAGGAACGAAAGGTCATTTGAGTAACTCCCTTTTGATTTCTTTTGTCCGATCCCGTCGCGTCGCCAGTTTTTTTTTTTCTTTATTCCAGCATTTTGTCGCCGTTTGAACTTGCGTTCATAGGCAGATAAAGACAAATGGTTAACAACAGTCGCCATGGTTTTTGTCTGTAACCGTAGCCGAGAAAGAATTGAAGGAGATTCGGTGTCAAATATATTGCTGCGATGAAACACGCTAAGCTTCTCACGTTTTAGCATTTCCTAGTATCTGTGATAGACTTCTAATCTCCAAAGGAACAGGCCCAATAGATTATAGATCAAAAGGAAGCATTAGATACGATTTTCTATAAGAACCTTTTGCGTATTAGGACTGATGAAAATCATCAGCAGATCTGTTAAATGTATGGTATCCAATCGCCTCATTATTGTCCGTTAGACGGGAATACTTTGACAAAGTCTTTATTTCAGATTTAATGATTAATGGGAAAAAAAGGAGCTTAGTTTGTACAAGAAAGAGGAAAAGGTTTTAAACAAAAAAGTATACACAAAATGTTTTTAAGCTTGCTTGCCATGCACCTTTTCGATCAACAACGCAACAACGCTAGAAAGAGAAATAATAGTAAGTAATCTGGCAGAAACAAAAGTAAAACAAAAAGCAGATAAACTTACTTAGGATCGGCAAGAGTGGAAATGTCACCAAGCTGATCTTGTTCACCATTCACGATCTTGCGCAAAATTCGGCGCATAATCTTACCGCTTCGGGTCTTAGGATGTTCGTTCACGACATAGACACGCTTGGGTGTAGCAAAAGGACCAATGATCTTGCGTACTTGCAAGGTCAGCTCTTTCTCCAAACCTTCAGCAGCATCGATATGAGGCTTCAGAGACACGAAGGCATGAATGCACTGGCCGGTGAGCTCATCATGACCTCCAATAACAGCGGCTTCGGCAACAGCATCATGGTGAACCAAGGCAGATTCGATTTCAGCGGTCGACAGACGATGGCCGGACACATTAATGACATCTAAATGGTGCAAAACATAATATCGGTGAATATTCCATCGCCCTTTTCCTTTTCGCGTTCATATCTCTATCGGGACATTACCATCCACGCGTCCTTGGATCCAGATATATCCGTCCTTATCACGCAGAGCACCATCACCAGTGAAATAATAGCCAGGATAAGGCTTCAAGTAAGTCTCCATGAAACGATGATGGTTGTTGTACACGGTACGAGCCATGGACGGCCACGGTTGGCGGATAGCCAGTACACCGGTCTCATCCACGGTGGTGAGTTCTTTGCCAGTGGTAGGGTCAAGCAAGATGGGAGAAATTCCGAAGAAAGGCAATGTAGCCGAGCCAGGCTTGGTGGGGGTAGCACCAGGCAGAGGGCTGACAATGATAGATCCCGTCTCCGTCTGCCAGTAGGTGTCCACAACAGCGCAACGCTTTTGACCCACCTTCTCGTTGTACCAATCCCAAGCTTCGGGGTTAATTGGTTCTCCGACTGAACCGATCACACGAAGCGTGGAGAGGTCATAGCCTTCAAGCCATTGGTCACCCAAACGACGCAGGGCACGAATAGCGGTAGGAGCAGTATAGAACTGAGTAATCTTGTGCTTTTGGACAAGATCCCAGAAACGAGATGGGTTGGGATATGTAGGAGTAGATTCGAAAAGAACAGTTGTACCGCCAAGCACAAGAGGACCATACACGAGGTAGGTATGACCAGTAATCCAACCGACATCACCAAGACCTAGACATCAGCAACAAAAACCCATAACCATCAGAAAAACTGCTTTCCCTTTTCTCATTCTTTAAAAGCTCCAAGCAGAGCAACTTACATGCGAAAATATCCTCGTCATGATAGTCAAAGATGTACTTGACAGTTGCGCCAGCGCCAAGCAAGTAACCACCTGTGGTGTGCAAAATACCTTTGGGTGCACCGGTTGAACCAGAAGTGTAGAGTAAGAACAAGGGATCTTCGGCATTCATCGGCTCGGGAGGACAGAAGGCTCTGGCCTTCTCCATTTCCTCGTGCCACCACAGATCACGATCTTCGACCCACGACACGGGAGAACCAGTGCGACGATAGACAAGAACATGCTCGATATGGGTTTGATGATCGCGCAAAGCATCGTCGACAATGCGCTTGGTGGCGATGTTCTTACCACCACGTCGACCTTCATCTGAAGTGATCACGACGCGTGCAGCGCAGTCCACCATACGGTCTCGAAGGGATTCAGCAGAGAAACCAGCAAAGACGACGGAATGAACCGCACCGATACGGGTACAAGCCAAGATAGCAACCACGGTTTCGGGAACCATGGGCATGTAGATAGCCACATTATCACCCTTGCGGATACCAAGGTTCTTCAACACGTTGGCCATACGACAGACATCTCGAAGAAGTTCACCGTAGGTGATATGGCGCACTTGATCAGGCTCGTCACCTTCATGGATGATGGCCACCTTGTTAGGATTCTTGATGGCATGGCGATCAACACAGTTATAGGATGCGTTCAGCTCTCCCTCAAGGAACCAGGCAACATCTCCTTCCTCGAATGAACCATGGCGCACTGTTGTAAAAGGCTTAGACCATGTAAGCAATTCACGAGCAAGCTAGAGAGAAAAAGGAAACAGATCAGCAAAAACGAATTACGCCCATTGCCCCAAGCCCCTTGTATCACAAAATCATTTTATCTCTCTTGGAACTTTCAATTTACATTTCCAAAGAATTTGTCAGGTTGTTCCACGCTCTCTTTCCACATGGCTTTGTATTTATCGAGCGAATTGATATGGGGTGTAGGACATTGCTTAGCATCCAGGAGACGAGCTGGAACTTGATGAACTGGAATGTTATCGTCGTGTACGGTCATTGTTGATAAAGAGACACCAGAGGTTGGGGAGGAGGGAGAGAAGAGAAAGAGAATGGAAGAAGACTTTGTTCTTAATTTTTTTTGTTGGGGTAGCAACCATTTTATAGATTTTCCCGCTTTGGGTCCGCTGCGTCTTTTTTGTTGGGTTAAATTTTCCAGGGCAACACTAGAGCAACATGGTCGGAGTGATACCATGCGTGCGGAGTATTTCTTTATAGTATCAACTATACATATCGGGATTCGGCTTTGTTGACCAAAGTTCATCGGCAAGTACATTTGCCAATTTTCATTCGTTGCGTAGAAACCTGCACGTGTAAGACAATCGATGTTTAACAAGTTTTTTTTTTCAAAATGATAAAAGAGCGGAAAGGGAGGGAAAGAAATGCCTAGTAAAAGATAGATAAACCAAAAAAGCCCGTTAAATGTGGGAGACACAAAGTTTAAGCAGAGGGAAAAACGTTTGGACGGATCGGATCTAGTCTGGCTTTTATCAGATATCCCATAAACTGCAACGCAGCCGCGGCGCATAGAGCTCTACAGGAAGGACCCTCTGATGTTTAAACTTTTTCCAATGTGTGATCAACTTTTGACAGGTCCTTCTGTCCCACACTTTGCATTTTGACAGTTTTCTGCACTTCCGTTTCGTTTTTCATTACATCTTTTTCATCAAGAAAAATATTCACACTTAGCTAACTTTATTTCGCTATCTATGATACCTGATTGGTTCCATATTTTGAGGCATCACATGCCACCTGGTTTCTCCATTCAGTACAAAGTTTGTCGTACCGATGATTCCATTTTCCCATGAAGGCATTAAAAGCAGAAAATGATAAACGATTAGCCAGAATAAGGCTGAAACCTTGATGAAACTTGGTAAATCAACATGCTACTTCTTCACTGATTTAAGTAATTGCATGATGATGTAAGCCATCGTTTATCTATCACCAATGGTCACATCTGCATGAATGATTACTTCTGACTCGTATCTTTTTATTTTCCACCCCACAAAAAAACAGTGGGATTTTCTCCACAATACGGAGTGGGTATATTCTTTAGCAGAGTTTTTCTTTTTCCTCTAGTGGGTATCCATAGGTCGGTCGTTTAAAATAAGTAACACAAATGTAGATCGTCTGTGTACACAACATGGAACCATTCCTGGATTCTATGATCAAATACACTAAAATATTTAACGTCTATCCTTGCGTTTCCAAAACACAAGGAGCATAAAAATAAAGACATTAAACACGCCTATACATGCTATGATGGCTACGTTACGCCATCGATTCGCATAGTCCCATTCATACGTAATACTATACATCTCAGACCCGGTTCGGTAAGGACAGTAGCCACACTGTTCCGGTTGCACGGCGTTCGGATTTGACAGATAGCCCGACGCACCGGATGCAAAGAACTCTCCGAGGTAAGCAGTACAGGTGACATTAGGTGGCGGTGTAAATCGAATAAGTTCTTGATCTAGGCATTGCACTATCATATTCCCCAACTCGTTTACAGCCAGACCTTCAATATAATAATGGAATGGATCTATGCTCCCACATGCTAACAATGAATGAAAAGGAGAAAGCAGATATGGGGAATAAAGGACTTACTTAGCCAGTAAAACCAGGAACTCCAGAATTTTGGCATGGTCTTGATTGATTGAAACATACCAGCAAATAAGGCAAGTAGCATAATGATCAAAGGATTTAGCACCGCTGCCACGGTTGGATTCTCTGCCACAGAAGCAATCACAAAGCCAAGAGTAACAGCCCAGAAGACAAAGAAGATGGTGATGCAATAAAAATACCCAACGGCGGTAGACGTATTGGTTAGGCCAGCTGTCCAGTATGAACCAAACATGAAGAACGCAGCCATGAATAGTATATAGGGTAACTCCACTAGGATAATCGACAGCGCAAAAGGAATCCATCCATAATAACGGGACGCATGCTCCCTCCGGAAATATTGACGTTCCATCATAAACTTAGGTTGTGCAAGAATAATCAATGTGTTTGCCATTAGAAACGTGGCAAAGAGAGCAAATAGTCGATTTCGAATGTCTGCATAAGCGTCCGCCATCTTCCAATAGGTAAAACCATTAAGTAAGGAGCCGACCATGATGTTCAGAAATCTTCCAACGTTATAATCCGGAGACCGCCAGTATGCCAGCACCATTCGACGGTGAATTAGATAAAACTGAGTCCAGAAAGACGTCGCATAGGTTAATACTTTGTTTCGCGGTTGCTGATGGACAATGGCGCTCGAGCGAAGATGGATTTCCTCAAGTTCATCCTGAAGTTTTTTAGCTTCCATGGAACGAGCCCAAATAGCTGCCCAGTCTGTGACATCAATGCCATTGTCCTTGCGTCCATCTTTAGGATTTGTGCCAGCCAAGCTCAAAATATATTCAGCTGGATTCAGGTCCGGGGTACACTTTGGCGCACCGTGCGATTGGAAGTATCCAATGACAGTGCGCGCATCTCGGCCAATTTCCCCATGATAAGCTACTTGTCCGTCATTAGCAAGAAGTAACAGGTGATCAAAGTATTCAAACAAGATAGCAGAAGGTTGATGTATGGTACACAAGACTGGCCAACCGGCATTGGCGAGTTTACGAATAAAACGGATAATATTGAATGAGCTCTGAGCGTCCAGACCGGATGTGGGCTCGTCTAAGAAAAGTAACCGAGGTTTGGCCACCAATTCAACGCCGATAGTGAGTCGTTTGCGTTCTTCAACAGAGATACCAAAGCCACTCTCGACAAGGCCAATTTGTGCGTCTGCAATAGCCTCCATTTCCAAAAGGTGTATGACCTTTTCGACGTAATCATCCTTCTCCTCTCTGGACACCTCTGAAGGCTGTCGAAGATAGGCTGAGAACTGAAGCGCCTCGCGAACGGTCACTGCAGGTTGGTGCACATCGAGTTGTTCGCAATAACCCGTTGTTCGTTCAAAGTCGCTGGTCAGTGCCTCTCCGTTTAAATAGACCCGTCCGGTCACTTTGCCGATTGTCTTGCGGCGGGCTAGAACATCGAGCAACGTTGTTTTGCCTGCGCCAGACGCTCCCATCAGAGCAGTTAGGTGACCAGGCTTAATGACACCTCCAACATCTCGAAGTAACTGGACAGAACCTCCCTTGGTGAGTACGGTGTAGTTGAGATGTTGCCAGCTAAAGGTGGTTCCTGTTGCTATTTTCTCCACTTCCGCCACTCTCTGCGTTTTCTCTTCGGATTTCAGGTGTGTGGTTGATTGAGGAGCCTTTCCGGGAAGATACAGCTTGGTTTGTGAACCCATGTTAGAAGCACCTCTCCATTCCATTGTCAGTGCTGTTAGCAGCGCAAAGAGCAGAAAGAAAGCAACGACGACAATGAAATCGGGGATCCAGATTTGCCATGGATTATAACTAAGCTCTTGCAACAGATAGTTGTCTCCTTCGGCAAAGCTTTCTCCCTCTTGCCGACCTGTCATTGTGCAAACCTTGTATTTCCAATCGTTATAACCTGTGTAATGAACCGTTAGACACAGGATACAGAGAAGGATGTGAAACCTACCAGGACCAAACGGAACGGAATTCCCTTGCCCTTCGCATGAATAGCGTTGACCATGCATCTCGTTTGTCAATAAAGTCTTGTAAACGTAAGCCAGTGGGTTGATCCAGTATAGCCTAATACGCAGAACGGTGAACAAACGTTTTCTTGTTATGATAACTAGCTACCATTTTAACCAAGGATGCATGGATGATACATGTATCTTGAAAATACAAGTAAGATATGTTAGTCACTTTGTCTGGTATAGAGGGGAGAACTTACAGCGAAGCCAGCGTAAGGTAACAGAACATTGACTATGACGCTCGAAAGTTGTGTGGCCATGAAGAAAGTAGTTGCAATAGCACCAAAGAAACGAAAGAAACCGTTCATTGTCATGACGAGAAAAAAGATAGTGATAAGGAACGTAAAAAACTTGGCTGCTGTGAGATCGAACCCCATCAAGAAATAAGTGCACAGCGAAAACAAGACAGCTTTATTTGCACGGTTAGAACAAGAAACTTGGCTGAAAACGCTACTGATTACCTTGAACAAGGGCAAACGGGATATCCATGACGACCTGGGCAATATACAAGGCTGAGGGTCTATATAGTGCGAAATGTTTATGTTTCTCCAGGACTGGGCGACCCATAAGGAATCGGATAAGTTCAGCTTGAGAGACCAGGGTATTAAATAGCACTGTGAAAAAGATGGCGCCGGCACGCCCGTAAGCGCCCGTGGCATCAAGAGGGATATTGTAAAAGCAGGAACCCATAATTAATCCCTGGATCAAGATACTGCCATAACGTGCGATTAAAGCGTATTTATCTTGAATAAGCAAATGGAACTGACGGATGGTGAGAGACCGGACTTGTTGATAAAATGAGACCACGTAGGGAGAAGGTGGTAGCAAGCATCTCCGTGATTTCTGGGCCGAATCCTTGTTTTGCGACATGCTGTTTTGGTATGATTCTAACTGATCCATCATATCCTTTCCTACGACTGAACGCAAATAGCATGATTCAAATTGATCAGGTGTTTGGGGAACAGAGCCAGAAAATCCTGGTGCTATTTGACGCTCGAGTGGATTAGCGATACCGGTTAGGAAATCCGGAACTGATTTCCTAGGAGGACAGTAAAATCCCAAGGATTCAAAGTAATGCTTTGCCTGGAAAGCGGGACCGAAATACATACAATGACCATCATCCAGGAGCAACACCTTGTCAAAAAGGGAAAACATAGCATCGGAAGCCTGATACAAGGTGACGATCGTTGTCTGCTCCAAGATGTCTGTCATTGTTCTTAGAGAGTGAATAACAGCCAGGGCTGAAGTAGAGTCCAATCCACGTGTAGGACAATCCCAACAAGCAATCGCACTTTGCGTTGTCATCAGCTCAGCAATCGACAGACGTTTTCGCTCTCCTCCTGATAGGCCGCGCAGGAAAGCGTCACCGACGGTTGTATCCGTCTGGTTGGTGAGCCCGACCGTCTTGACAAGGAGTTCCAGCGTTCTAGCTTGCGTAACTTCTTTGGGTTCCCTTGCACTTCCGCGGATTTTGGTGCGGAGGGTTTGCTGAAGGGTTTCCTTGGTCGTCAGTGTCGGGTAATGATGGTCTTCCTCGTCATGATAGACAACTCGGCCACGATAATCTTTGGTAAACACGTCTTTATCCGATTCACAGGCTACATAGCAAACTTCTCCGTCAATGCTGAGAAAGGACTCTCTCAGATCAGACAACACTTTGAGAAGGCTGGTGCATCCAGCTCCTGGACGTCCCAAAACGAAAAGCATTTCACCTTCTTTACAGAAGCCATTCAACTTGTTGAGGATAATCTTCTTGGCTTTGGATTTTCCGAGAAACGGTAGCAGATCCGTTATTTTGTTTAAAACCGTAGGTATAGTGTGGGCACCGGCACCGAGACCCTGCAAGAAAAGCAAACATGGATCAACACAAAGAATGACTCGATGGGATCAAGTGGCTTTTTGTACCTCTACTGTTAAATTCTTCCAAACCAACCCTAGCTTTTGATGATCACGTCCTTCAAGCCTTTGGTCCTGAAGCAGTTCTTTCATATATCCAGCCAGAGCGAATGTGGCGTCGGCGCCTATTTCTAGCTGCTCGAAATCTAACGATCGTGTATGAATGGGCGACACATCATACTCAATTAGGCTAAAGTGGTTCTTTGTTGTAAATTATCTTGTTTCAGACACATGGGACATTGCCAATCTGTCTTTTACCTGGTGGATTCATATTGGATGATGGATTTACGGTTGTAAAAGCGATCGACGACTTTTCCGTTATGGTTTGTACAGATTTCTTGTCTGGTATGGAATATTTTACGTCGCGATTCATGATTTCCAACGATTCTTCACTAATCATCTTGATCGCTTTATATACATCGGTGATCCACGGTTTTCTTTTTCTCCGGCGGTTCTTACGGAAGTATATCTTCCGTATGTTACACAATTTCCCATTTTTGGAATGATCAGCAAAAGGTTAAACCACAAATTGGATATATAAATACGACCATACTTCTTCTAAACCCTTCCGTTTGTTTATGTTGCTTATATTGCTGATAGTCTATATCATCGAGCCTTTGTAAACGTGCGTAAATTTAAGCAAAAAGACTGAAAATATTGAATTTTCATCCAATAAGGGTAAAAGGTTCATAGAAGTAACAGATAGGCTTCAACGTTGCGAGAGAAACTGCGAGTGTTAAAGGTTGTAATATCGTGTTATCGTAGGGACCCCAATGGTGCATAGTCTGACTGGAATGACGGTTTTCTATTTGTCTCTGGTAATTGCCAGCAACAATGGAGATACATGGCTGTGGCACGCACTATGCACTTGAATGCATTGAGACTGGTTTGTTCAGTGTCGTTTATTATGAAAAGTATGGGATTCTCTTTGGAACTTATCTATATACCTAAAGAAATTCCATAAGATTGGATATATGTACCGCATCAGAGATAATGAATTAATCAACTGTCAAAGAGAAAGTGCGTTTTACTTAAGAGGCTTTTTGGATTGAATGCATTAGCGGTAAACACAGGTTCCTGTTGGTTATTATCAATTTCTATTAGTTTGCTTCAATTCCTTTTGTCCATTAGGATAAAATAAGAAATTCGTAGCTTATCATCGGCCGCTTCCCATGAGGCTGTTGCAATGAATAAACTGGTAAGGAATGTGTTGGGAAACCTTAGTTTGTACTGAGTATTCAGTGACAGGAACAATCTTTCTTATTAGAGCATTGATGCCACGCGCTCTGTGCTGGGATCAATTGAGGGTGAATAGTCTATATCGCATGATGCAAGGTGTAGAGATGGCGAAATAACGTTTCATTTATTGCTCTTAAATGCAATATCTTGCTATGACCGAGTTTTCGTCTATGACGGAACCAAGTTTATGCAATAAGCAATCATTTCCTCCCTATGACATATTAACGGTGTATATTTAGTTTATTCTTCAAACTTTTCGTTCATAAGATGCGGAAATTCTTTGCAGCAGCGTAGAATTGTTCTTGAATAACTACATGATGTTGTATAATTTCCTGTACATTAGTAAGCGATTTTCAACACATACTATTCTTGCCATAGATAGAAAATCTTCTTACAGAAAGCTATCAAATAGGACGGTTTTGGCAGAAAGTATGCAACTGCTTTCTTGTTGAAGTTAAGAAGACTATTTGTTTTACGCTACGGTTTGTCTTAATAGTTAGTGTTCCAGATTTTGCGGCAGCAAATGAATCAAACCTTATGTTACTGGAACCATATGAAGTGCTTCCATGTTTTCCACTGTCACACTGACCGGCGGGAAACGGTCGTGTCAGATAACTTGCAGTGGTGACTTTGAGGCTAGCTTATTCAGTTTTCACCGCTTCTCAAATAACTAGAGAAAAGGAAATGGAAAGTCGAGAGAACAGTGTTTGTAGAGACTGTAAAATCTTTGGTAGTTCCTTAAACGTCTAGATCAAATCACGATGCTTTGCTGACACTTAGCATACCTGTTCCCATTCATGGCTGCTTGTCCAAAAAAAAAAAAATAGAAGACCAATCCGATTCGAAGAATAATGTCAGAATTGGTTTCCAAACGTTCGGTCGGAAACCCACCGTGCGTAGATCATATGAAATTTTTTGTCGTAACTTTAGAAGTCCATAGAACGTATCATTACTTACAAATACACAGGACAAATCATTATAAATCAAACAATGAGAAAAACTATAATAAGCGGCATGGTATAACGTTTCATACGCAAAGAAGATCCAGACAGTGTTCAAGAGCAACGTAATATCGATGTGGCAGTCATTAACTGATCTGTTATTTAGATCATGCTCCATGATTTTCAACCATCCCAACAAAAAGAAAGGCTAGTATATCGTAGATTGTTGCTTAAACATAAGATTGACCGGTCTTTTGATATGAATGATTAAGTTTACAAGGATATCACCCCGCTGGATGATCAGTCAACAGATAGTAAAAAACCGACCTGTTTGAGAAACAACGAATTTAGAAGGAGAAAGAAACCTTCTTATTTTTAGTGGCATAGTTGGAGTCCTAGAAAAGCAGCCAGATGATTTTTTTTTTTGTGGCAAGAACGAGTTTGAAGATACGTTTTGATTCATCAGCTGAATCATTGGTCATTTTCGTTTTGCAAGAAACTACGCGATTGGCTCAGTCTACTCCTGATCATTGATCATTGTCGTGTTGCACAGACAGCGTTTGATGGTCGGCCGTTTCTTTTGGGAAAAGTTACTCTTTTCACTCATGCCAATAAAAATTTTCCCATGGACAGAAATAAATGCTACGCGGGCTTGTTTGTAGAACACGTTGGTACGCCTATTCTGAATTTTTATCCTTTCTCCAAAAGCCAACGCTTGCTAATGAATTTTGTTTTGAAAACCTTTCGTAACTAGATCGTCCGAGGAATGTTGCGCTGTTCATAGAATATGTGTGGGGTAGCGGAGCACGCAATTGTGTGTTTCCTAACGACTGTTTGTCCCTGGTTGCGGTGAACAACGATAGCACGGATAAAATTCCCTTTTTAGGCAAGTGGACATCACAGTTTGATCTGTATCACTAGGCAATCAGTGTTGCTGGTATGATCGATAGCAAGCACGGCCCGCGTATAATTCTGTTGGATTCGATACGATGCATTATTGAAACAGAGTATGTAGCTATTACTCGTTTGTTTGTTTGGTAACTTTCCGAAAAGGGTCTAACCAATGGTAGCATAGAAGTACGGTCCTGTGAAACAGGGTCCACAGGAACTATTCTTTAAACGTGCTTAGGGTATAGTGTTATAGTTGACAGGACTCTTTGCAGGAAGACTCAACACCGATTTTCCATGGCATCTTCCTTACGTCTCCGTGTTTCGTACTCCTAAAATGGAAGAAATAAGGCGGGGAAACGCTCATGTCTGCGGGCGAACAAAAAAGAAAAACTTGTCACCTCTTAACGAGCACTCGTAAGGAAAAAATTTTAATTCCCGTGCTAGGTTTTGTTGTATCATACCATTTACTACGTCGTGAGATTTTTAAAAAGTGTGCCCACGATACACACATTATGCGCTGAAACATGTGGCCCCGAATTCTTGTACATCTATTCGATTTGACAAACAAAGTTTTGCTGTGTTTAAGATTGTAAGAAAGTCAAGGATATCTTCACAGTATTCCTAACTGGAGAAGCAATTTCTAGAAAGTGACGGAGAAGTAGTAGTATTGTGTCTTGTTCTAGTTAAAATACTTCTTCACACGATCCATTGACATGACATGTCACCAGGATAGTGCGGTCTTGTTGCAGCCGGCCCGCTTGTTGTTTGGAAGGCAATTGACCTCAATCATACTAGCCTTTTCTCGTAGGCAACACAATACGGCAGAATCAAGGTTTTATTGTGTCACCATTGTTGTAAAAAGAAGAGAAAAAATTGGAAAAAAGAATACCGCATCGTTTGTATTCCTCGGTATATTTAAGAATATGACCGAAATTGGTGTAATCAATTCAATAGCTCGTCTGATATTTGCAGTACTAGATCCGACTCTTGCAAGAAGTGTGACATGAGAGAAAATAACGAGTTCTTGATCTTCGAAATCAGCTTTCTGAAGGAATTGTAATGGGAAGTCGAAATCTGTGGGTATTTCACATGAGGCTAACTGTTATTGGTAAACCCGTTTGTGTATCCTGCTGAACGTTGAGCAACGGCCAGTTTTTAGGAACGCTCGGTGTGGAGAATTCCTTTCTGATTTTTGTGATTCAGCCCTAAAAATATGTAGCATATAAAGCTTTGGTGTACACGTCTATAAAGATCATCTCACGCCCCTTCCTTCTTTGCGTTTACCTCTTTTTTACGACTAGTACCTTATAAACAAACAATTCTTCTCCATTCATTACACTTATTTTACTCAATTAAAATCCCGGAAGTATGACGGAAGGGAATGAACCATTTCCTGCACCCGCAGACGACCATTATCATTCGTCCAGAGCGCAACGGTTCGTCGAAGACGGTTATTACGAAGAATACACAGAAAAGCCAGCAGCGCCACCGCGACAAAGATTCTACAAGAAAAAGAAGTACTGGATTATTTGCTCGATTATCACTGTTATCCTCATTGTCGTGATCGTGCTTCTTGTGCTCTTCGTCGCGTTTCCTAAAATCGCCCAATCGGTAATGAATGGCGCCGGAGTCGATGTGGAAGCTGCGCAGATCACCTTTACACCACCAAACAATTTGCACGCTTCGGTAGCTCTACTAAAACGTGACCAACCTGATGGCAACTCGACGTTCTACATGAGTATGAAGAGCAAGATGACGAACACAGGCCCTTTCTCTGCAGATATAAAATTTGATAACCCTATCGAAGTACAGTATAAAGGTGCTACGTTAGGTTATATTAACTTGCCTGGAACACATGTCTCTGGTGGATCAGGCACCCTCGATGCCATCACTCAGTTCCGTATCAAAGACCAAGAGAAATTCGCGTCATTCGCGCGTGAAATGTTGGCCGTTCCTAAGTTTACCTGGACTCTCAAGGGTCAAGCCGAGATTACAGCAATGACTAGGTAAGAAGATTGCATTTTTTTTTTTCAGTCGCCATAACTGACTTTTAAACAATTAGAACGGCAAAAGTTGACCTTAACAAAGATCTTGTTCTTGATGGCAAGTGATAAAAATCTCCGTGATTCCCATCCTGTGTAGATAGGTACATAAAGCTGACATGCCTCTCTCTCTTTTTAGGTATGAATGGCTTTCCTCAAGTGAGCATTAAGTCGTTCCAGCTTCCATCTGATGCGCCGCAAGGTGGTATCAATGTGGAGCTCGGCACGGTCCTGGTCAGTCCTTCTCCCATTGGTGTCCAGCTCGGAACTATCAAAATGGGTGTGGGGTACGATGGCGTCGATCTCGGTCTCGTAGCTGCTGAAAACATTACTCTTCAAAAGGGAGAGAACAACATCGTCCTCAAAGGTGTCTTGAAAAAGCAAACGGACCAAGCTGCGCTTGACAAAATTGGCGTCTTGTTCTCCAACTACATTGCCGGTAAACTGTCTAATACCACTGCCACTGGCCTTTCCTGTGCTCCTGATGGTGTGAATCCTGTCACCTGGCTTTCCGATGGCTTCAAGTCCGTCCAGCTGAATGTCGCTTTGGCTGCGCCAGAACCTCTGAAGTTGATCAACTCTGTGAGCATGGGTTACTTGGATCTCAAGTTCTCGCCGGATGCTCCGTATGCTCCCGTTGCGTCTGCGCCGGCCGTAGTCGCGGGCTTCTCGATTCCATTCGGCTTCTCGCTCAATATCACCGAGGTCCAACAGAGCATCGCTTTGGGTACCAATACCACAGATTTTGCTGTCATTCAAGTTCCATACGTGCCATCTCAAAGCGATCAGAAGACAGGCAAACTCCAATTTGCTCTGAATAACAACGCCATCTCCGCTCTTCCTGGCAAAGAAAGCGTGTTCAATGACTATACCTATGCATTAACTGCCAAGGACCTCTACACGTTCAGCGTGGCTGGTAATGCTTCCACGAAAACACAGACGCCTATTGGCCCTATCACTCTTTCTGGAATCACGTTCAAAGTTCCTACAAGTCTTCACGGTCTTCAGTTCTTAAACAGCACGCCAACAGTTATCAACAGTCTGGACGTCGTCGGCGGAACCGAGCAGAACTTGCAGTTGGCCATCAATGTCAGCATGACCAATCCTTCTGATTTCAGCATCTCTACAGGCGACGTCAGCTTTGCCATGAAGGCTGATAATGACCGTCTTGGAACGGTGACACTCAAGAACCTGACTCTGGTCCGTGGTTCCAACACAGTGATGGCTTCTGCAGAGTTTAACCCCAAGGCTTCCAGCACCGGTCAGAACCTTCTGAGTACCTTCGTCATGGGCAAGGACAATGCTGTTGATATCGCCGGTTTCGACGCATCGACCAACATTGCTTCTCTTATTGGCGGTCTTGAACAAGTATCTATTGGTTCAACTCTACCAGGTCTCAAGTCCCCTCTTATCCAAGGATCCACTCTGCAGGTGCTGCCAGATTCTGTGACCACAAATGTTGTTCACGTTCAGGTCAAGATCGCAAACCCTTTCTCAGCGGGATTGACTATTACCAAAGTGGTATCTGCCGTTACTTATGAAGGCATGCCAGTTGGTAATATCAATCAAGATATAAGCAGTAACCCTATCGTGATTCCGGGTCATGGAACTGTCGACTCGCCTCCTCTTAACATGGAAATGAATCTGGAGCCAGCTGTGGTCGCTATGTTGATGCGTGATCTTGCTGTCAAGGCCAACTTGGACACACATCCTTTGGATGCCCTGCTTGGTATGGGCGGTTTCCACGTTCAGGGTCAACAAAGCATTGCACCTGATGCCAACTTGTTCAACGGTTTCAACATTTCGAACTTCGTCATGGAAGCTATGAAGAGCTTGAAGGTCGATCTGCAGTTGGAATCTGGCTTGACCATCGGTCAATACAAGAATGATCTTCGGTTTGCCCAAAGCAACGTTGCCACTGCTACGGATAGCTCAATCACACGCTTGATTCCTATTGTTGGTCAGCCTATCGTACAACAGATCGTTGAAGGTGCCAAGCTCTCATTCGAATCCATCATCTTGTCCGCACCAACCGACACCAGCTTCAAGGTGCAAATGAAGGGTTCTATCACAAACACCGGTCCAATGGCTGCTAGTATTGGGTTCCCTCAACCATTGACGGTTGCTTGGGAAGGCAAGGAAATTGGCAAGGTTTCCATGCCAGTCATCCAAGCACAGGCCAATGTGGGCGCACAGTTCGATGTCAGTGGTGATTTCTCGGTGACCGATGGCGCTCATATGACGAAGTTTGCAGCCTACATGATTAACAACGATAACTTCCTTTGGGACATTTACACCAACGACGTTAGCGTCAGTGCTCTCGGTTTCACCTTTAACAACATCCATATGGAAAAGTTCGTTAAGCTCACTGGTGCCAAGGGCTTTAAGGATTGTGTAACCATCAACTCGTTCGATCTACCGGCTAACGATCCTGCGGGTGGCATTCAGCTCATTGCTCAAACAACGATCAGAAACCCAAGTCAAGTCGGCTTCAACCTCAATGGTGTTGGTTTCGATTCATTCTTCAAGGATGTCTATCTCGGTCCATTGGCTTCGAAGGGTATGGCAAGTTTCCCTCCTGGAGGCACCGCCAACATGGAAATGCAAGGTCGTTTGATCCACCAAGACTCACAAAAGGGTCTAGACGCCGTGACTCAGGTGTTTGAGAACTATCTCTCGGCCAACAACTCTATCATGAGTGTGAAGGGTGCATCTGGTTCTGGTCCCAATGGACAGGTTTCTTGGCTCACGAATGCTTTCAAGACGCTTACCATTGAAAATGTTATTCTTCCTGGACCCAAAGAAAAGCCTACCTTGATTCCAGCTATCACTATGAAGAATATGCAGCTTGATTTCACAAAGGATCCTTACGCACCGCCAACCGGATCCAAGCAGGTCGAGGCCCAGCTTAAGAATCCCTTCGGTTTCCCTCTTGGTGTTAGTTCGCTTAACATGGATGTCACTGCTACCTACCAAGGTAATCCGGTTGCCAACCTCAAGGTCCCAGACAGCAAAGCATCAACGAGTCCTCAAGGAGTTGTCACTACTGCCTTCTCGGATGTTCCATTCAAGGTCTATGATAAGTCTCACCCACTTTTCGACGGTTTTGTTGCCTTGCTTACAGCTGCGCCCCAAGTCACGTTTGGTCTGAAAGGTGTTTCCAATGCTGTCGCAGATACTGCTGTTGGTTCGCTTAAGCTGCCCGGTATCGGCTTCGATGTCCCCACTACTTTGGCTGGTAATTTTGAACTTCTTGTGCTCCTCAAGTCGATTACTAACTTGCTTTTCTTTGTATTTAGGTTTTAACAACTTTGATGGCAAGAACGAAATTTTGAGTCTAACCGTGGTTGGAGCCACCGCCGAATACATTCAGATTGCATTGAAGGTTGCTTTCAACAACCCCTCTCAGATCTCCATTAAGGTCGGCGATATCAATTTCAGAACCATCATGAACGAATTCAACGCCGATATCGGTCCAGTGTTCATGAAAGACGTTACCATTGTTCCAGGCCAAAATACATTTGACTGCGAGATGCACATGCAGAGCACCAACTTGCCAGCCCTCAGCAAGATGTTGACCTACTATATGACGGGTGTTTCAGTGCCTTTGACCATCAAGGGTGCAGAGCAATCGACCAACATCGAACCATTGAAACATGGTCTTTCCACGGTCCATCTGGCCACTGCCATGCAAGGTATCAAGGCTAATCTGGTCGCCTCCACTACAGTTTCCGCCAGCTTGTTTGAAATTCTTGGCAAGAAGGCCAAGGCCAGTGTGACATTGAACAACCCGCTCGGTACCAAGTACACCATTGTGAAAGTTGAAGCCAAGGTTATCTACAGCAAGCTGGGTACACCATTCCAAGTTGGTCATATCGATTATCAGCTTGCTTCTCCCGTTACTGTTCCCGCTGGTGGTCAAGCTACAGCTGAAGGCTGGCCAGTAGAGATCGATGCTCCAGTCGATAAGCTTTTGCAAATGCTCAAAGGACCACAGGTCGTTGACTTGCAACAAACAGTGACCATGGTTCTTGGTGATGGCTTCAAGGGTCAAATGTTCTACGCACAAAATGATGTGCCCAACAAGGTCGATATCACCGGTCTCGGCGGTTTATTGCTTCCTAAGGTTCCAGATACTACAACGACCGCACCCGCTAATGCCACGCAGACTACTGTTGCGTCTTCCACGACAGCTCAGCAGCCTCAGCCTACCACAACCGAAACTAAGCCTACCGCTACTTCTGAACCCGTTACATCACCTACCCAAGAGCAACCTTCTCAGACGACGCCCCAGACGACTCCACAGACGACGCCACAGCCCAACCAGTCGAGTGGATCGGAACAGACCAAGCCTGAACCCACTACAACTGTTGACGGAAAGCCCACTGATTCCAAGAGCGATACACCTCCGCCTCAAGCGTCAGGAACGACAACCAATCCTCCTGTGGAGAATCATATCGTATGGCCTTTCAAGATTTAAGGGTATTCTTTGACTTTTTTTCTATTGATCTATCTTTATTATTATCCCTTCTTTTGTTAACGTATATTCACACTTTATATATTTTAATGACGTTTCTCGGTTAAAAAAGACACAACTAGTGTTCTATTATTTTTTGTCATTCCTTTTCAATTCCGCACCTTTACGGCTTCACTTTTTGTTGTATTGTAGCATGGACAATCTAATAAATTGCATTCAAACTTGCAAAGATTGCCAAATACACAGAAAACATATCGTTGGATTTGTATTGAGTTGCTTCACATAAACCATTCTAGCGACCTTGAAATGGAAATAGCATAAATCACTGATGGAACATGGGCTTGTCCGCTGCATCTATTTCACAAAATCATATCGCTATCAATTTCTGAATTGTGTGTAGTTGGAATGTTCAGGAACAATCAAAGTACAAGCTATAAACCTAAAAACCCGACAATGCGAGAAGATGTTTGATATTGTCATCCATGGCCTTCAAGCGAAATAGAAAACTTTCAAAAATGAAGAAAAGCTTTTCCGAATGATCACACTAACAACGCTACTGAACATAGAGCTAACTATATTTACATGGAAATAAAATGCATACAAAAAAAAGGGAAGCGTAAAAGAACTGTAATAACATGCCCTATACCTGACAATGCAAGAGAAACTATCTATGTTATATCGCACAGAAAATATCAGAAGTAGCGCAACCTTTGATTTTCGATATCTATACTGTATGTATATAAACGTTAAGCATCGTTATTCCTGATGTAGTTGCCATCATAATATCAGCTTTCGGGTTTCGACAAGCTGATCCTGTCTCATCCATCCTGCCGTCATTGGCTTATGTCGTTACACAGCATTAAAACACGACTCAAAACAAGATAACATACAGTGCATAAACGCATTATTGACATGGTAACATACTGATATCGGAAAGGACAACAGTGTCAATCCGCCGCTCGCTAGCTTTTTAACCAGAACACAGTATTGTGGCTACAGCAAAGTTCTATCAAGGACATATGCTTTGCGCGTAAATACTTCGAGAACGTAAAAGGGTTTGCAACATTTGCTAAATTCGTTGGCTTGTAGGCAACATTAAAAGGGGTTTTACTTTATAAGTAATGTACAAACGGTTCTGCTATTTTATTATGATGATGATGATGCAGCTTGATGTTCCTTAGACGTCCAACAACAGTCTGCTGGGATCTTCAATAACTTCCTTGATCTTGACCAAGAAAGTAACAGCCTCACGGCCATCGATGAGACGGTGATCGTAGGTTAGGGCGACATACATCATAGGGCGGATCTCAATCTATTTCATCACGTTAACGATTCTATCCCATCCGTAAATTGTTCCTCACCTTTCCGTCAACAACCACAGGTCGTTCCTTAATTGCGTGCATACCCAAAATACCAGACTGTGGGGGGTTCAAGATAGGGGTGCCCATCAAAGAACCGAACACGCCACCGTTAGAGATGGTAAAGGTGCCACCGGCCATGTCCTCAATCGTGATCTTGTTGTCACGTGCCTGCATCACCATAATTAAGCTTTCTGCGCAAGGTTTAAAGATTTCCCTACCTTTTGCCCGTATGCGGCAATGCTCTTTTCAACTTCAATAAAGCTCATGTCTTCGACATTTCGCAACACAGGGGTAACAAGACCCTTGGGGGTAGAGACAGCAACGCTCATGTCGATGTAATCGTGGTAGACGATCTCATTGCCTTCAATAGAAGCATTCACAGCAGGCACAGCCTGAAGTGCAGCGGCAGTAGCCTTGACGAAGGCTGACATAAAGCCAAGCTTGACACCGTGCTTCTTGACAACGGCGTCCTTGTACTTGCTTCGGAGGGCCATCAAGTTCGACATGTCGATTTCATTGAAGGTGGTCAAAGAAGCAGCAGTTTCCTGGGACTGCTTCAGACGTTCGGCAATTCTCATACGCATACGGTTCATCTTGACACGGTTTTCGGTACGGTTACCGTAAACCTTCTGCTGCTCACTGGATACTGTAACTGGTGTTGGTTGTGCGGGAGCAGCGGCGGGGATAGGAGTAGGAGTGGGGGCAGCAGCAGCAGGTGTGGGCGCGGCCTTTGGTTCTTCCTGCTTTGTTTCCACAGGTTTTGATGGTTCTTCGACCTTCTTAGGCTGTTCTTTCTTAGGGGGAGCGGCACCTGAATGTCGAACGAGCTTATGAATTTTTTTTTCCCACGTCTGCTCTTACGCATACCTTCTTTAGGAGCATCCCCAAGTTCCAACTTGAAAAAGTCAGCACCAACAGCGACGTTGTCTTCTTCTTGTGCGTAAATTTCGACAATAGTACCAGATGCAGGCGAGTTCACAGTGACGTCGACTTTGTCGGTTTCGATCGTGGCGACCTCCTCATCCTGTTGCACGAAGTCACCCACCTCTGCACAAGAACACATCACACGTCAGTCATCCTTATGAAAAGAACATCGCATTTCCATGTCCTTACGTTTAACCCACTGTTTCAGGGTGCCTTCAGAAATGGATTCAGCCATCTGTGGAACTTTGACGACCTTATCGGCTAAAACCCGTTTAATGTCAATACAGACAGAATGATAATATGATAACATGATTATATTTACCATATGTTCTGACTTGATGGAACAAGAAGTTGTTGGCAGGTCTAGATAAGATAACCAGGACAAAGTAAGTATTCATTGAACTCGTGTCTAATCTCAAATAAGGTGATTACCTTAGCCGTTCAGAACCGACTGTGTACAAAGCAGCAGGTGTCTGGACGTGCAAGTTTCTGGCGTGTGTGAGGAAGCGCATACCAGTAGACGCGCGGGTTGCCGATCTGGAGATCTGAAGAGCAATGGGAGCAAGGCGAGCAGACTGCATCTCGAAATGTGGGATAGAGAGAGAGTACAGAGAAAAGCAAGAAAGTGGGGAGAAAGACGAGGTGATGATACGCTCGAAAAACTTAATACAAACAAAAAGCGTGGCGGGCCGGGTGCAGGCGGATGGCTTAATTTAGAGGGCGGGATAAATCTTACGCGGGAAACGGCGGTATTTCAATTGTGATGTCAGAACGCGAATCTGAGGTAGAAGTCAAGGAAAAATTTTTCACTGGGCTTGTTGCGTTCATCATTGGTTACCAGGCCCCAAACCCCACTTCCGAGACAACCCGTAGTCGAACCTGCTCGCTTCGGTGCATGTAACATCAAACAAACATATATATCGCTAGCATTGAATGTCTTTGGAAGTCCGCAATTGTGAACAACGATGCCTATCAACTATTTGAGGTAAGAGCAGACAGCTACCAAAGGTCGACTTGTCTGAGATCTTTTTTTTCTTGCAAATCTGTGTGGGAAACAATAAACAAATTGTGGGGAAGAAATGTACGGGCTGAACAGGAAAGGTCCGGGTTAACCCGGAATTGCAGATGCTTTGTGTAAAGCATAAATATTGGACGTTTATTTTTGACAGCTTGACTAATTCTACGCATTCCTCCTGCTTACATATCACTCAGTACACCTTTGCTCCAATATCGTTTCCTTATTGCACATAACTAGTCAACTTGATGCGCGATACAGTAAAACTGCATTTGATATGCCGATTGTCAATGTGGATATACAAAGAAAGGATATTACATTCAACTAGGCTATGCAGCAAATGATAGACAAGTTAACGAAAAAATGCGTATCAGCATAACCCATGGCTCTTTCTGAGATCTACTGTATGATAACCAAAACTATGAGCAACTTGGAAGGCTCGAGTGCTTACCGTGGCTTGACGATGAATGTAACGAAACAAAAGTTGGATACTGCGATCTACCACTTTAAGACTGGAAAGCAACATTGTCGCCAATGAGACGTTATTATTAATGATGATTATTTTCCATGGTTATTTAGGAATAAGGTGCTTCGTCACAAGATAATTGTCCCCTTTGTTTTCTCATATAACGTTTTCGTTTCATGACTAACATAAATGAAAGGTTGCCGTAAATGCTTCAGCTGTGTACGGATGAATTGATAGCTGCATTTCTAAATAGCAGCTTCATTGTCTAAACTCGATCGTAGTGTGCAGCTTGATGTATTAAAGAGAAACAAGGTATAATGGATAGTGAATGGATTAATATTCGTGTTATAGTTCGATACCTGGAGTCTTTGTTTGACATGGTCAATCTAATGCTGCCTTGTAGATACCATATAGTAGTATTAAACGTTTTTGTGTATGATTCGACGAACGACGAAGCTCGTGACACTTGATGTTTTCTCTACACATCTAACCAATTGCGCCTCGTGATGTTTTTGGAGCATTGCATCATGTATTGCTTAAACTTGACAAGAAATAAGATGCTAAACTAGACGCAAATAGCAACGCTGTGTTCGAATGGTTTTTCATGTTGTGCGTTTATTGTGAAACGAAGATACTTCAGCCGTATTTGCATTTAAAAGCGCACAAATCTTCTGCTTTTCTCGAGCATCTATGCCAACTATATTATGGGCCGGTATTGCATTTTTTACGGCAATGTATCGAATGGATTTTTGCTATATTAAGATCGACAACTCAGCAGCGGAAAGTCAACTGGTCACATATCATCAGGCAAAGCGCAAAATTTACCATTGTTTTTCTTTCTTATCCTTTTCCTTGTTGCACTTTGGCCCCATGTATAGTGCTATATATACTGTAACAATCTTGGCACTCTGTTTCTTGAATCCCGTCTTGTCGTTTGCTGTTGGCTTTGCCAATTCTTCTAAACCCCACATACTCGGAAACACAGAAGTTGTTAGATGGTCCAATGTT
This sequence comes from Apophysomyces trapeziformis B9324, assembly GCA_000696975.1. Lineage (NCBI taxonomy): Eukaryota > Fungi > Mucoromycota > Mucoromycetes > Mucorales > Mucoraceae > Apophysomyces > Apophysomyces trapeziformis. Next base: position 49,302 of record JNDP01001361.1, read on the forward strand.
CCAGCGAATACGGCAAATCTGAAAATCATACTCTCTGATTCATTAAATATTACAAAATCCAGTTACTCAAAAGTTCTGGCAAGCAGGATAAACCCCAATACCTCTCAGATCAACGTCGTTTGGCCAACTGACACCTCAGTATATCAAGCTTACTGGCTTTTGTTGCAAGCTGATAATTCTTCAACTACAGCTCGCTTTGGAGGATTTAGGATACAGCCGGTGAGTAGTCCAGATATATCATTGTACACTGCCAATTCTAACAGCAGCCTGGAATTAGAGTAGCTTGCCTTACAGATACGATATGTGTTACCTCGACAATGAGCTAAGCTATGATGCCATTGTTGCTATTGCCATGGGCGGAGTTACGTTTTTAACGTTTGCTCCAGTTGTGCTTTGGGTAAAAGAGAATACAATATTAGCGCGTTTTGCTGACACTCATTATATCGCCCTGTAGGCCATATACTATTTCTTTCGACGTTGGATTGCAGCGAGGAAGTCACGGCCCGACGAAGATACTTCTTTTGCTGACAACACGGGCAAAAGCAAGAAGGAGAGCACGAAATACGCTTGCGAAGATTCGCCACAGTCCACCTTTGGCTCTTTCAATCATGCAGCTGGCAATCCGGTATTGCCTAACTCCCCACCGCCCTCTTTCACTAGTCATACATCAAACTTTGCATACAGTCCTTACGTCTATTACTATGATCCACGGTACTATCAATTCGCCCAGCATTTACCTGTACCAGCATCATTAGTATCTGCAATGGATCCACCAAAAGCAGCACTAACGCAGGAATTACCTGATTTACCAGTTGTTTTGTCAGAGAACAAGACGAAAAATCAGGCGTCAACATCTTCATTGGACTTGGCGAAATGAAATAGACAAGGCTGACAGCATAGTTTCCATAGCATAAGCTTCATGTCACATACCACACTGTCATACCACAACGCTACCCCATTATTGATTATTACGTTGAGAACTAGGCTCCAAAGTACATATCATCTAACGTCTGACCTTAATTCAGTCTATTACTTCCCTACAACACCGAGCCAAGATGATGGAAGTAACACAAAAATATTTGCAGAATTCTTGGCATGTATTATAGTTCCAAAAAATAAAATCGCACTTTCCAGAATCACTTGGCACATATATAAAGCTCAAGCCAACGCTAACAAATGTTCTTGTGATGATAACCAGCGATATTGATTTTTCATCCGTTGCGGGATGATACCTTGGAAAGGCTGTCCGAATGATGGCGATGCTTGGACTTTGTTGTATTATTGAATTGCCAGGAGCGCAGTTTTAGGTTTACCGTTAGCTCTATGCTTTACTTCATCTGTAATAGGATACAGTGCTGTCGCGCTGCAAAGTTTATTGCACACGTGTAATAACAGCATATGTCGGAAGCGCTGTCAAAGATATGGATTCCGGTTTACCTTATGTATCCTTTCATACCGACCGCTAAGGTAATACAACACTCAGTAAACAACATAGGTCAAAAGTGAATAAGAAGGTGAGATTGTATATTGAAATGTTAACAGAAACAGAATAGTGAAGCTCCACTTGTTCTATGTAGTTATTTTGTTCCATGTTATGAGACTGTTGCTCAGGAGAAACTGCCCACGTTTAGATGGGTCGGCTAGTCATCTTCTTACTATTTTCTCTTCAGAGGAATGAGATATTATTCATTATGGGTACTCTGTTTTAGACAAAGGATGTGTTGGTAAGTAAAGGGGAAAACGGCTTACTGTGATTCCGTAAGTGACTGCGTCTGGCTGTGAACGCACCATGTGTCGCCATGAATTTCTGTTCCTTTCAACGTACATGACAGTATGCGATGAAGATGAGAGCACAACTGCCACATTGGTTTGCTGTTATTGTTTTTCTTCAATCAGTGTTTTGCTTTTCAGTCCGAATTCAGGAACCCATGTGGAGAGGCTATGAACCACTCGATGAAGTCGTGGTGAAATGGCGCAATGCACCTTCCAATACGACAAGACTTACATTGTTTCTTGCTACGCATTTTGACCTTGCAAAGGCTGATTTCAAGCAAAAAGTTGCCATTGATATCCCGTCTGAAGCATCTCAAAGAGCATTCATTATTCCTGAGGGGCTGAATAGTTCGAACCCGTATTGGATCGTTATGCAATCCGATGATCAACTCTTCTCAAGGGCAAGATATGGCGCGTTCCGCATTATAAATGTGAGTATTTTAGAATCAGAAATAGGGCATATGTATGTAATATCTTGAAAGAAACCTATTACAACCAGATGTACTGTGAGAGTAACGGATCAATCCATTCTTCTGATCTCTTTTGGCATAGCCATCTTTTGCTTGATACTCCTTGCCATGGTTTGTTACAGGTCATATTTTTAAAGCTGACTGACGGGATATTGCATAGTGTTTACACCTTTACGCGCGAAAATTAATTCAATCAGTTGACAATACTTCCGAAAAGCGCGCGCCTGATACAACTAATAGTTCGGAAAAAATTCAGCTAACTCTTGATCAACCGTATCAATGACAAACGCTACGGAAAACCAAACAAATGGTCCTAAAATGATACCCATATCTTGATTGGCTGTATCTTTCTTTAATTGAACAGATAGCAGTGTTCTTACCTGTGATTCCGTATATACCATCGTAGACGGATTATCATCAGCCTGCTAGACAGCCCACGATATCCGACCCAAACCTGTTGAATCTTTGTTAAGCATAAGTGAGAACTTATAGAGTTTTTGTTAAACTACAATTAACGAAAAAAACTTATTAAAGAAATTACACTCCTAAGTTTGAAACTCCTCAAATTTTGGCATTTTGGTTGGGCGAAAAAATGGAAATTTGAAGGTTTGATTGGATGGAAAAATAAGGTTCTCAAAGTTTGATTGGAGGAAAAACAGTGATTGTTTGGATGGCAACGATCCATGCTGAGCTGAGAGAGCGAGGCCCAAAGGTTCCTATGAATTTGAGGTGTACGTTATACGAGGGGTACTTGCGTCACTCTGTCATAAACGTGCTGTAGTTAGGCCACCAACTCTTGGGCTAAGTTCTTAGTGAGACACTTACACACGCTGTTTAATTTTCACTCTCTGAAAAAGAAAGCGAGGCACAAAGCGCCGAGACCAGTAGCCGGCAAACATCCCTCTTTTCATGATGCTCAAGGGCTAAGCCGGTAACTGGTACTATTTTATGTCTATTGGAAGGAAGGGATGGTGAAAATCTGCGTTTTTGTAGCCGTTAACTAGATATATCGATGAAAATAATGCATCTGAGAATTCTTGGGCGCCATATACATTCCAAAAAATCGACAGCTGTATAGGATGAATGATATCAATGCTCTACTATGATTGACTTAGTCGTGTTTTAATACCTCTTGGGGCGAACTAAGACGGAAAAAGTAATTTATCACGGATTGTTCCTGGTGTCAGCCATGACAGAGCAACACAGGGCTGATGTTAGTAGGCTACAGCCTCATAAGCTGTGTCTCAAAGTTGGTCAGTGTGCTGTGCTTTATCCGTAGGCTAGCTTCTCAAATTGCTCTCTCTTTTTAATAGTACGTGCCGATTTATTGTAGACTTATTCCTCATTCTGGAGGCAGATGTAGCGGTTGGTGTACTAACCTGTCAGATCGCCTATATTCGGCTCATCGGTATGTCATCTTCAGATACTGACCCTCTTCAGTTTATTTTATGCCATTTCTCCAATAAATATGCATTTGCAAAACAGTTTGTTAAT